>OZ004709.1:83502189-83893256 GCA_963924515.1 Vespertilio murinus | reverse complement strand
TCTCTCCACTGAGGGCTGTGCTCAGAAGAGCATGGACATAGTGTGTGTGTGTGTGTGTGTGTGTGTGTGTGTGTGTGTGTGTGTGTGTGTGTTTGTTTACTCTGGAAATTAAGGGGGAGGGAAAAATGATCTCTCCTTACTTTGTCTTATTCCTTTCAACTTCTAACTTTTCTTATACTTTTCCAGTTTTCTTCTTCTTGTCAAGACATTCTACTATCATCCTCCCTCCCCATCCCCAGTCTTCCAACCTTGAGGATATTTTCTTGTTCTGGGCTGGACCACATTTTTATTTTTATTTTTATTTTTTAAAATTCAAAGTGAGAGGTTAGTGCCTGGTTGACTGGGTTCTACTATGGAGAGGGTACCTGCCATTCCTGGCCCCATCCATTCCTGTAGCCTAGACTAGGCTCCCTTCCAGCACAGGGCAAAGGATGACTTCTGTTACTTGCCCTGGAGCAGATGGGGCCATGGAACAATCCATCAAGACAATGGTTTATTTGCTGGTGGCTCCTGGGCCCCCAACAACTAAGAGTGTGATAGAAGCTGATTCCGTGCTACAGCACTACTCTAGTACAAGCTACTCTGGCCCTGGCTTCCTCCTGGGAAGGAAAGGTATCATCTTCACAAGAAACTATGGTTTTGTTTTTACTTTAGCTTAATTTTTAGAAAACTATTATGGTTTAATATCTACACTAATAAAAGAGAAAGATGCAAATTGACCATACCTTTGTAATACCACCAGCCAATCAGGAGCAAGTATGCAAATTAACCCAACGAAGATGGTTGGCTAATTTGCATACATGGGCATGAGTGGCCATGGTCATGACACAGGCATTCCACACTGACCCAGCCACCCCAGCTGCTCTGGGCTTCTGGGCAGTGTGAGAAGGCAGAAAGGTGGCTCCAAGCTGGAGCAAAGGCAGTGCCAGCAGCCAGGGGAAGAAGGCCCATTCTTGTATGAATCTTTGTGCATTGGGCCTCTAGTCTTATAATTACAGAAATAATACATGCCTATTATAAATTTAGGCCCATGTCCACTTCTAAGAAGTTACCACTTGCAAATTTTGACACATGCTCTTGAATAGCTTCTTTTAAAAAATTATTTTTTATTGACTTTTTTTAAGAGAGAGAAAGGCAGAGGGAGAGAGAGAAACATTGATGTGAGAGAGATAAACATCGATCATCAGCTGCCTCCTGCATGCCCCCCACTAAAGATTGAGCCCACAACCTGGGCATGTGCCCTGACTGGAATTGTCAAACCAGCAACTTCTCAGTGCACAGAAAGATGCCCAAGCAACTGAGCCACACCAGCCAGGGCTTGAATAGCTTCTTTGATGCACACATATATGTACACATCCTCGATTGCATATCTTTTTAAAATGAGATATATTGCAACTCTTTTCTCTTATCAATATAGCATAGCCATCTTTCCATAAAATTCTGTCCGTTTTTTCAATTTTTACTCATCCTTCTATTGATCCACATTACAGATGCTGCCTCTTTTGAAAAAGAAACACAGGGCTGAAAACAGTAATAACTGACCATGTCACATATATCTTATATTGATTTTTCTTATCCTTCTGAATAAAAACATTTCACCCTTGTGTGATGGTCCAAGGCCCAACATTAGGTCCAAATAGTTGTTTCGTGATAGAAGTTGACACTTTCCAAATGCGTGTGTGTGTGTGTGTGTGTGTGTATGTGTGTGTGTGTGTGTGTGTGTGTGTGTGTGTGTGTGTGTGTGTGTTATTCTAGCAAAATGTAGAGTTTATTCCTTAAGTGGAGGGGCCTTGTGTGGAACATTCTGTTGCTTAATTACCTCTGAATTGCTTGTTATTGTACTAATAAAAATGTACATCTATCCTGTGGATGCTTAATCACATTAGCTTGGAGGAGAGAAGGCTGTGTAGAGAGAAAAATGAGAGGATGTTAAATATTGAGTCTTGTTTAGAATTCAAAACACTTTCCCCACCCTGGAGCCACAGCTCTTGCCTGTGGGCTGTGAGTGGAGAACTGATGAGTTCCCGGGCCCTTGTCTGAATATGTACAGGTTGAGGCAGGCAGATGGAAGAGAGGACTGTGTTTTTTATTTTACAAAAGGATTCTGCTTCTTATAAAATGTCAGGCTCTGGCCTGCTTTCCAGCAACCAGGGAGTATTAAGTTCAACACATAGTTACCCAAACCCTCAACTATGCCAGGCACCTTCTTGATATCATGATCAAGAGGTGATCAAGACAGAAAAATAATCTGCCTTGAGTAAGTTTCCATTCTGGTGTCAGGAGATAGACTGTCAACAGAATAACAAATAAATATATAATGTCAATGACCGCGGTCAGACCACATTTGCTGTCCTAAGAAATAAAGTGGGTAGAGGTGAGCCATCAGGAGGGCTGGAATGGTGAGTAGTCAGGGAAGAGTCATTTCCAGAAGACCCATTGAGCAGAAACTTGAATGAGGTGAGGAGAGGACCAGGCAAGTATCTTGGGGTCAGATCTTCAGTTTAAGCCCAAAGTACAACCTGTTCACTTGCCTGGTGAAGGGTCTGTCTTTACAGATTTGATCCTAGGGATTCAAAGTTTTGTGAGATTTTCCAATCAGTGATTCCCATTTTCAGTACTCCCCATAGAATGCTTTTGTCCCCCCACAAAATTCCAATGTTGAAGCCTAATCCCCAGTGTGATGCTATTTGGAAATGGGGCCTTAGGAAGTGGTCATTAGGCGCCATCCTCATGAATGGCATCAGTGCCCTTGTCCAAGAGACTCCAGAGAGACCCCTCCCATCATGTGAAGACACACTGAGAAGACAGCCATCCATAAACCAGGAGTCCTTACCAGACACTGAGTCTTCCCGTAACTTGGCCTTGAACTTCCCAGCCTCAAGGACTTTGAGAAATAAATTTCTATTGTTCTGTTGTTGTTTACCAAGTCTATGGTATTCTGTTATAGTGGCCCAAACAGACTAAGTTAGCTGGATTCCGTAGGGCTTTGCTATCCAGAGCAAGTATTCAACATCCACATGTGCCAAGTGGTACCATATTGGACAACGAAAATACAAAGCCTTCATATCATCATGGGAAATTCTGTTGGACAGTGTTGTCCTTGAGGATTTGTAGTGGCTAGATTCACTTTTCACAATAACAACAACACTGATGATGATGATGATGATGATGATGATGATAAAGATAGAAATGGTAATGGTAGTGATATCATTTACTATTTACTGGGCATGTAGTATATACAGGGCACTTTACATATATTATCTCGTGCCAACCTCACTTAAACTCTAAGAAAGTGTATTTACTTCCAGTTTACAAATGGAAATCCACAGAGGGGGTCAAATAAGTTATTTGAGGTTGTACTAGTGAAGAGAGGACCTGGGGTTAGAGCACAATCTTGGCTGATATGAATGTCCGTGTCCTTATTTACAACACCTTACTGCTTCTACATCCATGGACCAGTTTCCAGAGCTAAAAAAAAATTCCTGAAGGGGCAGCCAAGATATCTTTCAGTGGGAATAGTGAATCTGTGTTCCATTATGTAATTAGTGGATACTCATTTGGCATATTTCCACTGCTTTTTGCTTCTCCGTAGCTAAAGGTTTATTTATGAAATTACAAAAAAAATCTCATCTCAATATACTATGCTGGATTTTTTGGGTACTTTTTAGGACTCTACAAATATGCAGTGTCTATAAAGTGATAGGTACCTGCTTGGAGTCATGCAAAAAAACAACCAGAATAGTCACAGGTGGTGGCTCAGATGTATTTGGTCTTTTACCAAGTGTAGGGAGACCTTATTTTAAATCTTAAAGGTGAGTGACTGAGAGTACTGTCAAGAAAAGTAAATGATTTAACAGGTGCTTATCAGTGATTCTTGCAGAAACCGCCTCCACACCCTGATATTTCAGGGCTGGGACTCATTCCCATTCTATAGACTTTTGGTGGCATGACTCAGCTGTCATGGGGCCCAATACTGAAGGTGTAATTTGTCTCTGCAGCCCACAGTCATCAAATATTAGGTCTGAACAGATCCAGAGAAAGGAAGGTGGATGCAGGAAAGAAGAGCAAGAAGAGGGAATAATTTAGAATCCGTTTATTTCCTAATCTTTCATTGAGTTCCTTTTGTTTACTAGTCACTAGAGAAATTGCTTTACTGGTGATGGCATCTCATCTTTATCACAATCCTGTAAAGTTGTTTTGTTGCTTGAATTTACAGATGAGAAAATAAATTGATATGGTTAGTAAGTACAGCAGCCAGCATTAGAACCTAAGTATTCCTGATCACAAAGCCATAGCTTTCTTTCGAGCCTATCCAGAAGGAAGTGAATGCCAAAGCACAGGGTTCAGTTGGTAGTGGAAACAATGTCTAACCCTTATTAGAAACAAGGATAAAAACTAATAAATTAAATAAAAAATAAAAATAGCCCTCATGCTTTTATTTTTAAAATATATTTTTATTGATTTCAGAGAGGAAGGAAGAGGAAGAGAGAGAGAAACATCAATGATGAAGGAGATACATCAAAATTACATATACAATACAAAACAACCATCATTCAGAACTGCCTGAAATCTGGCTGAATGGAAGTGCTACAACTAGAGAAGTAAAGCAGAAAGTGCTGGAAAAAAGGATGGAGGCATGGAACAGGCTAGTCTGACAGCCACCTGTGGTATTTTTTTAACTGGTCCCTGTTGAGAAGCAGAGGCTCCCAACCCCACACCAGACCTTTAGCACAAGGTTTCAGAGCTGGGAAGAGAAGTCCCATAACTTTGGCCTATAAAAATTAGTGGAGATGGTAGTTGAGTGACATAGAAACTGCAGAAATTCCAGGTGTTCCTCTTAAAGAGCCCACACACGAACTTACACAGTCCTACTTCTTTTGAGCTCCAGCACTTGGTGGTGGCTTTCGGGGAATGCAGGGACACATGAGGAGGAACTGGACCATCTGACATTGGGACAAGAATGCAGGGGTGCTTACAGGGGTCATTGTTCCTGTGCTGGGACCTCCTCCATCACAGAGTGGACTGGAAGCCATATCTTAGTTTCCATCAACATGGCTGTCACTATTCACTCCATCCTTGTGATTCCCAGAGACCCTGTCCCATTCAATTTTCATCCCTAGTCAAGCTGTTTGTAGCTGCTTTTCCATATGAATTGCCTGTCCTAGCTCAGGCTCAGACTTTGCTAGAATTTATCAAACAAGCAGTATCAAGCCTATAAATAAAGGCCTAAGACCCGACACTAGCACCAGGCTGCCTTGCTTCACAGCTGGGATTTACCTGGGCACTTCCTAGACCAATACAAGTAACAGCCATCTGCAGATCTCTCTGTAGTTCCTACCAAGTGGACCCAGGCAGTAGATGACTTTGTACCTCATGGGAGGCCCCAGAGCCAGTGCACTGGGTGAACAGCTTCAAACTATACCAGATTACAACTGTACACATCCACAAGTGATATACTCAGTGAGCACCAATGCTCCACTGAAGCAAATTCTACTACATAGGGGTGTCTCCTGTATAGCAGCTCTTCCATTGTAGACACAGCTGGTCCTCACAGCCAGTTGGCCTGGAGGTCAATTTCTCTTAATGATACTAACAGTAATCAAGGTTCAACTATAACAAGTCTTTGGACACAGCCCACATAGGGGAACACCTAGAGTGCCCAGCTCAGAAGACTGGGGAGATTGAACCACTGGGCTCTAAGGATACCTATGCACAAGGCCACACTGCCAATTCCAGGACAGCTTTATATAATACATAGAAATAAACACAGGGAAACAGCCAAATGCAAAGACAAAGAAACATGCCACAAACGAAAGAAATGGAAGCAAGCAAACTACTGGATATAGAGTTAAAACAGTGCTTATAAGGTTACTCAAAGATCTTTTTAAAAAAACAAATTTTCATCAGAGATGAATGGAGACGGAGAGAGAGATAGAAATATTAATGATTAGAGAGAATCATGAATTGGCTGCCTCCTGCACACCCTAAACTGAGGATCAAACTCGCAATCCAGGAATGTGCCATGACCTAGAATTGAACTGTGACTTCCTGATTCACATTTTGACACTCAACCATTGAACCATGCCAGACCCAGGCTCATGTATCTTAAAAATATATATATATATATATAATTGATTTTTTTACAGAGTGGAAAAGAGAGGGATAGAGAGTTAAAAACATCAATGAGAGAGAAACATCGACCAGCTGCCTCCTGCACACCCCCTACTGGGGATGTGCCCACAACGAATGCACATGCCATTGACCGGAATCGAACTTGGGACCCTTCAGTCCACAGACTGACACTCTATCCACTGAGCCAAACCGGTTTTGGCAAGCTCATGTATCTTAATGACAGTTTCAAGGGGCTTAATGAGAGTTTCAAGGCTCTAGTGAGAATGTCAAAGACATGAAAAAAAAAAAATAAAACCAGTCAGAAATTAAGCATACATTAATTGAAATAAAGTATAATTTACAGGGATTTAACAGAGTATTCTGAGAATCAAATAAATGATTTGGAAGATGAGGAAACAAAAAACATTCAAACAGAATAGTAAAAAGAAAAAAGAATAAAAAATATTAAGATAGTCTAAGAAGCCTCTTCAAGCATACCAACTTTAAGTGTGTCAATATTCACATTATGGGGGTACCAGAAGAAGAAGAGAGAGAGCAAGATGCTGAAACCCTATTTAAAGAAATAATGACAGAAAATTCCCCTACCTAGTGAAAGAAATAGACTTACAAATCTAGGAAGCACATAGAAAACCAGAGAAGAGGAACCCGAAGAGGAACACACCAAGAAACATCATAATTAAAATGCCAAGGACTAAAGACAAAGAGTTAAGCTTAAAAGCAACAAGAGAAAAGCAGTTAGTTACCTACAACAGAGTGCTCATTCTACAGTCAGCTGATTTCTCAACAGAAACTATGCAGGCCAGAAGGGAGTGACAAGAACTATTCAAAGTGATGAACAGCAAGGACCTAAATGAAGATTACTCTACCCAGCAAGCTATCATTTAGAATTGAAGGTCAGATAAAGAGCTTCATAGACAAGAAAAAGCTAAAGGAGTTCATTACCACCAAACCAGAATTCTATAAAATGCTGAAGGGTATTCTTGAGGGGAGGAAGAGGAGAAAAAGAAGGAGGAGGAGGAGGAGAAAGAAGAAGAAGAAGAAGAAGAAGAAGAAGAAGAAGAAGAAGAAGAAGAAGGAGGAGGAGGAGGAGGAGGAGGAGGAGGAGGAGGAGAAGAAGAAGAATAAGAAGAAGAAGAAGAAGAAGAAGAAGAAGAAGAAGAAGAAGAAGAAGAAGAAGAAGAAGAAAAAGAAGGAGGAGGAGGAGGAGGAGGAGGAGGAGAAGGAGAAGGAGGAGAAGAAGGAGGAGAAGGAGGGGAAGGAGAAGGAGAAGGAGAAGGAGGAGAAGGAGGAGAAGAAGAAGGAGGAGAAGGAGGAGAAGAAGGAGAAAAAGAAGGAGAAGAACAAGAAGAGAAAATATGAACAATAAAATGGCAATAAATTGTATCTATCAACAACTGAATCTAAAAATTAAGATAAATGAATAAGAATTCTCATGAACAAAATTAATGAATAAAATCAAATCAGAGGTATGGAAAGATGGAACAAATTGGCAAATCTCAGAGGAATAGGGTGAGTTTGGTGCCAGAAGAGATTAACCAAAGATCTTATATGCATACTAGAGGCCTAATGCATGAAATTTGTGCATGGTGAGGGGCTCCCTCAGCCCAGCCTGTACCCTCTCCAATCTGGGACCACTGGCTTCTAACTGTTCACCTGCTTGCCTGCCTAATTGCACGTAACTTCCCCCTTTGCTGGCCTGGTCACTTCCAACTGTCCCTCCTGCAGGCATAGTCACCCCAACTGCCCCCACCACTGGTCTGGTTACCCCTAACTCCCTCCACCACTGTCCTGGTAGTCCCAATGCAGCCTGCTGATCAGTCATTTGGTCACTCCTCACTAACCCCCCTGCCAGCCTGGTCACTCCACACAGCCTGTTTGGTTGTCCGTTTGGCTGTTTTGGATGTGATGGTTGCTTAGCCTTTTATAGATAGATATGCATTACCTATGGACATAGACAATAGGGTGGGGCAGGAACCAGGTGGAGGGGAATGGGGAAAAAAGGAAAATATCTGTAATACTCTCAGTAATAAAGATTTAAAAAATGAAGAGAGAGAATCATCGATAAGCTGCCTCCTGCATATCCCCTACTGAGGATCAAGCCCCCAAACCAAAGCCATGTGCTTTGATGGGGAATTGATCCATGAATTCATGGTTCATAGGTTGATGCTCCACCACTGAGCAATAGCAGCTATGCTCTTATATTTTTATTTTATGTAAAAAAGTTAGTACAAGTGTAAAAGTTGAGACAGAGATCTGCAAGTCTAAGATGAAAGACTAATAATCCTCCTTCCTGAAAAAAATAAGGAAAGAGACAAAATATAGAAAATGGGTTTTCACGACACTGACACATTCAGAAATAAAGGACAGTGATCCTTGAGATGGAAACAAAAAAGGTGAGTCTGCATCTGCCTCAGTTTTACTACCTTGAGAATGTTTCTGTAACACCAAGAGAGAGAACCCAGGTGGAATCCAACAGATTCCCTGAGTTGGGATGATGGAACTGAGAGTGAATAGGATTTTCAGGATCAAGTGGTAGAGGAGATAGAGCTACACAAGAGAGCATGGCAGAGATCTGCAGAAGGCCTCCCTTTGAGTATTCAGTTGAATACTGATTAGCACAGGCAAATTTAGAACAGAAGGAAACTTCTGTATTAGGAATATCTACTAAAAATTGACATCTGATATCATACTTAATGGTGAAAGACTGAATTATTTTTCTTAAGATCAGAAGGAAAACAAAGAAATGAGATTCCACTTCTTTTGTTCAACATCATACTAGGGCTCTTTGTTAGTGGAATAAAGGAAGAAAAAACCAAAAAAACTAAAACACCAAAAAGCATCCAGATAGGATGTAAAGCTGGTTTTGTCTTAAGATGCCCCAATTTTATTTGTGGACTCTTTTTTTCTTTTTATTTAATTTAATTTAAACCTTTTTATTTTTATTATTTATTTGTTTTTAATCTTTATTATTGAGATTACTACAGATATCCCTCTTTCCCCCCATAGTTCCTCTCCACCTGGTTCCCGCCCTGCCACATGAGTTTGCCACCCTATTGTCTGAGTCCAAAGGTAATGCATACAAGCATATAAGATCTTTGTTTAATCTCTTCCCACTGCCCACCCCCTTCCCTCTAAGAATTGTCAGTCTGTTCCATTTCCATGGCTCTGATTCTATTTTATTTACCTGTTTATTCTATTTAGTTTTTTTATTCAATTGCTTTTTTAGATTCAGTTGTTGATAGATATGAATCTGTTGCCACTTTATTGTTCATATTTTTTATCTTTATCTTTATCTTCTTCTTCCTCTTCTTTAAGAATACCTTTCAGTATTTCATATAATCCTGGTTTGGTGGTGATGTATTTCTTCAGCTTTTTCTTATCTATGAAGCTATTATTTGGCCTTCAATTCTAAATGGTAGCTTGCTGGCTAGAGTAATCTTCATTTAGGTCCTTGCTGTTCATCACTTTGAATAATACTCGCCACTCCCTTCTGCCTGCATAGTTTCTGTTAAGAAATCAGCTGACAGTAGTATGGGTACTTTCTTGTAGTAACCAACTGCTTTTCTCTTGCTGCTTTTAAGCTTCACTCTTTGTCTTTAGTCTTTGACGTTTTAATTATGATGTGTCTTGGTGTGTTCCTCTTCGGGTTCCTCCTGTCTGGGGTTCTATGTGCTTTCTGGATTTGTAAGTCTATTTCTTTCACCAGGTAGGGGAAGTTTTCTGTCATCATTTCTTCAAATAGATTTTCAGTGTCTTGCTCTCTCTTCTTCTTCTGGCACCCCCATAATTCTGATATTGGTATGCTTGAAGTTGTCCTAGGGGCTCCTTACACTATCTTCATATTTTTAAATTCTTTTTTCTTTTTTCTTTTTTCTTTTTTCTTTTTTGGTTGGGTGTTTTTGCTTCCTCATATTTCAAATTGTTTATTTGATTCTCGGGATCCTATACTGTTAAATCCCTATAACTTATTCTTTATTTCAGTTAGTGTATGTTTAATTTCTTACTGGTCCTTTTCCATTTTTTTTTTTTTTTGGCATTCTCATTGAGATCCTTGAAAGTCTCATTCAGTCCTTTGGAGATTTCTAAAAGATTTTGAGTAACCTTATAAACCTTATAACTGTGGTTTTGAACTCTATATCCAGTAGTTTATTTTCTTCCATTTCTTTCATTTATGACATGTTTCTTTGTCTCTGCATTTTGGCTGATTCCTGGTGTTTGTTTCTATGTATTGAGTAGAGCTGCTAAGTATTTTGGTTCTCTTTCTTCTCTGTAGACTCTTACAGAACCTACAAAAAGGCAACTATCACTAATAAGTAAATTTAGCAAGTTTGTAGGTTTGAGGTCAAGATATAAAAATCAATTGGATTTTTATATTTTTGCCAAATATAATTGGAAATTGCAGTTAAAAATAATATGATTTACAGTAGCATTACAAATATTAAATACTTAGTGATAAATATTACAAAAATGTAAAAGACCAGTGAGTTGAAACTATAAGCATGAAATACTTGTGTGCAAAAACTATAGAACATTGTTGAAAGAAATTAATGATTTAAATAGATGGAGATATACCATGTTCATTGGTTGGGCAACTCAACTTTGTTAAGATGTGAACTATTCAGTTCTTATCTATGTTTCCAGTCTAATCCCAATCAAAAGTTCAACAGGAATTTTTGTAGAAATCAATAAGATGATTCTAAAACTCATATATAAGTGCAAAGGATCTACAGCAGCCAAAGCAACTTTGGAAAAGACAAAATTGGTTGACAAATATTACTTGATTTCAAGATCTATAGTAATCAAGATAGTATGAAAAGATAATAAAATCAGGCAGAAAGAAAGATAAATATATTAATGGAAGAAATTAAAGTCTAGAAATAGACCCTGGCATATATGGACAACTAATTTCTGGCAAAGGTATAAAGCCAAAACAGTGAAGAAAAGGTAGTCTTTTCAACTAGTGGGCTGAAATATTGAATACCAAAACATACATAAATAAATTTTGCTCCATACCTCTGACCAAATAAAAAATTATCTTAAACTGGATCACAGATCTAAATTAAAAACCTAAAATTATAAAATTTTGAGAAGGAAAAAAATATGAGAAATCCTTTGAGACCATAATGGGCAGAGATTCTTAGACACTAGATCAAAAGAGTTACCTATAAAAACAAAAACAATTACTGTATTCAACTACATCAAAATGAAAAATGTATTAAAAAAATACACTCTTGTTTTTAATAAATCTTTATTGTTCAGATTATTACAGATGTTTCTTTTTCCCCCCTTGTAACTCCCCTCCACTTGATTTCCCCCCCCACCAACCCCATGCCCTCACCCCCTACCATTTTCCTCATCCATAGATGAAGATTTTTGTCCAATCTCTTCCAGCACTCCTCACATCCCCTTTCCCCCAAGTCATGTCAGTCTACTCCCTCTCTATGCCCCTGATTCTATTATATTCACCAGTTTATTCTGTTCATCAGATTTTTTATTCACTTGATCTTTAGCTTTACTTGTTGATAGATATGTATTTATTGTCACTTTATTGTTCATAATTTTTATCTTTTTCTTCTCCTTCCTCTTCTTAAAGAATACCCTTCTGCATTTCATATAATCCTGGTTTGGTCGTGATGAACTCCTTTAGCATTTTCTTGTCTGTGAAGCTCTTTATCTGACCTTCAATTCTAAATGATAGCTTTGCTGGGTAATCTTGGTTGCAGGTTCTTGCTGTTCATCACTTTGAATATTTCTTGCCACTCCCTTCTGGCCTGCATAGTTTCTGTTGAGGAATCAGCTGACAGTCGTATGGGTGCTTCCTTGTAGGTAACTAACTGTTTTTCTCTTGCAGCTTTCAAGATTCTCTCTTTGTCTTTAGCCCTTGGAATTTTAATTATGATGTATCTTGATGTGGCCATCTTTGGATTCCTCATGTTTGGGGAATCTATGCGCTTCTTGGATTTGTAAGTCTATTTCTTTCACCAGGTAGGGAAAGTTTTCTGTCATTTCTTCTAATAGGTTTTTAATATTTTGCTCTCTCTCTCCTTCTTGCACCCCATAATTTAGATGTTAGTACACTTGAAGTTGTACCAGATGTTCCTTACACTATCTTCATATTTTTTTATTCGTTTTTCTTTTTGTTTTACTGGTTGGGTGTTTTTTGCTTCCTCATATTTCAAATCTTTGGTTTGATTCTTGGGGTCCTTTGGTCTACTGTTGATTTTTTTGTATATTATTCTTTATTTTAGACAGTGTATGCTTAATTTCTGACTGATCTTTTTCCATTTTTTTTTGGCATTCTGTTCCTTGGAGGTTTCTAGAAGGTTCATGAGTAACCTAATAACTGTGATTTTGAACTCTATATCCAGTAGTTTTCTTTCCTCTATTTCTTTCATTCATGACATGTTTCTTTTCTCTGCATTCTGACTGCTTTCCTGTGTTGATGGAGTGGCTTTGTGTAGTAAGTGACCTATAGGGCCCAGTGGTTCAGCCTCCCCAATCATCTGAGGTGGACACTCTTGGTGCACCCCTTTGTGGGTTGAGTGCACAGTCTTGTTGTTGGTATCACTGGGGGGAATTGACCTCCAGGCCAATTGGCTGTGATGATCTGCTGTGTCCACAATGGAAGAACTCCTGTGCTGGAGACACCCCGATGGGGCAAGACTTATGTCAGTTGGGCTTTGGTGCTCACTGAGTCTGCTTCTTGAGTGTGTCACTTATGGATGTGAGGAGTTGAAATCTGGTGTCGTTTTACACTGACCATTAGGTACACTGGCTCCTGGATCTCCAAGGAAGTGAAGTCAGCTACTGTCTGAGGCCATTCATATGCAAAAGCTGCTGCACACAGTTTGGGTGGGTTTGTAAATTGGATGGGGTGGAGTCTCAGGGAATCAGCATGCTGTAGCAAATAGTGATGGCTGCCAGTCAACCATCTCGGTGTCTCTGTGTCTCCACATCCTGAGCCCCAGTGTAGTAAACAATCATTCCTGGGAGCACCGCTGCAAGAAAGCAGCATGGCAGACAGTCCAGCCTCTCCCCATAGGAGTCTGGGTCCCCAGAGTCTCTCTGGAAACTGGAGTTCAGAGCAGTTGGGAGCTTGTATCTCCCTTTGGATTGAAAACAAACAAACAAACAAACAAACAAACAAACAAACAGTTCACCCAATCTCTAGCCAGATTTGCACACCTCCATGCCTCTGCTTTTCCGCACTTGTGCACATCCTACCCGGTCTCAATGTGCTTTTTTCTTTCCTTCTAGTTGTAGAACTTCCACTCAGCCAGCTTTCCATTGGTTCTGGGTGATAGACATTTTGTCTTTTAGTTGTAGTTTTGGTGTGGTTGTGAGAGGTAGAACGTACAGGTATATACCTTATGCCGCCATCTTGGTTTTCTAAAAGATACTCTTAAGAGAATGAAAAGACAAGCTACACACCAGAAGCAAATATTTTTAGGTCATATATCTTGTGGAGAGTGGCTGCAGCATTCTGACAGAATCAAGCCTTGGACTGACCTGTGACAAAGCCATATACAAATCCCAGCTTGGAGGACAAAGTTTTCCCAGCACAATTATAGCCAAAAGGCTATAGTTGTAAACTTGACCTTACAGTTTGACCCTGCAGTCCTAAATAGCTAAGGGATGTGGGCTGTGAGAGTTGCAGCAATTGCTGCCAAAACAAAGCTTGATAGAGTTCAGAGAATAGCAACAACAGGAAAGAAGCAGATTTGAAATTCGCAAGAACATTGTAAACATCTTACCCTTGTTTTGCTTTGTGTGGTCTGACTATAAAATAAAGACCCTGCTTACAGTCAGGGTCACTGTTTCTTCATCTAGGCACAGTGATCCACCTGGTCCCAACTGTATTCTGTTGACTATTTTCTTTAATCCTTCACCACCCCTCCTCAAGTTCACCACTGGCTGTGCTGCATGTGGTTCAATATGTAATAAAGAACTTAAGTCCTAGTTTTCTAAGAACTCTCAAAACTCATTAATGAGAAGTCAAACAACCCAATTTAAAAAGTGGGCAGTCCAGTTGGCATAGCTCAGTGGTTGAGTGTCAACCTATGAACTTGGAGGCCATGGTTTGATTCCAGGTCAGAGCACATACCTGGATTGAGGGCTCAATCACTGTGTAGAGAGTGCAGGAGGTAGCCAATCTATGATTCCCTCTCATATGATGTTTGTATGTCTTTCTCCCTCTCCCTTTCTCTCTGAAATCAATAAAAATATATTTTTTAAAAATGTGGACAAAAGATTTAAAAAGAGACTTCACCAAAGAAGATATAATCCCACACATGAAAAGATGCTCAGCAGCATTAGTCAGTATGAAAATGCAAATTTAAACCATATTTTGATACTACTGAACATTATGGCTAAAATGAAAAAGACTGACAAAGCAAAGTATCATCCTATGTAATAAAAGGGTAATAAGCAAATAAAATGAATGGCTGAATGACCAGTTGCTATGCTGTGCACTGACCACCAGGAGGCAGATGCTCAATGTAAGAGCTGCCCCCTGGTGGTCAGTGTACTCCCACAAAGGGAGCGCCATTCAGCCAGAAGCCCTGAGCCTCTCCCACCTCTGAGGCAGCACTAAGGATGTCCAACTGACTGCTTAGGCCCGCTCTCCACAAGGAGAGCCGGCCTAAGCAGTTAGTTGGACATCCTCCAAGGCCTTCCAGACTGTGAGAAGGCTCAAGCTGGGCTGAGGAACACTCCCTACAAGTGCATGAATTTTGTGCATTGGGCCTCTAGTCTATATATATAAAAGCCTAAGCAACTGAATGACTGAATGATGACTGATCAACTGGTCGTATGATGCACCCTGACAACCAGGAGGCAGATGCTCAATGCAGGAGTCAGTCCGCTTCCACAGCAGGAGTGTCACTCAGCTGACCAAAGGGCACCAGACGCAGGGCTCACAGCTGGTGAATGCCTCTGTGGCAGCGTGGGCCTCTCCTTATTGGGACTGACTGGGTGCAAGCCCATGGTAGGCGCAGCAGGGCTGTGGGGGAGCAGCAGGCAGGAGTGGCAGGCAGGGGAAGCACGCGGTGTTAGACTGCTGGTTTTAGTCCAATCCCCACAGGCCAGGAAGTGGCAAGAATCTGCACCAGGTGTCTAGTTTATAATAAAGGGCCATTTATTGCATGTCACTTATAACTCCTAAAGCTATTAACAAAAAGAGCTGATGATGGTCAACAGGTTTCTAGAGACCAAAATGTCACTTCTGATTCTGGATATGCGGTCTTTTAAAAAAAATATTATTTATTTCTGTGAGGAGGGGAGTGGTGGGTGGGAAGGAGAGAAAGGAAGGGGACAGAGAGAAGAGAGAGAAACATTGATTTGTTGTTTCACTTATTTATGCATCGATTGGTTGATTCTTGTATATGCTCTGATTGGAAATTGAACCCATAACCTTGGTGTATCCAGACAATGCTCTAACCAGCTGAGCTACCTGGCCAGGGCCTGTAATTTTTTAATTTTCAAAAGCAATGATTGGCTCAGTGGATAGAGCATTGACCTGCAGACTGAGGAGTCCCGGGTTTGATTCTGATCAAGGGCATATGCCTGAGTGAGCCCGATCCCCAGTATGGGTCATGCAGGAGGCAGCTGATCAATGATTCTCTCTCATCATTGATGTTCTTATCTCTCCCTCTGCCTTCATCTCTGAAATCAATAAAAATATACATTTAAAAAAAGCAATGATCACCATCACTCTTCATATGGGCTTATACCATGCCAGACATTGTTTTAAATGTTTTGCATGCATTAATTTATTTAATCCTCATTACCACCCCAAAGGAAGGCACTATTATGTCTCTATTTACCCATAAGGAAACTGAGTTACCACAGGTTTCAATGGATTTTTTTTTTCATTAACACAAGTATTTAGTCTTGAGTAAAGGATTGAGCTGTAGAGAAAACCTTTGTTCTTCAGGCAGAAGTGTAAATCTGTGGAGAGGTACTAGCAACTGGGTAAATTTTCTTTCTTAATTTCTATGAGGTTTCATTTCTTATTGAAAATTCTTTCCACTTTGGCTCAGTGAATAGAGTGTTGGCCCACATAGTGAAGGGTATAGAGTTTGATTCTGGTTAAGGGCACATACGTCATGTGCAGGCTCCATGGAGGGGAAGGAGAGAGGACAGAAGAATGGAGGGAGAGAGAAAAGGAGGAAGCATGCATCCTGGAAGGAAACAATGGATGTGTCTCTGTCACATAGATGTTTCTCTCTCTTTCCCTCCATTATTCTACCCTCTCTAAAAATCAATGGGTCAATAGAAAAATATCCTCAGGTGAGGATTAAAATATATATATATTTAATAAAAGGAACATCTTTCCTTTTTCCAGTTCAATTTTCCTCTCTTTGCACTCTCAAAGCTCCCCTGCTGATCAATCAATATTACGGGATTTATCACAAAGGGTTGGGATTGTTGTTCTTGGGGTTTTTTGTTTTGTTTGTTGTTGTTTTTTTGTGTTAGTCTGAGGCTTCCTAGAAAAATAGTAGTAAACATGATAGAGACCTGACTATGTATGTCAGCCACTCTTCTAAGTATTTTACATATATTAATGCTTATGATGTTTGCTGGACTCTAAGTAGATTGTTATCATCTGCCTTTTGCAAATGAGAAAAGTCACCTGATATCAGAATAGGAAAGTGGACAAAACCTTGACCTTCTGGCTCCAGAGCTGGATTCCTACTTATTGCTGGGGGTTGTGTCTTCTTTATCTTCCTATTCTCAGAATTCAGCACATAGTAGGCAATTAGCAAACAATAGGTCACCACGGGTATGAGCCTCACACTTTTCATTAGTGTCTAAAATATGACACCAGTGCCATTTGGTTGAATAGAACACAAGAATGCAGGAATGGAAAGATAAGAGAAACAAGGAAATTAAATATTGATGAACACTCACAGTAGAGGGGTTGGGGTTCAGAGAATATGTGGGGTCTCTGGGCAGAGGTTTTTATTTGTCTTTGTACTGTCCTCCTGGCTTCCTCTTCCCCAGTCTCTGTTCTCTGTAGCTGAGAATAATTCACACTTTATTTTAAACCCGCTCTGTGTGGCTGGCCCCGGCAATATTTCTCTCATTATATTGCAGGGCTCTTTTTAATCATGTTCCGGGTGGAAGAGTGAAATCCCGCACTTGGGCGAAGGTTGGGTCTCCTCTAATGATAAGAAAATTTCCAGGACACAGGAAGGATCTCCAGCCCTCTTCCTTTTTGTTCCTTTGTAATTGAAATCCATCAATTAGATTCTATTAAAGAGCTCCATACAAATTGTAAAATTTCTCTGTAGGAAATGAGCCTTTTCCTGAAAATAAAAAAGTCTCTAACTTGAATATTGCTATTTGTACTGGAACATCCAGCCTCAGCTCCCAAGCTCCATTTGCTGCCTTATTCAGAGGTGGTTTGCAAAAGGTTTTGGGTCTCTGGCTCTGCTCACAAAGCTGAGGGATCCTAAGTGGCAGATTTAAAATTGTCCCTTTCTGAAAGATAAATATCACATCATCTCACTCATTTGTGGCATATAATGAGTGACATAAACAGATCCAGAGACATGGAAGTATGGAACAGCTCAGCTCTCAAACCTCAGAGGGAAGGCAGGGGAGGATGGTGGTGGGGGTGGGGTAAGAGATCACCCAAAGGACTTGTATCCATGCATATGAGCATGACCAATGGACACAGACAGTAGTGTGTAGGGGTGTGGGAGTGAACGGGAAGAAGTTGATGCGGGGGGGGCGGGGAGGGAGGGGGAGGAGTGAAAAGACATATGTAAAACTTTCAACAATAAAGAATTTTAAAAAACAAAACATCCCCGCCCCAAACAAATAAACCAAAAAACCTGTCCCTTTCACCTTGGCTGGTGGTGCTTAGTGGTTAGAGTGCTGGCCCATGTACTGAAAGGCATATACCTGGACTGCAGGTTCTCTCCACTGCTCAAGGTGCATGCAAGAGACAATCAATTGATATGTATTCTCTCTCTCTCCCTTCTCCTCTTCTTCCTTTACCGCCCCCTTCCATTTTCTCTAAAATTCAATGGAGAAAAATATCCTTGGTTTGAAGATTAACAAAAACCAAAATTCAAAACCCCCAGCCTTTCTCTGCCCCAGGCTTCAAAACCTGCCTTGGCCCTCAGGGGCTTCCAGGTGTGTCACCGGGTCTCTCCCGGCTCAGTTCCCACCACACAGAAGCTCCAGAAACCCTGACCCTTCTTGAGGCTCTGCTAAACACAGATTCACTATAAATGGTCTCAGTCATTGGAGAGGCAGAGAGTCAGCAGACAGACAGAGCAGCCAACCAATCCACCCCAGCGGGGAGATCAGCAGCCCTGTGAGGGGCTTCTGGGAGCACGCAGCCTGTGGGGGCTCCCAGTTGGACAGCCCTCTGTGATTTGGACTGGAGTCCCATGGCCAGCCATTCAGCAGGTGCTCCAGGCACTCAAGGCTCCTCTGGTTTGCATTCCACTTTCATTCACTGGAGCCAAGGCTCTCGAAGCCCCAAAGACGTAGACTTACTGTAGATATTTACAATTTCTGTAAACATCTCCTTGGAGACTATCCTGAGACCAGGAATATATAGAATTGTTTAAAACCTACTTGTTTGCTTGCTCTGGGGATTTTCTTCCTGATTAAAGGCTCATTTTATTCAAGGCTGGTGATTGAACTTCACTCAGATTTCTGTTCCAGCCATTAAAGCAGGAAATGCCTGCGTGCCAACAGCTGAAAGCCAGCCAGGCGTTTGTGGTGGAATTGGACTATCTGTGGCCATCGGTGACTACTTCAATGGGAGCCTCGCCAGAGGAAGCTGAAAATCCCACCTCTCTTCGCTCTGCAGGCAGTTAGGAGAAATTTCCTTCCTCTGCATGGGGGGAGGGGGTGCACACCGGGTCCCCTAGAACCTTTCCTCCTCTCAGCTGCTGTGTTTGCCTCAGTTTCTGACAGAGCAGCTGTGGGAGCGGAAGGTCTAACAGAAGCCAGAGAGTGATGTCCTGGGACAGGAAGACGAGGACAGACCCCAAGCCCTGCTCCGGGACTCAGCTGCTCAGTGGCGCTGCTGCCTGGTGCTGCTCTTCATCTGCTCCTTCTCTTCTCTGCTCTCTCCTCGCTCCTCTCCTCTTTCTCTTTCCCATCCTCCCCTCGCCTCCATTTTCCCTCCTTTCCTTCCTCATCTCCTCTTTTCCAGATCCCAATCATTCCTTACATATTTATTAAGCAGGTGCTATATGCCAGAGAGTCCTGAAGGACTGGGGGTAGACTTAGTGAATAAAACCAAGTCTGTCCTTGGAAGGTGACAAGCTAGTCAAAGAACAAGCAAAAAACATATCCAGCCCTAGTTGGTTTGGTTCAGTGGATAGAGCATCGGCCTGCAGATGGAAGGGTTCCAGGTTCAATTCCAGTCAAGGACACATGCCCGGGTTGTGGGCTCCATTCCCAGTGGGGGGTATGCAGGAGGCAGTCAATCAATGATTCTCTCTCATTATTGATGTTTCTATCTCTCTCTCCCTCTCTCTTTCTCTCTAAAACCAATAAAAATATATTTAAAACAAAACAAAAAATCCATATGTGATAGCATGTAGGGGCCATGCAGAGGTTAGAAGAAAGCACAGTAGAGGGATGAAGTGACAGAGGCGCTCTTGTCCACTGGAGCTCAGAGAGGTGGAATTTGGGTAAAATGAGGGGAGTGGTCCATTCGGGTGTCTCAGGGAATGATGGTGTAGGAGACTGGGCAGCAGATGCAAATGGCCTGAGACAGGAGCATGCGTGGTGTATGTGGGCAGGAGTCAGGAGGCTACTTAGTTCTCCCAGATGGAAGAGGATGGGAGTTGGTGGGACTGATGTTTAAGAAAAGGCACCATGCTGTTTATAATGATTATTTAAATGCTTCATAGATTTTTCACTTTTTTTTAATGGTATGAAATGTGTAAGTTTCAGGTGTACAAGATTATTTTCAGCATCTGTAAACACTACAAAGTGATCACCAATAAAAGCCTAGTTACCATCCTTCACCTTACAGCTGACTGCCTTCACCCATTTTTCCCACCTCCCAACCCCCTTTGCCTCTGGTAACTACCTGTCTGTTCTCTGTGTCTGTGAGTTTGTGTTATTTTGTTTTGTTTTTAATTCCACATCTAAGTGAAATAATATTGTATTTATTTTGTCTATCTTGGCTTTTTCACTTAGCATCATACCCTCAGTAGTCCATTCTTTTCTATGGCTGAGTAGTATTCCATTGTATATATGTACCACATCTTTATCCATTCATCCATCAGCAAACATTTTGGTTGTTTTCATATCTTGGCTATTGTGAATAATGCTGCAATGAGCATAGGGGTGTATATATCTTCTTAAATTAGTGTTTTGTATTCTTTGGATAAATACCCTAGCTGGATCATATGGTAATTCTATTCTATTTTTTGTTTAGTATCTTCATATTGTTTTCAGTAGTGGCTGTACCAATTTACATTCCTACCAACAGTGCATAAGGGTCTCCTTTTCTCTATATCCTCTCCAAAATGTATTGTTTCTGTTTTTATTTTTTATTTTATAATGCCCATTCTAACAGATATGAGGTGATATCTCACTGTGGTTTTGGTTTGCATTTTCTTACTAAGGAATTGAACATGTGGCTAGTGGACATCCGTATGTTCTCTTTGTAAAAATGTCTATTTTGAGTCTCTGCCCATTTTTTAATGAGACTTGTGTTGTTGCTGTTGACTGGCATGAGTTCTTTATGTACTTTGGATATTAGCCCTTTTATAACCATTGGTCTTACGTTCTAGTCACTGCATTTTTTCCCTACAGAATTGGGAAGGTCTTTGATGGAGAAAATGAGGAGTGCTCACATGCCTTTGCTTAGAAATGTAAAGCTCTTCTATTTCTGTAAATAACAGAGCCAGGTACCAAGTGATGGAAAGGAGACTGGAATCAGAAGCGTTCAGGGCTCACACTTCTCTTCATAAGAATAAAAGTCAGACCATCACTTTCTTGGCTGGAAGGTTTGCCTGTTTGAACCCTAGACCAGGGCGTTTCCACAGTGGCTGGAGCACTTCTGTTTTGGGGCTACCATGTGCACTGTCTGATGTTTGGCAGTGTCTCTGGTCTCTACTCACTAGAAACCAGTAACATCCCTGTCTACTACGTCCTGACACCCAAACATTTCTCCAGGCATTGTGGCATGGGCCTGGGGAGCAGAATGGCCCCACTTGGCAGCCACTGGGTTAGAGGCTGGTCCAGATGGTGGGGAGATCCCCTCTGCCATTACCTTCTCCCCACCTCCCTCAACAGCCATAGTGAGCATGAGGAGTCCCACCTTTACGGGGAGGCTTAAATGCAGTGTGTGCTGAATTTAGATCCTTGATTCTGATAGGGAAAAAGGGCGGTGTAACTCCATCCTGGCGCTTTGCATCTCCCTGCCACTTCTAAGGTGTTGTGTTTAAAATATCCTCAACCCAGTATTGTTTAAAGAGAGAGAGGACATCCCTTAATTTGGAACATCCCACATCAGGGCCTTCTCAGCCCAACTGAAATGATAGCATATAGAAATTCCCATTGCTTATAAAGGTAGATTAAGCTAAACCAGCATCTGCATGGATTTCCACATGAGTAAAATAAATTGTATATCAGTGCATAGACTTGCTCCCAATGTAATTTATTAATTAATACCATTACCAGCGTATCTGGCCAATGGCAGTGGGCCTCTCTGTCCTCCTCAGCTTTTGCCTCTCACTCCAGGATTCAAGGCAGAAAACGTTCACTCACCACGTGGCTATCCCTTCCCGTGTGGGCAGTGATGGAACGTGACCTGCTGAGCTAAACGTAAGCACTGAATACAGATTCTCGAAGCCACCTTGAACCTTTAAGAATAATACCGAATTATACCTAGTCTGTAAATAGGAGATGAGGTGTTCCCGCCCTTTAGTGGCTTTCCACAGACTTTAATATCCGAGCGAGTGATTTATAACATTGGCGGCAAGCCGCAGCACAGCTTGAAATTTCTTATAACGGCTGTAGTACCGCATCTATCATAATGAAAAATGTCGACGAGATCACTTTCTGCCAAAGAACATCTTCCCGGATTCTATTAAGAACTTGCTCTCTCCATGAACGCCACCTATGGTCGGAATACATTGCTTAAAATGGCCCTCAGGGGCGGGGCCTCTGGGGGGACTGACATCCCAATCAGGGACAATCAATGAAGACAGGGCTGGTGAGAATCCCCAGAGGAGAAAATGAGGGTGAGAAAAGATGGGGAGAAAATGTACTTTTTTTGTGAAAAACAGATCATGCCAGGATATTACTGAGCCTGCCAGTTGGATGCATTTAGAATCCTACTGTGTTTTCAGTTCTTGTCACATTTACCTAGGAATCATCAACTTCCTGCTGGTCCCAATTTTTAAAAAAATATAACAGTCCCACCTGCCCGGTGTCATTGTATTCTATTTGCAGTTATTTCTGCCCCCAGGAAAGGACCCGGGTTTCACCTTGAATCTCACCCTTGTTCAGCTACGTGTCCTGGGAGCCAAGGGAACCTGCAGCTGGCCTTCAGTGTTGGACACGAGTGGGCCCCAAACAGCATATCCCTGAGAAGGCCCCTATGGGGTGCTCTTTCTTTTCCATTACTTAATTTTGATTGGTCAGATAGAGCTCGGGAACAAACAGGATCATGACATATTTCACAGTTGTATGCATCTTACCTAGGAGCTTCTGGATGTTCTCTTTGTTTCTAAAAGACATTGATCTTTTTGTGTTTGTTTGTGAATGGCTAGACCTTTGGGGGTATGTGCCTCCCTTTCTGTCTATCCCCAACCTTATGCTGATGTTGTATGTGTGAAAGGTTGTTCATGAGTGTCATTGATCAGAGAACAAAGATTTAGAACAATGTTTATAGAACTCTAAGTCGGTATGAAGAGCAAAAGTGAGCATGCATTGCTACCTTTTGTGTCAAGGATGAAACATTCTTTATCTCATTTATTCCTTATCAGAACCCTGGAGGAGATCAACAAAGGTTAAAACCGGGTTAAATTAGTGAAATTAAATGATGTATTATTTGTCACATAGCTGGAAATAAAAACTTGCGTTTGTGGGGCTTTATAGTCCATGATTTTTCTAATATACTGGCCATAATCAGGCCAGATTTTGGGATAAGGGTCCTGAAATCAGTCCATCCGCCTCTGTGCTTGTGGTCACAGTTGATTACTATCTGAGAATAGTCACTACTGCTAGCTAGTTTGCCCTTTGAATTCCAAAATCCACATTTCCTTCTTACCAAAGCATTTAGGTGCATTTAAATTTAAATGATCAGAGATACATAATGTGGCTACTAATTGTTTGTGGTAGTAAAACCATGCACAAAAAAATTCACATTGGAATTGGTATTCATAAATTAAAAATTTGTTTTGCATGTGCCAACTCATTTGATTTCTGCTATAACCTGGAAAGGCAGGGAGGATGGGGCATTTTGGACCCATATTCTAGAAGAGGAGTCAGAGCTCAGGTTATGGGGTTTGCTCATGTGGCTGTCAGTCATACCTGCTCCTCCCAGTGAAGCTGTGCTACCTCTCTGCATGAGGCTTGCTACCCTGTTTCCCCGAAAATAAGACAGTGTCTTATATTAATTTTTGCTCCCAAAGATGCGCTAGGTCTTATTTTCAGGGGATGTCTTATTTTTCCATGAAGAAGAATACGGTACACATTTATTGTTAAATGAAAATGAAGGAAATTTATTACCTGTATACAGTACTGTAGTACAGTAGTTGTCAACACAAACCAGACAAACTGTGAATCCTACAGTATTAAGAATTTAATCATTTATTCAATGACAATCATGTCATCATCTTCTGGAATATCATCATAACAATCCAATTCCTGAATTTCCTGGTGAATTTCTTGTGACTCCATTTCTTTCAGAATCAGTGGACCAAATCTCTCATGATTAGCAATAGCACTGTCTTTAAATGAGTACTTAATTTTCATTCTGAGATAGAGCCTGGGGGCCTTATTTTCAGGGGGATGCCTTATATGTCACTCAGAAGGAAACATGTAAGTAGGTCTTATTTTCAGAGGATGTCTTATTTTCGGGGAAATACAGTAGTGTTCTCAAGGCTCCAAGTCCCTAAAATATATCTCAAGTTCATTAGGGAATATTTGCATTTTTTCTAGTTTCAACTTATTGTTGAGTTTGTGTATTGCATATTTTCTTGTGTGCTTGAGTCTGATGTAAACGGTACCGAGTGTGTGGCTCATTCTATAACTCTGACAACCCTGACAACCAAATTGTTGAGGAAGCAGCACTCCCCACTCCCCGGACAACCTGGATAATTGAGATTACTTTGCAAGACTTTGGTTCAGATAACAGTTTCCTTGCAAATGCCAGTTTTGGGAAGTTCTTCAGAGTTTTTACTTTTTTTTTTTTTGGGTAGCATTACCCTATCCTATATAATAAATAGCTAATATGCTAATTAGACCAGATGGTGGAAGGACCTTCTGGAAAGCTGGTGGGCTGCACCTTTTGCAGAGGTGTGTTGGGGGGAGGGGTGGTGTGGTCCCGGTACCTTCACAGAGGCTGGACAGGGCATGACTGTGGTGCCTCAATCTCCCATGGCCCCTCCCCCGGGTGGCCGGGCCCAGATCAGCCACCCCTCCACCAGTGAGTGGGGAGCAGGGACAAAGCTAAGGAGCAATGAGCCTGGCTTCAGTTGAGCAGTACCTTCCCCCTCTGCCCTCTGCTGGCTTAGGCCCGCTCCCCAACTAAGCCATTAGTTGGACATCCCCTAGGGCTCCTGGATTGCAAGAGGGCACAGGCTGGGCTGAGGGATGCGCCTCCCTCCCCCCTCCCAGTGCACGATTTTCAAGCCACCTTGTTTTAGAATAAGGAAACACACAATTCTATGCTTGTATTCATACATATATTGTATGTATAACAATGTTAAGATGATATGAATATCAAATATTCTCTACTGCTTTTGTATTTTACATTATGCCATGAATATTTCCTTACGTTATTAAATATTGTATGAAAATGTGATCTTTATTGGCTACATTCATAATATTCTGTTAAAGGGATGTATGTACCTTCTGCATTGTTAGAAATATTTATTGTGTTTCATTTTTTATTAAATTCTTTAACTCTGATATTTTGGTGCACTTCAAAATATTTCTTTAAGGACAGATTATAGGAAGTTTAGAAAAAAGAAGAGAGATTAGAAGGAAATGGACTCACAGTGGGTAGTGACATTGCAAATGAATAAAGTCTCCAGGCCGCACCACTGTTGAGATGAGCTTAGGGCACTTTGTGATGACACTGGAGGGAAGACTGAGTCTGGATTACTCAGAGCTGAAGGGAATCGAGGAGGAGCTTGCCAGGTGATGAAGGACGAACTCCTTGTATGTGATACATTCATATCCCTGATCCTCAAATGCTGTGGAATTCTGTTTGATTCTGGCATAATTTTTGTTACTTGTATTCCCTGGCCTAACAATGGTAAACCTCAGTGTTCTTGTAGAGTTGTTTTTCCTTGAAAGTTAAAAAAATATATTAGCAGAAGTTTCTCCAGATTGATTTTGGTGAGTTTGAAAATTGGGCCTGGTGATGTCAGAAAAGTGGTGAGGAACAGAGCTTGCTAGGACGGGATGAAAAGCCATCCAAGCACTTTCATGAACGGAAATCCTTCTCTCACCCAACACGCTGCTCCTTGCAGGACTCTGACATCGTTGGAAAACATGCCAAGCTCATTGCTTAATGCTCTGCTTACTGCTGGGCTTTTGATCATGTAATAAACCCGTCTCAAGTCAAGATGGTGTATTTATTACAGGATCTAATTTAGAAGTATGAGGGAGACCTTTCTCAGCTGTCAAAAAGATGTGATGGAAAGAAGAAATTCTATAGTGACATTCTAGTAAATGTTGTATTTAAAAAATAATTCACATCAATCTTACTTTAAGAAAATCTATAAAATCTTTAAACTTTCAAATTTCTGTAATTGTTTCAGTATGTTCGGTTCATATTAAAAATGTGAATAGCACTGGAGGATTTTAATGTGGTTGAAGGATTCTAGATCTCATTTTTATTTAATATATGAAGAATGAAATGCTTTCAATTAGCACTTGGATTCTTGTCATAAAGTATTATTTAGAGCAAATGGAGTTCAGAGACCTTTTAAAAGAAGAAAGACCAAATCTTTTTCACGTTTCAGCAGCATAAAATGGTTAGTTCTGACAACCTGCATCTTTCTGTGATGCAATTGAATTGATGTGAATTTGATGAGTTTGGGATGGCCCCAGGTGACCTCTGTCAGAACAAAACCAGAAGATTAAAAGGGTCTGCAATCAGAGAAATTTAGTAATGTTTGACTGAAATTATGCCTGTGATAAAGTAAGTACAGAGGACTTCTGATGTCTCTAAAAGACTAAAGGACAGATTTTAAATCTCACACAGAATGGACAATGGCAGCAACAACACAGCTGTTTTGTTGAGTTTTCTCCTGTGCCAGGTATTGCGCTACCCATTTTTTACACATCACCTTTTTGCCTCCCACAGCAATCTGAGGGGAACATGTGACTTTGTAGACAGAGACATTTGGAAGAGGTTAATTAAGATGCTTACCCAGTATCACTCAGCTCACAGGTGGTGGAGCTGGGATTCAGACTCTGATTTTCTTGTGAGCACCATGCTCTTCTCTACTTACCTTTAAGTCTCACCACTACTGTGAGCTAACTGCTCTTACGATTCCTACTTTTTAGATGAGGAAACCAAGCACAGGATGGTTAAGTAACTTGCTTAAGTCACAAAGTGAGTGAACAGTGGAATTGGGATCAGACCCCAGGCACTGTGATTCTAGAGTTAGCCATGTGCTATTTGCTGCCCTACATGAATCTAGAAGACATTTACATGACCAGCGGCCTGTTATGTGTTAAGGAAGATGACAAGGTGGTGCAGCCCCTGGAAGAACTGGTGAGGATTTCCATTCAGTGGAAATAACAGTTGTTTAAACAAAATAGGTGGTTCTTGTTGGAGGTGATTCCTCAGGGGTTGCAAGCAGAGGCGCTGACAGTTCATTCTGCAGTGCCCTCCCCAGGATATCTTTGCAAACAGCCTGGGAAGGCAGAGATAGTGCCTCCCCGCACAGCGAAGATCTGTCTGCTGTGCAGCAGAAAGATAACGTCTCTGTTCAGGGTAAAGGTGGGACAGGTTTGCTCACGGCCTGTTATAAAAAGCCAGCTTTCCTAAGTTTGGGCCCCTGGGCTGCCCCTCACTGCTTTGACACAACCATCCATGCTGCCTGCTAAGTGTGAATAAGAAAGTCTTTTGTCTCTGACCCCGGAGTCTCATGTCTTCTGCCAAATCCTTGAAACTGTGGCAGGCTCACTTGTTATCTTGCGTGTAGGGGTCTGTTATCTCACTTGTTATCCTTGCTTTGCAAAATGCAAAAGGTCTGAAATAGGGGGCCCTTCATGGTTCTTGGCAGTTTTTATCTCTCTCTCAGATGTAAAAGAGGGCTATGGGTAGGCAGACGAGGGTTGGGGTTAAGCGAGCAGGTATGCTGGCTCCTCCAGCTTTTGGCTGCACCGCCTAACACTTCCTGAGGCCAGGAGTTGTCTGCTGGTGCTATGGTGGGAGCTGGAAAAGGTGGGCACAAAAGCTTTCTCAGACATCCATCCCGCAAAGTGACATTTTTGTCACTCAGGAGTGACCCAAGCTCAAGGGGGGCTGGGAGACGTGGTCGGTCATGTGCTGGAGTGCAGTTCCACTCAGTGTGTAACTGGTGTTCCGTTACAAAGAAGGAGAGTGTATTTGGGCCATCTCAGCTGAGCGGTGTAGGCTGACCAGGGTGGTTTTGTGAGAAGATTTCCAGCATAAAAACATACTTTATTCCAAAGCTACTCCTCTCCTTGCTTTGCACAATGAAAAGTGTCACGGGTGCAGGCAGACTGTTATTGCGTGCATGATCCACCTGCTGGTGGAGGCCCTGGTGTGCACGAGGCACCTGGCAGTGAGAAGAGCACTCTAATCATGGGAGCAAGGAGTCAGTGTCCTGCAGCTGCCTCTGTACCTATAACGACTCTTGTGAACCATTAATCTGCAAGAGACGCCCTGTCTCCAGGTCGCTGCCTCACAAATCGAGTACAACCAGGGCTGCCAGGGCATGCTCATTATTTCTTTGGATGAAGCCATGGCAGCTGGTCTGTTTCATGAGAAAATGTATTGGTTCAGGGAGTGTGTGAGAGGAACTCCTGAGACCGGAAGGGGTGTCGTGTCTCTCTCTCTCCAATACTGAGGAGCTCCAGGCAGGTGCTGGACACCAGTGTCCCGGCACTATCACGTGGCCCTTCCCAGGGGTCTGGCTGGAGAGTTTCACCACTATTTGTTTTCTAGGCCATAGGTTAGTGGGGCGGCTTTCTATTATGATGATAAAATGATGCTCATGGTAATATTGGAAGCACTTACCATTATTGGGTGTCTAATATGTGTCATCCTAGGTGCTTTTGCATAAATTATCTTACTTAGTTTTCATGACATTCTCTAAAGGTTAGTGCTGTTGTTGGCCCCATTATATATTAAGAGAGGTTATTACATAATTTGTTTGACTTGTTCAGACAGGTGAACTGTCTGAAATTCAGGTGAATAGGTGGGGCTGAAATTCAAATATAAGTCCCTGTGACCCCAAGGTGTCAGCTTTTATTTTGCTAATGCTCACCAGAAGATATATTTTTTTTCTATTGATATTTTAGAGACAGTGGAATGGAAGGAGGGAGTGGAAGAGAGAGAAACATTGATTTGAGAGAGACATATTGATTGATTGCCTCCCACATGCACCCCAACCGGGGCCAGGGGTCAAACCTACAACCTAGGTACATGCTCTTGCCTGGGAGTTGAACTTCAGTGCTCGGCATGCTGGAAGCCGGGGTGGGGAACGTCCAGCCTGCAGGCCATATAAGGCCCACGAAATTATTTGGTCTGGACCTGCCAAGGCATGAGGGGTGATTCAATTAAAAGTTTGAACACCTACAACGGGCTAACTTTTAAGTTGGTAATTTTGCATGTCTCTCGAATGATGTTATAAATACCCAAATGGCCCTTGGCAGAAAAAAAAAAGGCTCCCATCCCTGTTCTAAACACTGGCGAGGACAGTCTTGGCTTTTAATATTATGTTATAGTAGCTTTCAGTATCACAAACAGAAGAGCTTTAAATCAATCAATCCTTTCTTTCAATTTTTTGTTTTTTCTTGCTCCCTTTCTTTTCTTTCTCCTTTTAACTGCAGAAACAATGAAAAATATCCTTTAATAACATCCTTATCACTTAAATTTTAAAAAAAATATATTTTATTGATTTTTTACAGAGAGGAAGAGAGAGGGATAGACAGTTAGAAACATCGATCAGCTGCTTCCTGCACACCCCCCACCGGTACATGCCCACAACCACAGTACATGCCCTTGACCGGAATTGAACCCGGAACCTTTCAGTCCGCAGGCCGATGCTCTGAGCCAAACCGGTTTCGGTGATCACTTAAATTTTTTTTACCTGACTTTCCAAGTCTGGTCCTGCTTTTATCGTTCATGCCATACACATTCCCTGGTGTTTACTTTGTGCCAGGTGTCAGCTGTGTCATGGTGAATGACACCAATATAGTCCCGATAATTGTGGAGCAGCACGGCCTCATGCATTCTTGTTCTCTGGAATATATTCACCAGGAACCATTTCCCCATCACTGTACAGTTTTCATAATGATCATTTTTAATGCCCTCATAATATTCCATTATATTAATGAACCATAGTTACCTTCACTATTCTGTTATATTGCACAATGAGGTTCTCTTCAATTCTTTTCTATTAGAGATAACAAGCACCTTTAGTCCTTTCCTAAAAAAAATAGCATAAATGCAAATGATTCTTCAAGGAATATATTTATGTCTATAGGGTTATTCCATTGTTACTTTTCCTTGGGAAAACAAATTCCCTAGAGTTCAATTACTGGACAAAAGGGAAAGTAAATTTCCATTATTTCTCAGAAGTGTTAATAATGAAACGTTAGTATGTGCAGGTACTTTACACATATGATCTCATGTAATTGATAGGAGGATTTATAATCTGATAGATAGCACACCTGAATTAAACTGAAAAATAATCATATTATTTTAAATCTTAGAATACATATACTTATGTGAATAGGGGGGTTAAGTTTTTCTTAAGTTTCCTTTTAAGGCTTCTGCAAAGTGATTGAGGAGTAACTCAGCTGTGAATCCAGCAAACAGACCTGATAAGCATGGTTAGTCCGACCACCAGGAGTCAAAACATCATCTCATCGCCTGATGACTAAGTACAATGGCTGATATCTGTGGACCTCCAGGGCTGCATGCAGCTGCATTCTATTCCCAGCCTCACCCCCTCATCCTTGTCCATTCCCCTTTATAATCCTGTCCCCCGCACTTTGCTGTAAGCTCCCTGCCTTCTTGGTTGGCTGGCCTTCTCAATAAATAATTTATATGATTCAACACTGCCTTCATTATTGGACACAGCGACAGGCAGCCCGAGCCCACCCAGAGGTTTTCCTGGTAAACATAATCTTCACAAGAAACTTGAAGGGGAAAGTAATTATCCTATAGCCATGATCTGGTACATAGAAGAGGCATCTAAACCAAGGTTCACAAGGGCCAAAATCCATTTCTTTTTTAAAAATTTATCTTTATTTTGGAGAATATTACAGATGTCCTCCATTGCCTCTCTATTCCCCACTCCCACTCCCTCCCCAGGCCTTTAGGGCACTATGATCTGTGTCCACGTGCTATGCATATCTATAATACTGTAATATGCTAATTAGACTAGACATTCTTCTGGACATCCTTCTGGATGAAGCTGGGTGAGGGAAGCCTGGGTTCCGGTGCCTGCTGGCAGCCAGAGGGAAATTCAGGTCCCAGGTGCCAGAGGGAAGCTGCTGCTGGCAGCTGGGGGAAGGAAGGCTTACTCCTGCACAAATTTTGTGCATCAGGCCTCTAGTATACATATAAGTTCTTTGGTTAATAGCTTCTGACCTCCCTTCCCTTTTCCCTCTGAGATTTGTCAGTCTGTTCCATGCTTCCATGTTTCTGGATCTGTTTTATTCATCAATTGATTTTGTTCATTAGATTCCACATATAAGTGAGATCATGTGATATTTGTCTTTCTCTAACTGGCTTATTTTGCTTAGCATAGTATTCTCCAGGTCTTTCTATGCTGTCTCAAAGGATAAGAGCTCCTTCTTTATCACAGGCGCATAGTATTCCAGTATGTAAATGTACCAAGCTTGACACAGTATCCAACCAGCTTATGCTTCTGGCATCACTCACTCATTTTCTTTATGAGCCAAGGGTAGAATTTCTTTAAACTGATGTTGAGAAGTAAGGCAGCATGTCTGCCTCAGAGATTTTTCTAACTCTATGTTCACCAGTTCATGCCTTCTGTGGTTGAACTAGTGTAATGGTTATAGTAGATAATCCATGAGAACAATATAAACACTCAATAAATGGTAGTCATTCATCATCATCATAACCATCATTGATATGCTACAAGATTAAGGTCTCCATTCCTTACTTGGGTCTTTTTACTGCACATAGTGGTGAACCAGACACTTTGGGAACAAATTTGATGGAGTTACCAAGGGGTATGACTGATCTCTCTCTCTTTCTTTCTCTTTGCATCCCTTCTGAGAGTTGATGCAAGTTTATAGAATGTTCTAGGGAGCACAGGAATCTAGAGTGCAATCAGGAAGCATGCTTTATTCTAAGAGATCTTAGAATAAAGGGTTGTGAATCTCTCAATCTCCAGAAAATTTTTGTAATTTCCTTTGTCAACCAAAGTAAATACTAATTTTTGTCTCCAATTTTTTATTTACAATTTTATCTTCTTTTTTAGAAAAAGGATCCCCAATTGAATAAATTTCTGGCTCCCACAAAATTCATATTCTTTCCTGGAGTCCTGTATTGGGAAATGGGCAAAACAAATTTCATTTGCTCACCTATAAAATGGGGATAAAACTAAGACCTCCCTGAGAGGTTGCTCTGAGCATGAAATAAGAAGGTACATGGGAAGCATTGAGGAGATAAGAGGCATTTGTGAAATGGTAACTTTTACTATTTGCTCATACTGTTGGAGAACAACTTCCTCATATATAGCTGAGCTTGGTGGAGTTGCCAGGAAGATCTAGAGATTTTGGATTTAGATAAAAAATTAATTAGTTAGCTAATTAATTTATGTATTTAGTCATTAATTTCCTGCATATTTCCTGAGCACTGTATATGTTGGCAAAGTCCTGAGCAAAGGGTCCCTGCACCAAACATTAAGGTGCCCGTTAGAAAGAAGGTTTACAAATGGCCTCCTCTTCACCTGAATGGGAATTGAGGTGTCACTGGGACTGGGTTTGGTGACTCCAGATGGCCCTGGGTGATTAACCTCGGGGACCAGTTGGGACCCACAGGGCACTTTGAATTTCCTTGGTATTGAATGTTCATGAATGTTCAGGATAACTCCTATTGATTTGTGAGGGTTATTTTGTTTGTTTTGCTTTATTTTGATGAGATTATTTAGGTCCTTCTCCACTAAACCAGCACAAGTCTGACATAATTACAGCTGCAAATGTTTTCATTGTTAACTCTTCAGTGGTGACAGCTGCCAGGATGCTAGGGCGGGAGAGCACCCTGTTAAACGTTGGGACCTGGACAGAAGGGCTCAGTCTGACGGTGGTGCTGGCGTCAGGCAGATGTCCCAGCTCCTCTGTTTCTCAGATGACTTCCCAAGGGGTCATTTTATTCTGTTGCTTATAACAGCACCAGGTCACCACGCTAAGGGAACATATCTTGTACTGTGGAAAACCTACAGACTTGAATATATCTGCCATAGGAAAACAGTACAATGATTTTCTTTTGTCATTTTCAGAAACAATTAGGGGACCAACCTGGCTGGGATTCCCTGGTGTGTTTGTGGGGATTTCAGCTTTTATCTGTCAGGTCAAGGGAGCCCATGCAGGCAGGGCTGTGAACTTGGCAATGAGGTTTCCCAGTTCCTGGTACCTGCCTGGCAATATAACTGTTGCTTACCATTCATTTGTTCATTCATGGAATCTTGTGTTATTAAGTGAACTTTTACAGTGATTCTAGAGCATCATCCAATGACGTTACTCTCATCTAACTTGATTCAGAGAGGCAGCAACACAGAGACCAAGGGTCGGTTTTCTCAGAGTAACTTAAGGAGTCTGGTTAACATCAAAAGTGAAGAAAATTGTATTTGAAGCTTAACTCAGATTAGATATAAAAAGTGGTTAAAATATCAGATTCCAAAATCCCTCGGGTTAAGGACCATGTCCTAGATCTGAAATGTAGCCGTATATGTGACCTGAGACCTTACTTATCCACAGAATTGTGGTAATGGTCAGATTGAATGGGGAAAATTTAAGGCACTATGGGAACAGAGGAATACTTCAAAAATTTATTGTTGATTAGATTCCACATATAAGTGAGATCATATGGTATATTTCACTTAGCATAATACTCTCCTGGTCCATCTATGTTGTCACAAAAGGCTGGGTGGAGGTCTGTAAAGATGGGGATAATAGGGACATCTGCTATAGTTAATAAAAATAAAGTTAAAAAACCCAAATATTGTAAATTTTGAAGCAGGAAAGGCAAATCCAGGAATAGCTGTAGGAAAAAATAATTATTGTTGAGTGAATGAGTGAAGAAAATGAAAGAAATAATGCATGCATTAATGAATGAATGAATGAATGAATAAAAACAGTTTCTGGATACCTTTCACCAAGTTGCCTTGGTGACTAGACATGCATTATAATCAGTGACCCTTCCATTCATTATTGGCTACATAATGGGGGGTCCCAGTACAAAATGCAAGTGTGGCTCCCCTTGTTCAATAATTAAGAACTTCAAGATGGAGACACTGAGCATGTAGCCAAGGGCAGGCTCTGTGCCTGGGACTGTGGGTGATTGACTGTTCGCCATGAACCTCGCCTTGCTCTTTTTCAACAGTGTCAATCATTGACTTATTATCCTTTATGAATGTTTCACAAACTCCTTTGTAATCTTTGTCAAGACCTACAAAACAACAGATGTGATTAAAATCTTTAAAATGCCTGGTTTTCTGCTTTCAGTTTAGGTAGGAGATCTCTTCTGGGGGGAAAAATGAAAGTTTGTTTTATCTACATAGGTGACATGGTTGAGAAAAAAAGAATATGCACAATGTCTTGATTCCTACGCTCTTTTTTCATTTCCCCATATTATATAGTTTGGAAATGATTCCCATTTTTCTTACTAAATAGTGCGTTATCTGCCTTGTAAAGGAGATCACAGCAGCCTGTGCTTATTGAAGATGTAGGATGCTTAATATAAGTTTCATTAATCTAAAGCCCCAAAGAAGGATGTCTAATGACAAGAGGTTAACTTAGGACAAAGGCTAACTCTCTGTTCTCCTAATGATCACTTTCCCAGTGTGAGTCGCTACTATTTCAAAAGGACAAGGACACCATTTTTCCTGCTCTTCCTGAAGCCTGATCTGCAGCAAGACATTTCAGTTGGTTAAGACTGGAGCTAATGAGGCCAAGGTCAGGAGCTTGATCCCTATGTAGAGAAATTAGTTAACCGCAAAATGAAATTCAGACTACTCCTTCCACTTTAGGCAGCCACTCCACAATTCCTGACACAGGGGACAGGTGGGGACATATAGATGAAATGAAAGGATCAGCTGTCAGGAATAGCAGATTCTGGTTGATATGCTGTAGCCCTCCTTCCCTATGCTCAGAGAGAGCCTCAGAATCCTTCTCAACTCACTGTCCTAGATCTGGGTTAATCCAATTATGGCTGGTGGGGCTGAATCTGGCCCACCACTTGTTTTTTATAAAAGAAGTTTTATTGAAGCACAGCCCTGTTCATTAGTTTACATATTGTTTATGGCTGCTTTTGTACTGCAAAAGCAGAGTTGAGAAGTTGGGACAGAGACCCAGTGGCTCACAGAGGCTAAAATACTTGTTACCCAGCCTTTCACAGGACAAGTTTGTTGACTTCCGCTCTAGGTGGTCTCTGAATCTGAAAGAGTTGGCACCTATTTTTTATTCTTGGATTTAGAAGTGGTTATTCACTTTACCAAAAAAATTTTTTTTATTTATTTTTATTTTTTTTTTATTTTTTTTTAAATATATATATATATTTTATTGATATTTTACAGAGAGGAAGGGAGAGAGATAGAGAGCTAGAAACGTCGATGGGAGAGAAACACCGACCAGCTGCCTCTTGCACACCCCCTACCAGGGATGTGCCGGCAACCAAGGTACATGCCCCTGACCGGAATCGAACCCGGGACCTTTCAGTCCGCAGACCGACGCTCTACCACTGAGCCAAACCGGTTTCGGCAAAATTTTTTTTTATAAAGAATGTTTCCCATAGAAGGGAAATCCCTTTAGCACATTTTCAAATTATTTAGAAATAATTAACTATTTATTTATTTGTTTTATTTATTGACTTTTAATGCAAAAATGTTTTGAGAATTGGGAAACTTTGGGTCAGTGTTTAAAGAGCCATGATTTGTAAAAGAAATGAAAGGTCTTTAAGATTTTACTGTGAGTTTTACTACTGGTCAGCTTATCCACTAATCTTTAATTAAGAAGAGGGAATGTCTATCGAAAAAATATGGAAGCACATGTCCTACTGAAGAAAAATCAATTTTTCCATTTGGTATATAAAAAGGATAGTGACTCACTTATTATTTTGATTTATCATGTGCTTTTAATGTTTCTTTCATGCATTCCACACGGGTCCAAAAGTTCTGTGATGCTGAAGCCTCTTCATTCACGCTTTCTTCCATGTGCCTTCCCCAGACTTATTGTTTGACCTAACACTAGCACCCATATAATTCTAGCTGATTGAAATGGCCTCAGAGTGTTTGGGTTAGTCGCCTAGGACAGACAGAAATTAAGAACCCACCCCCCCTTTTTTCCAGAAGAAAAGTTCATCTAATAGTGGAGTTGTGGAGTACAAATCCTTTTTAATAGGTCTTCTCTCCCCCTACCCCCCAATTTGGCTAAGCAGAAAGTCTTTCTTGGGGTAATAGTATCTTTCATTTCCTTTAAGGAACCAGTCCCCTCCCCAATAAAGAAACCCTGTTCTTTATTCCAAGGGTGGAGCTGGAGGGCCAGATCTAACCAATCTTGGACTCAAACTCTCCTGGTCACAGTGACTGGTCCAGGGGAGCCACCAATCTTGGACTCAAACTCTCCTGGTCACAGTGACTGGTCCAGGGGAGCCACATGATTCTTGATGGCCCATTTGGAGAGAATCACAGGACTTGTGAAGGAAGAACCAGCTAGAGAATCTATTTCTTATCATCTGTAACTTGGGATGATGTAAGTCTGGAGCCTCTGGGGACCACAGTGTGAACTTGAGGATGGAATCCAAGGCAGGGCAGAAAGGAAGAGAGGAGTTAAGTCCTGCTGCCATCATGTGAGTCCTAGACATAGCTGTCCAGCCTCCTCTGGATGTGTTAGTTATGTAATAAATTGTCCCTTTTGTTTAAGACAGTTCGAACTAGGGTTTCTGTCACAATGAATAGCAATGCTGAATTCTCTGAGCAAAAATGGCCAGCTTTGTAGAAGTCGTGATCCTGGAAAGTAATTCCAGTATTATTCACCTTAGATTTGCCCTCTCTGCGGAGCCTCCAGAGTATTTCTGTTAAGTTCATTAGTCCTTTGGTGTCCCTGGTGAAAAGATCAAACTGAAAAAAGATGTGAAAATCCAATACAGTAATCAACGGTATATAGTTTTTTTTTTAACTTGCCAGCAATTTTCTGTGGATCATTAAATCCCCCAAATATGAAACTCCTTCATTGATATGTGGATCATGTAAAACAGCCTTGAATGCAATTGCTATTTCCATGGTATCCAGATCTCTGAGGCCCTGGACAGAATTTGTGCTGGTCATAATAATTTTTCTGTGTCTACCTCTGATTTAACTCTTTAGCATGGGGTGGTCTAGTGCATTTAATGAAATGATTTCTGTAACACTGTGTGTGTATGCACATGCAAACCCACAAATATTTTGTTTTCTTTTCCAGACTGACTTGGCGGCAATCAGAAAGTGTCTTGTCACAGTTGTCAAACCGACATCTGCACTGATGTACCACCAGGTTGTTCATTTATAGAAGTCATTGCACTTTGGGATCTTGGAAAAACACAAAAGATGGATGATCAATATGAATTGCTTTTGTAGTGACATGGGAATTTTTGTCATCTTACACCACCCAGGGAGTCACAGGGAAGAGAGGGCTATGCTGTAAAAGCTGTACCATTTCAGGAGTTGTGGCAGTCGTAAGACCGCCGTCGCACAGCACAAGCCTGCATTCCTCCTCCATTTTTGCCTCTGTTATGCACAGTGACTTTGTATTATTAGAAACAATGGTCAGGAAAAATGGAGTGAATCCCTTAATCACACATCGCTAACTATTCTGCAGCTCCTTCCAGTCCTGTTCTAATTTCTCGATATCTTATGAGAGCCTGCCCATAAGCAGTGTGGTGGCTTCCTGATGTTTTCATCTGCCCAGCACTTGTTTTGTCTTACTTTGGCAACAGTGTCTTTGCACATCGCCTCTTCCCACATTCCATCCACATGGATGATCCCACCCCATAAGGCCTTAGGCTTGGCCACATTATCAAGTCCTGACCAATCAGTGTATTTTATGCCTTTGACCATGGAGATTGGGTCAAGGATAGACTTGTGTTCCAAATCAGTCCATTAAGTAAATCCAAGACTTCTCTTAAAACTATCGAGAAGAGAATTGACATTTTGATAGAAATATAAGCACAGTGTTCCTGTGTGCCATCTTGCTACCATCAGAAGACACCAGAGAATTGAGTCAATGCAAAGGAAAGTAGAATGAGTCAAAGAGATTTGGTCATGATGACATCTTTTGAACCCCTGGGTGTAGCTATTCCTGAAGTCAGCTTATCACCCTATATTTTTCAGGTAGGTGAGTCAATAAATATTTTTTTTCTTAAACTAGTCTGAATTGGATTTCTGTCACTTGTGGCAACAAGAGCCCCGAGTTACACAAACAATCAGAGAACCAAGCTTTATTTGCTAGGGTCTCTCACCTGTGTCCAGCATCAATAAATCAGCAAGTGAAATACTCAGGATTACATAGACAGGAACTAGAGGAAATATGAAAAGCAATTTAACACAAAAGGAGTGGAATAATTCCATAAAGGGGGGGGGGCTCTCCATTTTATAGAGAAGAAAATGAAGGCAGAGTGCTATAAATTGCTTACTTGTAGGGCAAGTGGAATTCTATAGAATAACCAGGACACTCAGCATATAAACACATTCTTTCCAAAGATAGCCCACGCTCAGGCTTTCATTGTGAATCTACATTCCTGGATGCTTCATTGATGGGGCTTTCCTATTCTTTCAGTTGTTGCAATGGTTTGTTCTATTGGAGGTACATCCAAATTGTCCTCAAGTAGCCTCCCACAGCGGGCTGGGAGCTCCTCTAAGGTGGGACCACCCCTCACTCAACTTAGTTTACCAGCTGTTTATGCAAAACCATTTCTTAATGTTTAAGAGCAAGAGCTTGAGAGCTAAAGAACCAAGTTCAAGACCCTTCTCTGTACCTTTGGGTAAGTGACTTAATTAGTCTGAGCCTCAGTTTTCTTCTCTGTGAAATGCAGGTGGTATTAGCACCTACTTTGTGGGTCTTAGTAACAATCAACAGAGTCAATTTACTCTTTCAGACATAGGGGTGATACATATACAGTTCTCAAGCTATGACTAGTACTAAAGGATGCTCAGTAAGGAAACCGAGAGCACTCATTTGAAGGCACTTGGTATTCCATTCACATCTATGACTTTAACTCCACCATCTTTCCCATTTTTTTCTCAAATTTTAAAGATAATAAGCATTATAAATATTAACACAATAACATGCATTAGTATTGGGATGGCTTCTATTTATTGAATTCCCAATCTTTTCCAGGCACTGCATGACACACTTATGGGATCTGTCTCATCAGGCATATCTGACAAATGAGGAAATGTTGGCTCACAGAATATGGAAATTTGTTGAAGGTCATACAGCAAAGCAGAGATTGGGTTCAAACCCAAGTCTATCTGATTTTAATGCCAGTGATTTTCCATAATGTAAGTTTTATATTCAAAACATGAACCATCGCCTGGAATGGAAAATCCAGACTTACTGAATTAGAATTTGCCCCCAAAGGGGACTTCTGTGGACACTTATTTTGTGAAGCTCTTTGTACCTGACCTTTCAACTCTATGTCAATATTATTTACAAAATGTAGAATGTTTCAGTATTGCTTTTCATCATGACACAGGAGGTTTTTTGTTGTTTTTTTTTGTGACAATTTCCAATTATTTTCAGATGGTAATGGGACTGTGCTTAAGATTATGTTTAAAGACATGAGTTTGATAGTTCATCCCCTATGGTAAACATTTCTTGATTTCCAAAAAGCTTCTCTTCTAATTGTTGGTGGCAAATGAATTGAGGTGCTCTGGAGTCACTTGTCAGTTACTGTCCAGTTGATGAAGTGGATTAAAAAATAAGACTTTTGAGCATTCCATGATGAATCCAGTTCTAGTATGTGGCTTATGGATCAGAATTCTTTTCAGGTTCAGAATTACTTTAATGATGTGAAATTGGAGATTATTGATTGAATTTAAATCTCTCCCCACCATCCAAATATAAAACCTTGTTGTTTGGAAAATTCCATGTCAATTGAAAATGCTCAGATTAAGGGGAAAAAACACCCTTGATTTATAGGAACCATTTCTTCTTCCTGCTCCTCTATTCCTTTCTGCTGTTGTAAGTTTTAAAGAGCATTCATGGCTTAAAGGCTTCTTGCACAGTTTGTCTCTTGAGCTTTTTAGATGAAAAAAGGAAAAAGGGTAAGGAAAAAGTCACCTCAAAGTATTACATCTTAAGAATAAGCTTTAGTCTGTTAAGGATGAGGTGGTGGGTGAGGAGGTGGATTCTGGAGCCATCCACCCAGGATTGACTCCTCACTCCCCTTCTACCCAGCTGGACAAATTTGGACAGATGACTTTATCTTTCCTTGCCCTATCTCCCTTAACATAAAATGAGCATAATGCCACCTGCCTCTTAGTTGTCAGGGAGGTCAAAAGACTATGAAATGTGTAAGCACTCAGAAAAGCACTGAATAAATATAAAAACTCAAGATGCATCTCACATTAACTTGTGGTGTGTCAGACCTCCAGGTCTGTCTACTCAAATCCACCTACATTTATGAATTCCTGAAGGATAACTGTACTGAATCCGAGGGACAGATAACTGGCAGCAGCTCCCAGCAGCACCAATGACAGTTACATAGCAGACTTCCTAAGTTCAAATCCTGCCTCTGCCACTTACTTATCAACAAGTTTTCCAACTCTTTGTCTGGTGTCTTCATCTGTATGTGGGAATGGTGGGACTTACAGCATTACTGTGAGAATTCTGCAAAAACACAGACAAAGCATAGATGACATTGCCTTGTAAATAGTGTGTACTCATTAATGGGCAGCTATCATCTTTACTGGTGTTTTTGTTATGAATTATAACCCCTTGTGAAATTTATGTCATAGCTTCTACACACCATCAATTCTCATTGAATGCAGAGTTTAAAAAATGCCAACAAAATTTGGACATAAGGTTATAAATGAAAACAAGGCTTAGGGAACACATTTTAATATTTTTGTAGATTAATTTTTAGTTAACTTTGGCATGGAAATGGTGCTGATAGCAATAAAAGAAGAAACAGAAAGTAATAAATGTCCACCAGTCAAAAAGAAAGCAATAAAATGTTCCATAAGGGTGGCGAAGTTGCTCATACGCCTTCAAATTGGCATTTTCTATTATCTCCTTAAACCATATCAATGGGAAAATGGAAAAATGTCACTTACAAATACAAAACAAATGGGGAGAAAACCCAAGAGCTACAAAATTAAGTCATCTAAAGCCAGGCGACAAATGTCTTGAATTCTAAAATTTTAGGAAATAGTTGAGCTGAAGATGAGTTGCATAATGTAACATACTTATAGGTGGCAATACATGTTGTAACGAGACATAAACAGGAAACAGAAATCAAAAGTGACCCAGAGAAGGAAGGAGTTTTGAGTAGAAGACTCAGGAATGTGCACTCTGAAGAAATGACTTGGAGGTGTGGATGACACGAGGAAGTGAGTATAGATAGCTGGGCTAAACAGCCTTCTAGGCAAAAGGAAATGCAAGTGCAAAGGCCTGAGGTAGGATGATGCTTGGAAACATTCAGGAGGCCAGGTTAGCAGCAAGAGTGAGAGATAGTGTGGGATAGTGGAAAGAGCTTGGCAGTCAGACAGCCTTTTTGGATGCTGAGTAATTTGGGAGAGCTAATGAATTTCTCAAAGGCTCTGTTTGTTTTTGTCTTTTTGTTTTGTTTGTTTATTTTTTTTGACCTCCCCAACAACTAAGAGGCAGGTGGTATTATGCTCATTTTACGTTAAGGGAGATAGAGGCAAGGAAAGATTAAGTCACTATATTACCAGCATGATGCTCATCAATGAAATAATTTGTGTAACATGTCTGATAAAGCTCTTGCAGGGTAGCAAGTGCCCCAAAAATTATAGCTGTAAAACAAAACAAAATGGAAAAAACACAGATTTAGCAAGGGCAAGTGGCTGAACCAACCTCACATTCAGTTCTTCTGTGTTCATTTTGTATTTACTTTGTGCAACGTGTGTGGTCACAAAGATAGGTCCATGGATGCCTTTGTTCTCTAGGAGCTGGCAGAGGTGACAGATGGACAGGGGGTTGCCTAGGAAAAAATAGGCTTGGATTCCATGTGGGACTGCAAATTCTCTGAGGTTCTTGTTCTGTAGGGCCCTTTTAATTTCTTTATTTTAAAAAAATTCTCACTTGAGAATATGCTTTTCATTAATGAGAGAGAGAGAGAGAGAGAGAGAGAGAAGGAGAGAGAAACATCATTGTGAGAGAGAAACATTGATCAGTTGCCTTATGCATGTACCTTGTCCACGAATTGAACCTGCAATGTGGGTATGTGCCCTGATGGGGAATCGAATCTTGGATCCTTGGGTGCACAGGGTGACACTCTAAACATTTAAACACATAGGCCAGAGCCCTTTAATTTCTGGACAGGGAGATCTTGCAAAGATGCTATTGTCATAGGAAAGTGAATATAAGTCTTAATAGAATTTGTATTGATGGTTGGAGGATTTGATAAGTAACCTTTTCATTTTTCTACCAGCAAAGTGGGGAGGGGCATCTGCCAATACTCCCCATTTCCAGGTTTGTCATGGGGTTAGGTGGAAAAACCAGAGGCATTGTAATACCACAGACTTGGTGAGTAAACAAAAGGATATCTGTGTGACACTGGAGGAGGGAGGCAGCTGAAGACATTCTGCCACGCAGTAGTTAGTATTCATGAGTTTCTCCAGTGATCAGCTGATGTGCTTAATAAAAACAGTACATGTTACTGAAGCTAGGAAATACATTTAATTCTTTAAAGTAGCCTGGGACCATGCAAAGGATGAGAAATGTGCTTTGAAAATAAATGTTCCCAGAAGCTCTAAGCAGAAGAACTGTCGTCTCAAATGCTCTTAAATGTGTTGCCATTGTGGCAATAAAATGGGGCTTTGAGGCAATATGAGTAATTTTTAACAAACATCAGTACATGAAAAAAAATGCTAAGCCTACCAGAATAATCTTTGGAGGAACAGAACCTCTGCTTTTTGCCTTTCCATGGAGTGATCACTGCATTTGGAAAATAGATGGGCTCTTGGCTCAGGGTGAATAAAACTGTGAGGTGCTTAAATGCATTCGCTGAGAGGGAAAGTCTGTAGGTTTTCTAAATTATCAAGGATAATTTAAAAACATAAAGAACTGATAATTTAGAAGCTGAACATTGTCAATGGTGGATTTGTTTTTCCTTTGAAAGTAGACTTGATGTTTAGAAAGATCTGGAAACCATTTAGGATATTCTCTGATGACCTGAATACCTGGTAGGAGCCTAAACTCCAGCATCTAATGGAGCTCAAATGCTCCCAGCCATACTTAATTCTTTGACCCCCTGTTCACCTGCTGTAGGTACATAGATGCTTTGAGAGACAGATAGTAAGAGGTTTAGAGGGGTCTGAGGCTTACATTATCTGAGGGCATTCCATTTTAAAAAGTATACACAAATATCTTGCGTCTGCAAATGTTAACAACCACATGACCATGTGAGCTTATTAAGACCCTTATGGCCGAAACCGGTTTGGCTCAGTGGATAGAGCGTCAGCCTGCAGACTGAAAGTTCCCGGGTTCAATTCCAGTCAAGGGCATGTACCTTGGTTGCGGGCACATCCCCAGTGGGGGGTGTGCAAGAGGCAACTGATCAATGATTCTCTCTCATCGATGTTTCTAACTATCCATCTCTCTTTCTGTAAAAAAAAATCAATAAAATGTATTTTTTTTAAAAGACCCATACAAAAGCCTTGGATGGGGTCTCCCTGTAAGGAACCCCATCCAAGTTCAAATGCCATGAACTTAAGATCCATGGCTTCATGGCATGTCCACTTCCGCCTGGCAGGTGTCCACTCCCATCTTTAGCATCCAATTCTGCCTTTTTTATTTCAAAAATACACCTTGAATGCATACATTTCTCTCCACAGTAAGTCAAGTTCTCTTGTCCCAGCTGTGATCCCTTGCCTAGGTCACTGTAATACATTCCTCCCTGGTATCCGCAGGCCCACTTTTGTGCTTTGTTCCTTTTTCCAAAGAGCGTTCTGAATGCCTGGTTGAAAATGTAAATCCATGTTCCTCCCTCCCCAGCTTAAAACTCTGCAGCCATTTCCCTGTGCATTTAGGAGAGTATCGTCCACCGGGATCTGAGTAGGAGCGTTCCCTAAAATTATTCTCTATTACCATGTCATGTTCATTGCCTTTGTAGCATTTGTCAGAGTGTGCAATTATCTATTTATCTGCTGTATTTTCTTGGTCACTTGTTATTGTTTGTCTCCCTGGTATGTTGTAAGTGCCAACATGTCAGGGAGCCTATCTATTTAATTCGAACACATACTCAGTTGAGCATAGCTGTTCATACATAACATAGCAAGTGTTCTATTGAATAAAGAAGGGATTTAACAAGCTGAGTGTGGCTGTATTGTTCAAAAACAAGGGTAGCCTGTAAGAAAAATGAGAGGTTTTCCAGGGTGAATGGCTGAACTGCTCTGAAAGCAATCCCCAGAGTGAAGATTTAAGAATGACCTGACAAATGGTCTCACCCTTTGGAGGAAGCATGCAGCCTTTGTAAATGGCCACGTGGGAAAAAACACAAAACAAACAAACCAAAAAACCCAGCACAGCACCTGGTGGTAGACAGGTTTTGGTGTGTGCCAAAAAGTCAGCTTCCTATCTCTGCAGCCACACTGTTCATCATTTGAAAGGTTTTGAAAAAGGATATGAAACAGGAAACTCGAGCCAGGGCAAGTGTGGAGGAATAGGAGAATGTTTGCGAGGTAGGGTGAGTTCCATTGCAGTGAAAATAATACGTAGCCCAGCAGGCGTGGCTCAGTGGTTGAGTGTCAACCTATGAACCAGGAGGTTATGGTTCAATACCCCGTGAGAGCATCTGCCTGGGTTGTGGGCTCGATTCCTGGAGGGGGGTGTGCAGGAGGCAGCAAATCAATGACACTCTCTCACCATTGATGTTTCTATCTCCCTCCCTCTCCCTTCCTCTCTGAAATTAATACTAAATATTAAAAAAAGAATATGCAGTGTTTCTGAATGCTAATCACACAGTGGGCATTGCATTGGGTGCTTCAGCCAATCTTTCCCCAGCCCTAGGACCTGAATAGCATTGTTTTCTCTGTTTTGTAGATAAAAATACTGAGGTGTTGATAGCTTAAGCACCTTGTCTGAAGTCCTAGAGCTAAAGTCCCAGGGTCTAAAGTCACATTCTGCAGAGCAATATTTAGTATTCATGGATTCAAGGGGCATTTAACCTTCAAGGAATTTAACCTGCAACTCCCCATAAGTACTTCACTTCATAAAGAAACTTACACCAGTTAAGTTTAAAAAAAAAGCTGAACAAACAAGCATGAGTTATCTTGGCTCCTTTCAATTTAAAAAATATATATTTTATTGATTTTTTTACAGAGAGGAAAGGAGAGGGATAGAGAGTTAGAAACATCGATGAGAGAGAATCATCGATCAGCTGCCTCTTGCACACCTCCTACTGGGGATGTGCTCGCAACCCAGGTACATGCCCTTGACAGGAATCGCCAGGGACCTTTCAGTCCCCAGGCTGACGCTCAATCCACTGAACCAAACCGGTTTTGGCTCCTTTCAATTTTTTGAAAAGTTCAGATATATCTTTCTCTCTTGGGAGGATAGGTAGGCATGGCCAATAAACCTAATTTGTAAAGTCTACAATTTCCCAGTTATCTCTTTGGCAACTTATTACTAAAATAAAAATATCCTGCTCACCAAAATACTATTGCTCTCTTATTTCCAAAGCTGTTAACAAGAAAAATTGCTGCTATTTTAAGAACTTTCTTAAAATATTGTCAAGAATTGCTGCCTTCCTCTTCAACGTATAATTTTCTCATTATAAACACCCTTTGAGTTTTTTTTCTCTCTTTCAAACTTTCTTCTGCTCTTGGAATGACACATTATTGATGCTGATGATAATGATGACAAACAGATTGTGTCATTGCTTCCAAAAAAGTCCAGAAGAAGGCTGAAAGTAAGTTAGGCACATCCAGTTATACCCACTGACTTCATAAATGGTCAGAGACCTGAGGCCTTTCACTTAAAATTCTCCAAATGACCACATCTCTTTTCATGCCATTGGGCCAAGAAACCTTTGGACCAATGAATGCTCTGAGCATTTTGACTTTTAAGATTCCTTTATGAGCGCATTGTGATTTGGGCACATCTTGATTTCTTATTTGGCTCTCTAAAATTAAAAGCTCAAATGGTGCTCTGGCCAAGTTGCTCAGTCAGTTGGATTACTGTTCCATACACTAAAAAGTTGTGGGTTTGATTGTGGGTTTGATTCCTAGTTAGGTCATATACCTATGTTTCAGGTTCAGTCCCCTGCTGGGTTGCATACAGGAGGCAACTGATTGATATTTCTTTCTTACACCTCTCTCTCTTTCTCTTTTTCTCTCCTCCTTGCTTTCCTCTCTCTCTCTCTCTCTCTCTCTCTCTCTCTCTCTCTCTCTCTCTTTCTCTCAAATCAATGAAAACATCTTTGGACGAGGCTTAAAAAAACACACAAAAACAACTAAAATGGCAACAAAAACAACAACAAACAAAAGATTCTTTTTTATTCTGGAGCTTCCATTGCTAGAGTCTCTTTATCAAAAGAGAGAATGGATGTAATATTTTCAAATGCAGCAGGTTTTATAGTTAGGGAAACGCCCACCCAATAGTCTGGTTTATAAAAAGGAAGGTCTGGCTGGTTAGCACCTCCAGGGGTTCTCTCAAGAGTCTGTCTCTGTGTTTGTTTTCTTAAGAACCATGGCTAAAGATTGTCTTAGGGCTAGGGGTTGTGCTTAAGTATATGCCAAACTCTGGTGCCTATTAGTCAGTTTAACAATTGCCTTCGCTTCTTCATCAAACATTTGTTGACTATATTTATGCAGGTCTATTTCTGGATTTTGTATGCTACTCCATTGTTTTTTTCACCAGTACTGCACTGTCTTGATTACTGTAGCTTTCTAGTAAGTCTTGAAATCAGGTAGTGTGATTCTTTAAATTTGTCATCTTTAGTATTATGTTGGCTAGGCTTTTGTCTTTCCATATAAACTTTAGAATTAGTTTATCATTATCTATAAACTAGCTTGCTAGAATTTTGATTGAATTACATTGAGTCTATAGATCAAACTGTAGATAATTAACATGTTAACAACCTTGAATCTTTCAATTCATGAACATGAAAAATGTCTCCATTTATTTTGTTTTTCCTTGATATTTTTCATCAGACTTTTGTAGGTTTGTTGTTGTTTTTGCATAGAAATCTTGTTTATATTTAGTTACATTGATCTGTAAGGATTTATTTTGGGTGCTATTGTAAATGGTATTGCTTTTGTAATTTTAAATTCTAGTTGTTTATTGCTGACATATAAGAAAGAAATTGGCCTTTGTATATTAACCTCATATCTGGAAATCTTTCTATTTGTACTTGCTTATTATTTATAGGAAGGTTTTTCTTTTTTGTGTTTTTGGTTATTCCTTTCAAATTTTCTACACAGACAAGCATGCCATTTATGAATAAAGACAGTTTAACTTATCTTGTCCAATTTATGTGCCTTTTATTTCCATTTCTTATCTTATTGCATTAGCCAGGACTTGCTGTATGATATTGTATTAGGAGTGGCAAGAGAGGATAGTCTTGCTTTGTTCTCCTGTTATAGGGGAAAGCATCTTCGTTGCTTTTTGCAGTGAAGTATGATCTGAGTAGTAGATGTTTTTATAGATGTTATTCAATCTGATAGAGAAATTGACTTATTTTCTCTCTATTTCTAGTTTGCTGAGAATTTTTATCACAAGTGGGTATTAGATATTGTCAAGTGCTTTGTCTGCGTCAATTTATATGATTTTATGATTTTCATATTTATCCAGTTAACGTGGTATTAACTGATTTTCAAATGTTAAAACAGATTTATTTATATGGAACAAATACCATTTAGTTGTGAGATTTGTATACATTAATGGATATGATCAATACGATTTGCTGATATTTGATGAAGATTTTTGCAGATATTGGTCCATAGTTCTCCTTAAACTTCTTCATCTAGTTTTTGTATTAGAATGTAGTAAGAAATGTTTCCTCTGCCTTTAATTATTTTTTAATATTTTAAAATATATTTTATTGATATTTTACAGAGAGGAAAGGAGAGAGATAGAGAGCTAGAAACGTCGATGAGAGAGAAACATTGACCAGCTGCCTCTTGCACACCCCCCACCGGGGATGTGCCCGCAACTAATGTACATGCCCTTGACCGGAATCGAACCCGGGACCCATCAGTCCGCAGACCGACGCTCTACCACTGAGCCAAACCGGTTTCAGCTGCCTTTAATTTTTTGAATAAATTATAGAAACTTGATGTCATTTCTTCCTTTAATATTTCATAGAATTCACCAGTGAGACCATATATGCCTGGTGCTTCTTCCTTTCTTAGATGATAATTAGTTTTTGATTCAATTAGTAGATGAAGGCATACTGAGTTTATTAATTTCTACTTGTGTGAATTCTGGAAGCTTGTGCCTTTTAAGGATTTGGTCCACTTTATCTATGTTATCAAGTTTGTGGACAAGTAGTTGTTCATAATAGGAAATCATATTTTTAACCCATTTAATTTTAGATTGATGTTCAAATGTGTTATGTAGTCTACATGCCAACTTATTATTCTTAAATTTTTACTTTACTTAGTCATCATGAAAAAGAATAGGACTGGAATAAATGCTGATACAATGGTGGAAAATGATGACATATTTAACAAAGATATTCAAAGTCCAAAGTGATGTGAGTTTTTTTAAAAGGACATCTCTATGAGGATACATTTTATATTGGGAAATTAGTCAAATTTTGACTATGATCCTCTTTGACTCTGTTCTTATCAGTTAAGATAAACCAATTTCCCTTTACTTAGAATATTTTTGAAAGAAATGTCCATAGGAAAGGGGCCTACTTAATAACCTAGTTGTTATACAAGCTGTAAATTTAGATTAGCTACTGGTCTATACTAATCCAGAATACCAATGAAAAAAATGCAAATAAAGCCCAGTGCAAAGGCAGTGTATTCCTTTTCAAATTCATCCAGCTTTTGTTCTTGACATCTTTGTAGCTGCACTTTGAATTCCATCTTTTCCATCTTGGGTAATGTTCATAAAGTTTTCATTTTGGCATAAAATAACCCATGGAATTATCCACTCATCAAGAAATAGCTTAGCCAGAGACAATTTGGCTTGGTGTGATGTAATCAAAAGTCTTTATTCCTCACTGTCATCTCCCCTTCATCCACACCAGACCCAACTCATGGATCTATAAAGTTTTAACATGCGCATGAAGTTTATAAATAACATCAATTAGAAATAATAGCTTGTATTTATTGAGTATGTGCCAAGCATCATGACATGTGCTTTATGTGTTGCCTCATTTAACACTTACAACAATGCTGAGATAGGTTTTGTATTATCTACTAGAGGCACAGTGCAGGAAATTTGTGCACTTGGGGGAGGTGTCCCTCAGCATGGCCTGCATTTTCTTCCAGTCTAGGAGCCCTTGGGTGATGTCTGACTAATGGCTTAGGCCCACTCCCAATGGGGAGCAGGGAGTGGGCCTAAGCCATCAGTCAGATATCCTTAGTGCTGCCATGGAGGTGGAAGAGGCACTGGAGGAAGTGCACTGACCATCAGGGGCAGTTCCTGAGTTGAGCATCTTCCTCCTAGTGGTCATAGCAACCTGTTGTTCTGACATTTGGTCGATTTGCATATTAGCCTTTTATTATAATAGGATCTTATAATTTGAGGAAATAAGGACCAGACAGGATAATGAAATTATTTGCAGGCACACAGTTAGTGAATGGTTGAATAGAATGAACATTAGTCTTCACAGTTGTGATTGCTTATGAAAACAATACCAAATAGTCTCCTTTATGTATCATGCTCCTGAGATTGTGACTTTGAAGCTCCTCTTTGCTATGAAGAGGAGGCTATTTTCCCTCTGAACAGGCCTTGCTGTGTGACCTGTTTTGGCTAATACCGTGTTTCCCCAAAAATAAGACATCCTAGAAAATAAGACCTACTTAATGGAAACATAATACATCCCCTGAAAATAAGACCTAGCGCATCTTTGAGAGCAAAAATTAATATAAGACACTGTCTTATTTTTGGGGAAACAGGGTAGAATGTGAAGAATGTGACTATGGGTGGAAGAATGCATGGCCCCATTTGCCACCATTCTTAGTGACCAACCAGGGAGTTTCTAGTCCCACCCCAGCTACTTTGGGTTCTTCTTGGGCATGAGTAACTCCTTGAATTTTTCACCTTTATTTGCCTCATTTTAGCCACAGCTCTCATCCACATTATTACTCTGCTCATAGTTTTACTGTTAACTGACTTACAGTCTGTTTTCCACCTCCAAATTTCCAAGTTAGTAGGATTGAGAGATCATAGTGTAGCAGCTACCAGGAGTTAGACTCTTGGGTTCCAGTCCAGCTTGCCCACACTCAGATCATCTGTGCCTGGACTGATACTTAGCTCTCTGGAACATAGTTAGTTTCTCTAAAGTGGCAGTAATTACATTCTAATCCTATGAGTTTGAGAAGGAGTGTTAAATGAGGGAATACATATAACAGGCATATCACAGTAGCAGGCAAAATAAGTACTCAGACACTGATAGGTATAATTTTTTTTTAAAAAATATATTTTTTATTGATATTTTACGGAGAGGAAGGGAAAGAGATAGAGAGCTAGAAATGTCGATGAGAGAGAAACATCGTCCAGCTGCCTCTTGCACACCCCCTACTGGGGATGTGCCCGCAACCAATGTACATGCCCTTGACCTGGATCGAACCTGGGACCTTTCAGTCCGCAGACCAACGCTCTGCCACTGAGCCAAACCAGTTTCTGCGATAGGTATAATTTTTATTGTTATTACTACAACAGTTACTGCTACTGTCACTAGTAAGCTACGGTTCCTTCTTAGGATTCCTGGGAAGATTTAATGAGGTTAGTTAGCTTGGTGCTCAGTGGATGCTTGCTAAGTGGTTGTTATTAAGTTAAACACAAAAGCCAGTAAAAAGGGCCACGCATTAAGCTTATTGTTATCTATTTTACAAAGCTGCTGAGTATAGGACTTCCATGCAGATCGGCAGTATTTCTGCTTCTGTTCCCCTGTCATCATCATCATGTTAGTTGATATTCTTTGACACATTTAGTTTGCCAAGCCCTCCATATGTATGACTTCATTTAATCCTCAGGGCAATTCTGGAGGTAAATACTACGATGATCGCCATTTTCAGATGAGGAAACTAAGGTCAAGTTTAACACATCAACACTCTTCCTCCAGTGCCTGTGCACTTAACCATTTTCTTCTCCACATTATAAGCTCATCACCATGGATTGTTTATTAGGCACTCCTTGGAGACGAAGAGGAAGGGAGGGCCTTCTCATGACAAGGGCATGTGGAAAGAGGTAGGTCCAGAGGGTGTCTATGATTTATCCAAATCCTGAGTCTTAACAATAGGCAGTTAAGCTAGTATCAGATACATGACCTTTCCAAGTTTAACTTCATTACCGTTAGTCTCAGTGTAGCCCCTCCATCATTCCACTTCTCAAACAATGTATTTGATGGGATGGCCAAGTGAACACTTGTGCCCTTTTGCTGTGGTTTACTTTGTTCTGAAAGAACAGTGCATGCTGAGAAAGCCACAAAAGTTATTACCAAGAGTAATAAGAAGTAAAAGATAATTATACATTGATATTAAATCTCTCTGATCCCCATTTTATTAGCTGCTAGGTTGCATAAATCAGAGGTAGAGTGATTACTGGGAATGTCGCTCATAGTTTGAGGCCCCAGATTTTAACTTTCAGTCTGAAAAGCTTTCCAGTCCTGGCAAAATATAAACTCACCCCCGTGACTTGTTTCAGAGGTTGCATGTAGATTGTAGTGGTTCTCTGTGTGTCTTAATGCAGGGGCAGAACTGTGATCTGTTAAAATTTCATAGCATATTTGATCTTTGATCTATAAATTACTGTCATTTCCTGAAATGATTTAGTGAAAGAAACTGTGGGGACAAGATGGTCTCAAATAACACCTAGAACTTTCTACTCAGTGCTACCTTTCTGTAATTTCCTATTTAGAGGTGAAATCTATACAGTGCTTAAGCTTAAAGGCATGTATAGACTTTAGAGAAGAATAAATCCAGGCTCAGAAGTGCAAAGTGATTTCCTGAAGTCATATAGACATAGAATCTCTTGCATTCATTGATTCATTCACTCATGCACAAATATTACTGTCCACTGTGTACCAGAAACTTGTCCTGGGCCTCAAGATTAATGTGGAACAAAACAGACCTGACCCTTGATTCATGGAAGTTGCCGACTAGTGGGGAAAATGAAAAAAACAACAACAATAAATAATCATTCTAATAACATCTAATGTTTCTGATGAATCCTATGATTAAAAAATGCAGGTATGCCTGGCCGGTGTGGCCAGGAGGTTGTTGGTTTGATTCCTGTTCAGGGCACATACCTGGGTTTCAAGCTTGTCCTCAGCAGAGGCATGCAGGAGGTGGCCAGCTGATGTAGATGTTTCTCTCTCACTGATGTTTCTATATCTTTCTCCTTTTCCCTGCCCCTCTATGAAAATCAATAAAAAAATCATATATATATATTTTTAAAAAGTGTAGAGTTAACATATATCTTCCTGGAAGAGGAGGATGAAGAAAGGCATTTGAACTGAATTCTGGAGCTGCACTGCCCAATCTGGTAGTCCCTGTCCACATGTGGTTATTTAAACTTAAAGTTAAATAAAATTTAAAATTTAGTTCCTCAGTTGCATTAGCCACATTTCAAGAGCTCAGTGACTACGGTACTGGTTGCCATGTTGGACAGTGCAGATCTAGAGCATTCCTGTTATCACAGGATGTCCTGTTGGACTGTGGTGCTTATGAAAATGATCAGGATTTAATTAAGTGACGAGAGAGAGGGTTGTAGAATTAGAGATTATTTAATGAGCAGTTCCTTTGGGGACCTGTGGAGAACTGTGGATGGAGATGCAGGGGAGAGTCAGAAGCTCTGTAGTGCTGGGTCAAGCCTCAGTGTTTCTTCTATGGGCAACAGGAACAGTGCTTGGTTCTAAGACGAGGAGGTAGCTCTCAGTCGTTGGAGGAGGAGAGATGAAGGAATCAGGGGAACCACAGGGAATGAAGTCCAGCCCAGCAGGCTCCTCTGAGCCAGCACTTGTATCCCTAAAGCATGTTCTGGGGACTAAGTGAACACTGTGGCCCAGTTTGAATGCTCTCATTTGTCACAAAGCTCTTCTTCACTTGCTAATGCACTACAATGTGCTGCCTATTCTCCCAATTCATCCCTGGCCTTATATTGGAGCTGTGCCTTGTGATTCTTCTACTATGATCTTGACCATCTTTGCCAAGGCTGTCTTGGATAACATCTGCCCTGATGTGGCTCCTAAAGTCTTTCAGTCTCAGTTCTTAAGCCCATCTTCAGAGATAACTTTTCCTGTTTGTTTATTTCCTGCCTTCATCCTGAGAGCAGAGGTCTGGACAATATGTAGGTTGGGACTTAATAAACAGGTACATTTGGGTGGGTAGAAATCCAGCAGGGGACTATTCTCATGCAGATTTAAATTGTGTGCATGCTCTACAACACAACAGGCTGAAGACCCAGGTGTTAGCCACCGAGGGATTTATGACTTCCAGAAACTATTAATTCACCTATTCATTTAACAACAAAATTATTGAATTCCTACTGTGTGCCAGGCACTTGCTCATACAAATATAAACAAGATTGAGATGATAGCAAGGCTTATGGAGTTCACAAACTATCAGAAAATAGACTATTCTGTTTAATAGTAATTAAGACAATGAATAAGAAAAGCAAAACTAGTGTGTCTGGGAGGGGAGGGCAAATCTAGGGTGGGGAAGGAATTCTATGAGGAGGTGTCATTTAAGAATCCTGAGGAAATGTGGGAGAGGTGGACGTGGGGAGGATCATTTCCGGAAGTGGGAGGGGTGTGCACATAGGCTGCATGGGAACAATCAATGGTGCATATGAAGGGCTGCGTGGACTAGGCTTGTGTTGCTGGATAAGGAGTGTGAAGAGCACAGAGGAGTGCGCCCTGCGCTGAGGTAGGGGTGACAAGTGGAATTGCAGGACAGGTGAGGACTTGGGGTTTTACCTACCGGTGAAGGAAAACTAATGAAACACTTTCAGCATGAGAATGGTACAGTCAAACATGAGTTTTTAAAAGCCCTCTGGCACTGGTCAGGAGAATGGAAAAGGGGATCCCTGGATTCAGGGTGACCTGTTAGAAAGCCCTGCAGTCCGCTGGTGAGCAATGGTGGTTGATGAATAAAAAGAAGGGAAGCCGGTCTTCTAGAAGAAATTCTAGGGCACCATTGAGATGTGCCAACTCCCAGCTCTAGACAAAGCAGAGATTCCCTGTTTCTGCTGACTCGTCATCATAGACTCAGATACTCTGTGTGCGGAACTATAGCACTGATGCCTTATTTATTCTAAAGAAAGTTATAATTTCAGAACTTTTTGACTGGAGGGGAAATGAAAAGGGGACTTCAAGCACTTGAGAAGGAGAAGTGTTCGAGGTGGTAAAGCGAATATTGAAAACCCAGGAGGGGATCTGAAAGAGCTTGATGACACTTTTCTCTCACCTTTTTCATCTGTCAAACAGGCCGCACCCTGAGACCAAAGACAGATGACTTTGTAGATCCTCTTTATGAAGATATTTTCAACCATCTCCCTTAGAAAAGTCTGCCTCCTGTCAGTCTGAAGTTCAGAGGGTGGGTGTATAGAGATTTCTTCCAGGTTGTGTGTGCATGTGCATGTGTGTGTGTCTGTACAGGTGTGTGCATGTATGTGTGCACATGTGTGTATGTGAGAATATGCCCACACACCCCATACAGATTCAACAGTTTGTATAGAACTTGAGAATAACTCCCATGTGTTTATTTTGTTCTGTTGACAGGACATTGTTTCCATAGCAATGTGAACTTCAGTTTTCAAGTGGCTATTTTGAGGGGCTTTGGCAAACCAGGTGAAATCATTAATTGTGCATCATGAGTCTGGCTTTTGGTGCCAGCTTGTTATAAAGGAAGCTGTAGGAAGACTGGATTAATGGGCTTCAGAATGACACCTTTAGGTCCCACAGACATCTGGGATGGAAACCACGTCCTTCCTTCCCTTCGATACTTTGGTGTGGCTTCCTCCCTGTACTGCCCACGCTGGGCACAGAGCAATGGGAGGTACAGGCAGCAAGGATTTGCTTTTTTGGGCACAGATTTGGGGGCTACTGGGTTCACTATTGATTAATTTCATCATTCTAATTGTCTCTGTTAAGGGCATCCATTTTTCCAACTCATTTGGGATGAAACCCTTATCCCAGTGCCCTCAAAAGGTCACTCTGCTCCTACACATCCCTTTCTTGTCACCAAACCGAGTCAGACTGGCCTCCTTATTAACACTTCCTTGCAAACATCTTCTGGTGAGAGCTGAGAATATAAAAAGATCAGTTGGCAAATGTTCATTTCATGTTGATTATCTAAATGCAGACAGTTTATTTGCCCCTGTATCCTTTTACTCTTTTCTACTGAAAGCAAAATACAGCCTTATTTATTACTACAGAGATTTTGGTTATCCGGGGAAGAAATCCAACGTGATCCACTTTGAATATAAAAAAGATGCATGGGGTCTTTCTATCAAGTGACATCTGTGGCCTGTCCCCAGGAACCCAAGTCCCAACACTTTTGCCTACTGTGTGTTGATATCAGAGTTGCCAAGGAAGACACACCACAGTCAAGCATGGATGGCACAAGCTTTCCTCACATGGAGAAGAGGTGCACACTAACTTCAGTAGTGGCTGTCAGTCCCCATGGCCACGGGGTCCCTCCCAGCAGCCTCCTCAGGGCCATTGGCGTGCATGCACCCATCTTGTGCTCCAGCTTGTTATGAAGGAAGCTGTAGGGAGACTGGAATGGTGGGCTTCTCACCCCAGCAGGGGGTTTTCTGAGTGTCACATGACACACACACTTAAGTAGAACAAAGGAGCACATACTGAGTTTGAAATGGAAAGAAAGTTCCACAAGAGGAAATAAGGTAGGACAGTCTGTGAAGACTTATCTTGTGAAGGAAGTGCTTCAGGCCCAAGGACCATCCTTCTATGGCCTATAGGAGGCTCAAAAGACTGCATTTCCCAATGGGCTCCATTTTGGCCAAGGCCTAATATGGAAGGGGCCTCCTGTATGTGAGCAGACATAGGAAGAAAATTTTAATCTCTATTTCTCTGTTTCTTGTCTAAGTTTCCTTAACTTGGCATTATTCTCTAGCACTGCTGCCCAAGAAAACTTCCATCAGCTGGCCTTAGTTCCTGCCCACCCAGGTTCCCTGAAGGCAAAGGCAGGATCCTGTTTCTTCTGCTTCCAGATATCAAATCCTCATGGGATCACTCTGATGGCTTTTGCTTGGATCAATCATCATGGCCAAGAGCATGGAGCATCATGATCAATGTGGCCAGGGTAACAGGCCCTTTTTGGGGAATAGGAGCAAGGTACGGTACTATAATTAGCATTGTCTATGTCTATCATGGCACTGAAATGGAACGAGAGCAGCTTTCCAGTGAACAGGCATGTGCTTGAATGTAAAAAGAAGATGATCACCATGCTTAGCAGGCATGATTTAATCCAAGGGCACCTCTTCCATATTCAAAATCAAAAGATATTCACAACGGGCTGAACATTAAGATCACCAAAGAAGCTTTAATATGGATTTCCAGGACTCCATCCTCAGAGTATTTGATCCAGTGATTCTGAGCTTGCCCACTGAATCTATAACATTTTTAGTACTTTCTGGTTATCCCAGTAAATATATTATTCTGAGAAATATAGTACGTACAACTGTGGTAGAATGTTCCACAGTTTATGTTCAGCAAGTGATATTTAATTGCATTTAAATTCTTCAGAAATCATAGCCTATTTTTTGGTAGATAATGCCTGCTTCTCCCCATGCTGATGGAGAGGAAGGAGGGGAATAAGGCTTAAGAATGAAAATGTGGAGAAGGATCATAGAAGTGTAAGGCAAGGGGGAGTAGGACAGGTGCACCATATTTCTGGCCATCTGCATTTGAACCCCTTTCTATTTTGGAGGAATTACACATCTTTTGAGTCTTGGTGAGAGGAATAATCACCTCTCACTTTAGAAGCTGAAAATGCCAGGGAACATACCTGTCCAGCCTCCCTTGCTTTCCTCATATGGAGAAGAGACACACACTCAAGCTTCCCTGGCTGAGATGCAGGTCCCACCAATGAGATGGACCATCCTCAGACTTTAGCTTGTGAGGTTGTGACATTAAATAGCATGGCTGGTGGCTAAGAGGAGAGCATGGTTGCCTGGTTGGAGCAGAAACATCAGGAGATGGTTCTCTGAGACAGAGGGTAGCACTCCAGGCTGGAGATTTTGCATGATTCAAGCCTTTTGATTGGCTGGGTGGGTTTGATGCAGACCAAATGAGCAGTTGTGGTAGTTTGGAATTAGCATATGTTATTTTCCATTCAAACTATCCTGGTCTCCAACAATTTACTATGTCAATCTATGAGTTAGCTTGAGTTCTTGTAAAATGTAGAGTTCCAGTGGGTAATAAAAAAGTTACTACAAAGAAGACTCTCTATGACAGAGATCCTGAAATGCTTCTTTAAAGTGAAACAATAAAAAATAAAGAGGATGCCAAGGTAGTTCTGGAGCTAGTGCAGTCCATGGCCATGTTTTGGAAAGCCCACAGCATTTTTTTAACTCGTTGCTAATGTCTAAAAGTGGGGGTTTCACAAAAAAAGTCTGAATTTATTTTTCTATGTAAAAATCAAATACTTGGCATCACTAGGCTCACCTCGTACAAGGTTTATTAGCAGCTGCCTGAGGGGTGAAGCTCTCTATCTCTCTCCCTTCCTCTCTGTAAAAATATCAATAAAAATATTATATATATATATATATATATATATATATATATATATATATATTTAATTGAATTTTTACAGAGAGGAAGGAAGGAAGAGGGATAGAGAATTAGAAACATCAATGAGAGAGAAACATGGATCAGCTGCCTCCTGCACATCCCCCACCGGGGATGTGCCCGCAACCAAGGTACATGCCTTTGACCGGAATCAAACCTGGAACCTTTCAGTCCGCAGGCCAATGCTCTATCCACTGAGCCAAATCGGTTTCGGCATCCACCTGGACTCTTATCTGCAAGCAACCAATGCTGACTCTGACTAATTTCAGTAAAATATTTATTAAAGTATATTCAGTCTTTCACATAATACCTTAGGGTGTAGGAGAACTGGGTGATGCAGGCAGGAATGACACCTCGGCTCAGCTGGTGCTATAGAAATGAGATTCCGGAGATGGCCTTGGCTCCTGAGCATACCCCACAGTTTGCTGAACACACAGCATCCTCTCTGATGGGAGGTGCTGGTAACTGCTCCAGAACTGCTGCACCCATTGCCTCTTTTCCATAAAGGGTTCTTAAAGGTCTCTGCTCTTGCTCTGGAGTGGGTCTGTCTGTCTGCAGAGCTCGGTTCACATGCTTGTACCCTAGCTGCAAGGGAAGTTGGAAAATGAGTGTGGTATTTTTAGCTTCTGTGATGGGAGGCAGGCTCTCCCTCATAAGGTAAAAGAGTCCCCAGGCATAGGAAGGGGTTTCTGATATTGAGCAACCAGAAAGAATAGCAGGTATCCCACAAAGGCACTTGGGGCTGCTACCCTCACCGAGTACACACTAAGATCTAATTAAATATTGGTTGAATGGACCATAAGACTAGGACATTTTATTAAAATTATAGCAAGAGGGTTAGAAAAGAAGAAAAGCAGAGGAAAAGTGGAAGGCAAAAGGGAGAGAGTGTGAAACACAGCCATAAAGGGGGAAAATTCAAAATCACTCATGCCTTAAAAAGCTTTGCTCTAAAGCACAGTCCATCTAGTTCCTCATTCATTTTGCTTTTCTTATCTACTTTGCTTTATAAAGACACTAAAAAGCCTGCACAAAACCCTATGAAATTCATTTTTTCTCTTGTGGTCAGGAAATACTGGGTCCAGACCAGAAGTTGTTCAGCTCAGTCAATTGCCAAGACACCAGCTGCCTAAGTGAGGAGTTGGTCTATTCAAGAAGTAGTTATTTAGCCAACAGACAGATGGCCAAGAAAGCCAACTTAGTTGGTGTATTGTTTGCCACATGGGAGGCACACAGCCAGCTGCAATAGCCAGCAGCCAACAGATTCATAAGCCATAGACCATGACTTTGGATTAGTTCCTGGAATCCTACAGGTACCCAACTGGTAGGCAAGGGAAGAACAGGGAGGATTTTGCTTCACTGAGCCCACAACCTAGTGAGGCAGAGGCATCGTCATAACCACGGCGGTAGATAAGAAAGTGGCTGGGCTGCTGGCATGGCCAAAAGTAAAGCACTCAGAACCCAGCATGAAGAATGTGAACCAAGACACAGTTGTGAAAACAGTGTCCTGGGAAAGGAAGGGCCACTTCCAGCACTTTCCCCAGAAATGTATTGAACTTCCAAGTACAGGAGGCTGGCTTATTACACATCATAAATGATTAATGAGAGTCAGAGAACATATAAGTTAGTTTTTAAAACTATCTGGTGTTATAATTAGAAATACACTCAGAGGGGGCAGCCAAAGTCAGAACCTGTGCCACACCACTTTATTCCTTACTTCAGCAAACAGCCAGCAGGCCTGTACCAGGTGCCAGGAGCTGTCCTGGCATCAATCATGGTGAGCACAGACCAGCCCACCCTGCCTCCGGGGGACTCATGGTGGAGTGGGGAAGACACTCTTTGCCAGATAGCAAGACCAAGGAATGTCACGGTGCAGCTCTGGTGAGCACTAGAGACAGAAAGCACGTAATGTTATGAGGAGATTGTAAGGTGATCTAACCACTTATTTAGTTATATGTGTAATATGTTCAGTACGTATTTTATTTAATATATATTTAATATGTACTTATGTATATACATCTGTATAAACAGGGGCGGGCAAAAGTAGGTCTACAGTTGTTTGCATGGAAGATAATACAATAATTAATAAGTACACTCTGTGTTGCCAGAACCGGTTTGGCTCAGTGGATAGAGCGTCGGCCTGCGGACTGAAGGGTCCCAGGTTCGATTCCGGTCAGGGGCATGTGCCTTGGTTGCGGGCACATCCCCAGTGGGGGGTGTGCAGGAGGCAGCTGATCGATGATTCTCTCTCATCAATGTTTCTAACTCTCTATCCCTCTCTCATCCTCTCTATAGAAAATCAATAAAATATATTTATAAAAAAAAAAAAAGTACACTCTGTGTTTCCTGTACTCAACTCTAAACCTATGTTTGCTCACCCTTGTATATGTATACATATACATACACACATTTTGCATATATAGGGTGTCCCAAAAATGTAAACACACACTTTGAATAATTATAAAGACAGTGTTTATTAAAATACGTTTCATTTTCAAAATTGAACTATCAGCTGTTAAAGTGGATATACAATTTTGGGGGACACCCTGTATATTAAAATATATATATAAATTTATATTTTAACATGTATATACTATGTGTGTATGTTTGTGTATATATTTCAAAACATATACAAACACACATTTTAATATACATACCTGTGTGTATTTGTGTATATATAGATACATAAACTCTGGGTTTATGGTCAATAGCTTTTATTAAAACTTCTGTGATTGAAAGCCTGTCTCTTTCCTCTGTCATAAGTTTCATTCCCACTTGCCAGCTACTGATATTAATAATTCCAGGAAAGTAGTCAGTTTTTTCTCTGAATTTTGTGTCATCGACTCACGGAAAGTAGTCTGGACATGCTAGAAGCCCCTTTCGTTTTGTTTCAGCCTTTCTCGTGTGGTCCAGGGGAAAGGCCTTTGGACAGGAACACGTGTCCCACCAGCAGATGCAACCCAGGCACCTGTTAGCAGAGTGTCCTTTGGCTGCAGCCTCTCAGACCCTCTGTCTCCTCCTCTGTGAAATGGGAGTAATGTGATTTACATCTCAGAGGAATGGGGATAGTAAAATGGGAGATGTTCTCAGCCACTGAATTCCCCCAAACAGAAGAGAAAAGGACAGTGGAGTTGGACTGTATCGAGAGTTAGAGTCTGGGAGAAGAAATCATTCAGAGTCAGACTCACCCTGGAAAATCCTCTCAGAATTCTCACCATGATGCCCAACCCATCAGCTGGCGGGGAGCCCACTGCAGCTAGCTCTCCCTCCAGAGTCCAAACGGATTGCCATTTCTTCAGCTGAGCACAAGATTAAGTGCTTGGCTTGTTTTCAGTGGCCATGTTGCAGGACACTTTTCTTTAAACACCGGAATCACACTCAACGATGCAAAATGCTGCAGTGGGAGAGGCAGCGGCTGCTTGCCTTTGTCCACATGCACCCCAGGCTTGTCCATGGCGTGCAGTGGCCAGGAGACTTACCTCTAGGACTTAAACTGCCTCCCTCTCAGTCCTCCCCACGCCCCCCCCCCCAATACACACAGTTAAGCCCAGGAAAGTTAAAAGTCTCTAGGACCCTCCAGTTGCCAAATAAGTAGTTGGATGGTCCCCAGATTCTTAAGATTCCTCTGTCTGCTCCAAGCACCTCGAGCAGGTAGCACCCATAGCATTTTCCTCCCATCCCTGCGTGGCTTTCTGATTCATTTGTTGCAGTGATGACTGTTCTGACCAACTGTTCTTGATTTTCTATATAATTTTCACTTCAGAGAATCCATTGATTTCTGCTAAATACTGCTTTCAGACGCTCTGAGTGATGAGACCCCGCGACTAAGACAATGGGGATGAAATAAATTAAAGGGAAATGAAACCCTTTGTCTGCCTCTCTCAGGGAGCTCACAGACCCAGCTGGTGCAGGGCTTCACCAGAGAGCTCAGCCTGCGCGGTGTCTGGGGACTCACTCACTGCAGCCGCCTCACTCTGCCGCTCCTCCACCACCACGCTGTGCCGCAAACTTGGCTCTGATGACAGCACTAGGAGTCCGAACGTTGCCTCTTTCTCACCCTTGGGTGTGCTGCACCCTGCCCCAGTACAGTGCCTGAGAGTTAGGTCCTAGCCACTGTTCACCAACAGTTGGTGGGCCCCAGGTACCACTCCCCTTTGGTCCTTAATGTATTTCATAAGTTAATGAGAATAATCACAACCTTTAAGTACACACCTCCTGTGTAATTCTGTGTGAAGTGCCCAGCTCATAATTCCCCAACCAAATCCCACAATCAGCTACGGACTGGGTATTATTTTTGTGATTGTAATTTTCCTGGCTAAAAGAAGGTTTGCAACTTCCCCCAAGGTCATAAAGTAGATGAAGCTGATTCTAAATGCCCTATGTGTATATGTTTTAAAATATTTTAAAATTTATTTTTAGAGAGGCAGGAAGGGTGAGGGAGAGAGATAGAAACATCAATGGGGGAGGGAGACATACATCAGCTGCCTCCTACATGCCCCCTACTGAGAATCGAGCCCCAAACCCTAGCATATGCCCTGATGGGGAATTGGATCTGTAACCTTTTGGTATACTGTATGTCACCCAACCAACTGAGCCACGCCAGCCAGGACCTAAATACCCTGTTTTTAACCAAAGGGCCAATGGGTCTGACCTCAGATAGACCAGTGGCATCTCCAAAGCGCTGTCTGCTTCACCTTCAGCTGCGTGATAGTTCATAAACAGATGCCCAGCTCATGGGCAGAAGTGTCCTCTCAGGGTCTGCATTGATAACAGTCTTCCCAGCAGCTTCTTATCAGTGGGAGCTGTTGCTGGGGCTCTCCATGCAGAGCTCCCTATGTAAGCAACAGCAACTAAAGTGCTCAGGCTCTTACCATGCCCCCGGCACTGGACTCAGGTCTAACACGGTTTATAAAGAGCCAAGTTGAATCTAAGACACAATCAGAAATTTTGATATTACTCATGAGCTTTACCAGTTTCAATGTAATTTTTTTCTTAAATGCACTGTGAGGCTTTATACGCCTGGGCATCTTCCTTGCCTCTGAGTGAATGAGTTTTTAGAGCTGGGTCAATATAACAAAATAAAGAAAATTGCTCTTCAACCAATGCCACGTATGGGAAAGAACATTAGTCCCTTTTTCTCTCCAAACTTTAATTAAGCTTAAATTATGAAAAAAAAAAGTTCCAAGTAGTAGATTTCTATGGAATGGTCTCTACTCAGACCCTCTTTCCTTTAAAAATGTTTTTTAAATGTGAATCACTGTGTAATACATAATTGCTGTGACCATTCAAATAGTAAATATCTTATGTCCAGTGAATAGGATTTTCTTCTCTTCTGTCCCTCTAAAATTGACAATCTGCTATCTAGCCTTTCATGTTTTTTCTCCTCTCTGCTTAGTCAGATATCCATATTTGCACAGACCTCAGACTATTAACATAGAATCACACAATACAGATTGATTTGCATCTTTCCCCTTTTCACTTCAGCTTATATTGCTCGTACCACTTTTCTAGGAGTTGTTTTCCTCTCTCGCCTTCCCCCACCTGCTCCTACAACATACCTGGTTGCTGGGACTCGGTTGTCTGTGCATTGTATGCTGCTTCTCTGGCCGATGGGTGGACATATCTAATTCTAGATAGAGCAATGAGTCTCTTCCCTGGGGTTTTGGGGTATCCTCTGGGTGGATGGATCTGTTTATTCTATGTAACAATTGGGTGTGTGAGTTGCCATTGTTTACCTTCTAGGCATCACAGAAAATTAGGTTGCAGTAAGCAAAACAATAATGCAGATGTACCTAGAGAGAAAGAGAGAGAGAGAGAGAGAGAGAGAGAGAGAGAGAGAGATGGAGATACAGAGATAGAGAAAGGAGAGGCAATATTTTAGGTTCTCCACAAGACTTCATTCCATGCCCAAGGTTCTGCTCTGCTCCTGAACTTCAAATAAATCCCTATATGCCCCATTTGGGCATTCCATCCTTAGCAACTAAGGGTGAACAAAACATTTTAAGACTACACATTTTTTTTGGAGAAAATTTACGTTTCCTATCATACTTATAGTGAATCATTGCATATTATTTCCACTGTGAGAAATAAGGGCAATTATGTTACTTTATTCAGTAAACTTCTTTTGGCATAACTACTCTCTGCACTCTCTGCTAAATTCTGTGCTCCCCAAAAATTGATAACCCATGGAGAATACAACAAAGAAATCAACAATTTCAGAAAATTGTGTTATAGGTAATGTCTGAGGTGAGCACAGATGATATGGGAAGGCCAAAAAGAGGCATCAAAATATATCTGCAACCCTAACCTGGAGGTCTAACTGTTCCCTTAGACACATCCCTTGTTGGTGATTGGAGGAGACTGCAGATGAACTGTCTCCAATAATTTTTAAATAAAATCAATTAAAGTGGTTTTCAAATCATTCATGTACTTTTCCCCATAAATACCATCTTCATGCAAAGTAAGTCAGTCATGGGGCCATTCCCAAAGGGAGTCCTGAGAACTCGCTCAACCCTGCGCTGCAACTGGACACAAGCCCCTAATCCTCCCTCAGAGAGAAGCATTAGCTGGGGCTGATAAGCATCACTCAGACAGCCGGGGTAATTCAGTGACCCAGGGGATCCTGGCGTGCTACAACAGGAGTCTCGCTGCCCTCTCCCTCTCCATTTTCTACCTCTGCACAACTCACCTGGGCTCTGTCTCTACATGATGCGTGGGGTCTTCTTTCATTGAACCCTAGGGTCATTTTCCTGGCAGGGTCCTTCGAACTGAATATCTGGCGTGCCTGTCTTTGTCTTCTTAGAGACATTTTCTTTAGACATAGAAAACCACTCATGGATCCTCACTGTCTTGGGCTTGCTTGAAACTTGGTTTCTCTACTCAAACAAGCAGTTATGGAGATTATTCACCACAGGAGTATTGCTTTCCCATGCAAGACCAGTTCTTGCAGGAAGGAGACTCTTGGGGGAAAAAAAGGGTGCAGAGGGTATACTGGGGTTGGTGGGAAGATGGATTTTTGAGTATTTGGCAATTCTGTAGTCAACAGAGCTTTCCCTCCAAACTTTTTCCAGCCTAAAATTGAACAGCCCAGGTGGTAGTGACAGCTCAGTTGTCCTGGGAAAGAATGGAAGATTGCTTATCCTTACAAGAGAAAAAGAGGAATGATACCCCTCCCCTGGCCTCAAAAGACATTATCCAACATGAGGAAATTGTCGCTGCTATCAGGCAGACTGAAATCAGCCTGCAGAGAGGTCCCCAGTGGGGCAAGTGTTCAGGTGAAAGGCTGCTGGGTGGGGCATCAGCACCTGGGGTAGGGGATGGTTATCAGAAGGCACCAGCTTACCTGTATGGTTGCAGCTTAGATTAGTGAAACTCAACATCATAACAAATAGCATGGCCTAAACACCTGCCAGTTAGAGCAGGCCCTGGCCCCATGGGAGCAGAGTCTGGAAGCCTCTATGGCTCTAGGCACCAGCTCTTTAGTTGCAAGATTATAGAGCAGTAGGGCAGGGGGTCAGGGTGGAGTGGGGGTGGGGGAGGACACACAAATACCAATGTTAACAGTCGGAACTGCAGTGCGGTGCTCATGGCTCAATACACCACCCTCCTGGCTTCTGTTGGGGTGGCGGTCTTGAATTCACGCTGATGAGGAGGTCCTCCACCCAGGCAGGGATAGGGAGCCATCCAGGGCTGATGTTGCTCAACAAATGCCCCTTCAGTGATACTTAGTACGTTTCTAGGAGCTCCGAATGGCTGGCTGGGAGGCTGTTTTGATTGAAGATGCACTGATTGCCTGCCCCCTGGCAGCTGGAAGTCTAGAAGGAACTCGGGAAGGGTGACATGACTCACAGCAGCACAGAGCCAGAGGGCAGAGAGGACTTTAGTTAGTGGCCTAACCCTCTCAGGAAGGCTCAGTGACTGAGCCAAGTTCACCCAGCTGGTCACAGACAAGCCCAGCCCTTCCTCCCAGTCCAGGCTTCGGAAGATCAAACTTGCCAGTCCCAGTGGCAGCCAGGTGGCCCAGGGGCTGGGGCGCCTCCAGAAGGGAGAAAAGCGCTGCATTTTCAGGAGTGGGGTTGGCTTTTCTTAAGGGTACGGTCCTGGAAGACTCATTTTTGCTGAGTTAACTCCCTCTTTCAGACATTTTTTCCTGGCCTTGCCTGGGTCGATTCGCTGCGTGAATGGGGAGATGCGCCCCTAAGCGTCCCAGGCTGCTCTTCCTGAGCAAATGCCATGGAGCACTTCCTCCCAGCGGTCCTCACGGCTTTGGCCCGCCTGAGGCCCCAGCGCTTTCAGTCGGGCAGGTGCTGGGCCAGGTGCGGTTGGGACTCCCGCAGGTCCCCAGGTCCCAGGAAGAGCCTCACAGGAGCCTCTGCCTCCAATTCCACTCCGCAGCCGCCTGGCAGCACCGCGGTCCCTTTGGAGGGGGCTGGGCTGCGGAGTCCCGCGCAGGGAGGGGCAGGGAGAGCCTCAGTCCCTTCCACCCTCCCTCCCCCAGACCTAGGAGGGGCGAGCAGGCACCGAACTGGGGCCAGCACAGGCCCGCAGGCGCTCCTCCCTGCGCACACGCTCTGGGCGCCGCGCACTCCCCCGGGCCGAGCGGCCTCGGACTGTGGCACTAGAAGGCGGTGCACCCGCCTGCTTACGGGTGCCTTAAGCGCCAGGCGGGAGCTGTTCAGATCGGGTCACCAGATTCCTTCTCCCCCTTTCCCCAGAGCCCACGGGCTGAGCTGGAAATCAACGCCAGCCGACGCTGCACTCCTATAAATAGCGCGCACGCTCCGGCTTCCTGCTCTCCTCGTAGCGGAGGACACAGAAAGTTGCGCGCAGGGACTCGGGGCGTGCGGGTGCGGTACCGGCAGGAGAGGACCCCGCCAGCCCAGCCGCCCTGCACCTGGAACCAATCCTGCAAATTTGCGCTTCGGAGCTGGGCATCTGGCTAGTCGCTGCCTACCTGCGGCATCCGAGCCACACCGAGCGGTGGGGAATTTTTGATCAAGCGAAAGTAGCAGCCGCTTGAGCCCCTGCCATGAACACAGCTCCGCGATCCTCTCCGCCGGGGAAACACCTTCCGCCGCTGTAATCGGTCCCTGCCTCCGCCAGACGCCGCGGGACAGCCTAGGCTCTGCTCCGCGCCCACCGCCCCGTAGCCTCTCTGAGCCCCCTTCGTTCTTCCCAATCCGCAGTTCACCTGGGGGTGCTTGGGTTTGGGGTGAGCATTTACTGCCAGTTTCTCCTTTGAGGCGTGAATGTGGGGGTTTGGAGACTTCTAGATGTCTGGCAACAAGGGGGGCGGGTGAAGGAGCCCCAGGCAGGGCTGACTCTGGGGCGGAGGAAGGTGAGGTAGGGGGTTCTGCATGAGCTCCTTAAAGGACAAAGGTAACCGAGCTGGCGAGAGAGCGCGAGGGAGACTCTGATTTCAAACCGGAGAATCAGTGGGAGTGAGAGCGCCGCCGCCGCCGAGCCTACAGCGCTGTCCATCTAATCGCCGGCGTCTTCCGAGCGGAGTCCCCGGAGCCGCGACGCGGGCGAGTCCAGCGCCAGCCGCTGCGGCTGCACTCGCGCTCGCTCACCATGGGCTCGGCGCGCCGGGCGCTGTCCGTGGTGCCGGCCGTGCTGCTGGCCCTCACGCTGCCCGTCTGGGCGCAGAACGACACGGAGCCCATCGTGCTGGAGGGCAAATGCCTGGTGGTGTGCGACTCGAACCCGGCCACGGACTCCAAGGGCTCCTCTTCCTCCCCTCTGGGCATCTCGGTGAGGGCGGCCAACTCCAAGGTCGCCTTCTCGGCGGTGCGGAGCACCAACCATGAGCCCTCGGAGATGAGCAACAAGACCCGCATCATTTACTTCGATCAGGTCAGATCCCGAGGGATGTGGGGCACCCGGGGCGGGGCGGGAGCGGCATTGCGGGGCGGCTCAGACCTGACTGCCTGCAAGGGCTGAGCTCATCTGATTGGGATGTGGGGGATCGTTTAGGCACTCACCTCTCCAAATATGCCTGGGTCTGAAACTTCCAATGTCTCTCCCACGCCAGCCCCTGCTGCCTCCATTCCCCCCTGGACTCCGGGAAAGGCTGCTGGGCGGCGGGACAAAGGCTGAGGACACAGGGCTGGGCAGCAAGAGCTCAGGACAAGTTTAGCAGCAACAGGTCCAAGGAGCTGGTGGGAGTCTGGTGCCTGGACTTTGCAATCTCTTGGCCAGAACTCGTCCCCTGCCTCTGACCGCTGTCTGCAGGAGCCCGCAGGCCGTCCTATGGGGCCCTCCACACTCAGGGTAAATGATTTGTTTCTCCCAGGTGGGTGAGCACTACAGAGACCTTGCAGGTGGCCGGAGCAGGCGCGCAGTGGCCAGGGTTGGTCTAGCTCACTTTGGCTGCTGGGATCCCCACACACCTCGAAGGCGCCACTGAGGGGAAAGCCCTTCTCTGGGGCTTACAGAAAAGTTGCGGAGGCGGAGGAAAAGGAATTGGGCAGCTGCGCTGAGTTGAGCTGCGCTGAGCTGAGCTGCGCTGAGAGGCAGAGGGAAGCACTGGAGGGCCTTGGCTCTCCCTTCTCCTGCCTGTCCTTTCAGAGAATTGCAAATTACTGGGAAAGGACAGGCTTTGGGACTTAAGGTAGGGGCTGGTGGAGGAGCTGATGAAATAATGGCTGCTTTTTCAGACCTGGAGCTCAGACATTTGGCTGATGAAAACCCCCAGGATATCAGCTCAGTGTTAGCGAGGAGTCATCACTGAAAACTGATTCCGGGGCTTTAATTTCCACCCGAAGTGCACCCAGAACCTTTTTATTTCCAAAGTCACACGCGGAGCTCACAGTTGTGCGAAAAGCCACAGGCGTGAGAGCGCAGGTGAAGAGGCACTGCCTTCGCATGTGCTAGGGACGGAATAAGGTGACAGTATGTTCCTTATTAATGTTTTCTAAGCAATGCACTCCCGTGGCTGGAGACAGACCAGGTGCCTCTGGGGCTTCCTATGGGACAACCACAATTCAGCAGCCCCCTTAGGAGTGCCGCGCTTCCTATCTTGACAGAAGCCAAGGCTAGCCCCTCCTCTGGTTTGTACTTCAGCGCATTAATTAAGTGTTGGGATGCTGTGGGCATTGCACTGTCCTGTGCAGTGCATTCTTCCCAGTGACCTCTCTGGCAATTAGGAGAGGGGAAGGCTTCTTCCTCTGCCCAGGAGTCATGCATCTTCCAGACAAGACACACTTAGTGATGAATGTCCATGTGCCTGGATCTCTCATTACAGCGTTCACCTCCAGCCTTGTGTGCAGTCAACACTCACCGGCCATTTCCCTTACTACTAATGAACTATGTATCTGCCTCAGGAAGTCCCCACTAAGTTTCTCAAATCACTTTAAATATGCTTGGGAGAAATCCTTGTAAAGTGTCCGCCAGGGATTACTGTGTGGCTGGGGATTTGCTGTCGGAAGGTCCTCGGTCATCAGGTCAGAGAAAGAAATCTGGTGCTGACTTGGAAGAACGTGAAATCCCAGAATAGCATTGTCCACATACATGCAGTTTAAGTCAGGGCTCGAGACTGACCATGACTATATTTTAGTGCATTGCTCAGAGTCAAAAGTATGTCTTTAGGGAATTATGCTAAAGGGTTACTATTGGTATGAATGTGTGTTTAAAAGAGATAGCAGTAGATTGCCTTTGATATAGGGAAATGTGTCCTTTAGGGACATCTGTTTGTTTGTTTTGTTTTTTTTGAATGCCGCCTATAGATTTATCTCTTGAGGAGAAATGGAAGAAATCCTAGTTATTTTTTAACTCCCCCCCACCAACTCTTCTCTCTCTATCTTTCTCTCTCAGAAAGGAAGGGATTTACCTATGAGATGTTTGCAAATTTGGTTTAAGAGGTCACTTGTTGAAATTCAAAGTTCATTTCACAACCAGTAGATCCAGATTTAGCGTCTTTGAAAACAAAACACATTGTGGCTTTCTTTGGGAACAGTACCCGATTCCATGCTTAATTTTTGACCACTGAATTTTTAAAATAAAGAGCAGGCGGCTGATCAGAGGGTGACGGCCAACCCTGGGAGGACAGGAGAAGGCCACCTAGGTCACAGTCTGCTCTGATTCACGCACCTCTCTGTGGCAGCCTATAAAAGCTGAGTCATTGCCAAAATAGAATTAGGCCTAGATGGCACAGGCATGAAAAACGGCCAGGGCTCTCAGGAGAGGTTTGGCGGAGACTCCAGGGAGGGCCAGCCTCCAGATCACTCCGTGCACCAGCTGCTGGGTGCCATGGATTGTGGCACGTGCAGAGGGGGTGCCCGGGCTCTGTGTGGTGTGTCCATGAAGGACTGCAGGGAGCCCACAGATGCCGATTGGCTGTGTGGTAAACACCATCTCTGGACACTGGGAGGGTTTGTCGAGGGTGGAATGTAAATACATGGAAGGTTCCTTTTATCTGACTCTCACAGTACAGCTGATAAATCCATAAGTCCTCACATTTTACCTCAATGTTCCCAGAGCCATCGGGCCTTGCTGGAAATTGAGGCAGGAATACAAAGCAGTTACTTTATATTTTCCTCTCTCATTTAGGAGACAGAAGATCTTTCCAATATACAAATCCATTTTTTTCAAGTCGCTAAAGAGACAAGGAATAGAACTCAGTGTTTTATTCTCTATAGTTCCTTAAGCTAGTTATAGATTAGGGAAATAAAAAAGAAGGAAAGAAAAGGGAGGAAGGAATGAAACATACTTACAGAAGAGGACATTATAATAATTTTCTGTTATTTATTATTTTTTACTTGTAGATCCTAGTAAATGTGGGTAATTTTTTCACCTTGGAGTCTGTCTTTGTAGCACCAAGAAAAGGAATTTACAGTTTCAATTTTCACGTAATTAAAGTCTACCAGAGCCAAACAATCCAGGTATGTGCTTTGACCTGTTCCTTTTCTGTCCCCAAACAACAGTGTTTATTGGTTGTGGGTTATGTGTTTATGTATTTATCCAGATACATGCTGTCACTGTAAAAATAAACCATCTGCAGTTGTTCATTTTTAAAACACTTAACTTCTAATCTTCTCCTGTATAGCATCTGCTAGGCATGTGACAAGAGCATATAGAAAAATTAAAAATCCAAGTTAATACCTTAATAACAACCAGCCATTAAAAAAACTTGGCTTTGGATAGATGGTAATGAACAGAGACTTGACTTGGGGTGGTGAACACACAATACTGTGTACAGATGATGTGTCATGGAATGGTGCAACTGAAACCTGTACAATGTTGTTAACCAGTGTCACCCCAATAAATTCAATGAAAAGGAAAAAAACCCCACACAGCTTAGTAAAAACTCAGTGACACAAATCTCCATAACAACTTGATTTCATTTTAGTGCCTGTGCAAAATCATTTCAACTTGTAGGGATAAAACTTGTAAGACCAGTAGAGTTTTACAAGTGCTTATTAAAAAACTAACAAATTTGCTATCATTGTTAAGAATTAGGAGAAACAGTTTACTAGTAAGAATATATTTATGAGTAACTCACAATTATCCGACATACTTTTTTAAACAAGAATGTGCTATGCTTATGCTTTAGTTCACCCTCAGTTACCCTGATCCTGGTGAATTCTTACCAATTGCAATTCCAGAGTGAGCAATATATTTTGTGTTGTGCTTTCTAAGCAATGGGCTTGAGCTTACACTCAAAGGCAACCATGGGCCTAGTTCCTATAATGTTTAAAAATGTGTGAGCACCCAATGACACCGATACGTGTCTATGGAATTCTAGGAACATGTTATCTTTTGCTCACTATTTGTACTGTGTGCTATGTCCATATGAAAGATAGATTCTCTAATCTACCATTTTTACATTTCCTAGTGAATGGATAAATTGATCGACCTCAGGTTTAAATTATTCAGTATTATTTTTTGTAACGTAAAAAGAATGAACAGCTAGAAAACAAATTCTATATGCCATAGGAAAGCTTTTCTAAGCCCCGTTATTTGGAAGTTAGTGTAATGTTCAACATAGTTTGATCAAAATTGTAGTATGAAGAGAAGTGAATACATGTTGAACTTATTATTTACTAATAATTTTGAGTTTATTATGATTAATCATTTGCTAATTAGCCATCATTAACATCGTCAGTGGTAGTGGTGATTATTATTTTAAATACATGTTTCTTATTAAGGAAAACAGAAAAGAAATCACAGTCCATGATTTAAGATGATTTTCAGCAGAATGCATGTCACAGCTGCATAGTGCTCTGCCCAGAAGTCGGTAGAACTTCGCTGTATCTGGTGTATCAGGGTGAAGGGTGCTGGGCCTCTTTTACTAACGCACTAGGAAGCTACAGGCTTGCTTCCTTACAGAAAGATTGCTAATGAATCTCAGAGGTAAATACGTAGTAAGCTTAAGTTATACATGATGGGTAGCCAGTTTCCACACAGCTAGGCTGCTCTCCATAGGTGGTACTCTCTCGTAGGCATTTAAGGACATTTCTATGGAAGAAACTCAATTTTACTTTTAACAACCCCCAGCCCTAGCTTAGCATACTAAATCTAGCCACTGCACTTGGCTGATTTGAAAGGAAAGGGATATACTTACTAAACATCAGCTATTTCTTCTTGGGCATTATTTGTTAACCCTAGCAGATTTTTTGACTTTAAGGAGAGCTTAGTGACTTTTTTCTTTTCTTGTAGGTTAACCTGATGTTAAATGGAAAACCGGTAATATCTGCCTTTGCCGGGGACAAAGATGTTACTCGTGAAGCTGCCACCAATGGAGTTTTGCTTTACCTGGATAAGGAGGATAAGGTTTACCTAAAACTGGAGAAAGGTAACCTGGTCGGAGGCTGGCAGTATTCCACGTTCTCGGGCTTCCTGGTGTTCCCCCTATAGAATCAGTTTCCCTGTGGCGGTCACCAGGTGAGGGGCGGCTCACCGCTGAATTATTGGAAGATCATTTTCTCATCCTTGGAGTGATGTCTTTTATTGGTTTCAGGGGTCAGTATGGATTCTCTTTCAGGATCCCAGGCCTGTCAGGACCAACCCAGCTTTACCGATTACTTTTGCGTGCGTGCGCTCCCTATGTATGGATCAGGACTTGGAAGACAATTCCTATCTGTGCGTCCGTGTAACCATTATAAACTGTCTGCAGATTCCTTCTGAGTTTAATTTCCCGGAGTTACTGAATTCGTTGCAGACGTGGAATTCTTTTCTATTTGTTTTTGTAAGACTGGCAAGTGGGTCTAAGAATGAGAAAATGCAAGAGTTCTGACTTCAATCAACGGTTAGTGCGAAGCTGCCAAAGAACTTTCCTGTGTTGGTATATTGGTCACATGTGTTCTATTCCTTTGGACTCGGTTTGTTTTGTTTAGTGTAGGAACCTGGGAATTGTTTCGCAGTGACTGGTTTTGTGTTTTCTCTGTCAATAGGGTAATGAATGGCTTGCCCGCAAACTTACCCTATGAGATCCCCAACATGACTTCCCTTGAAAAAAAAAAAAGAATGCTTCATAGTTTTATTTTAATTATATATGTGAGAGAGTCATATTTTCCAAATTATATTTTCTAATAGGAAGAATAGGTCATAAATCTGACAAGGAAAAGGTTGCTTACCCGAGTTCTACCTGCTTAACCCTCAAACCTTCCCAAACTGCTCTCCTCCATGGGAAATCTTATACTTTGTTGCTCGACTTTAATTAACATGATTGATGATAATCACTTTATTAAAAGCCTAAGGGATTTTCCCCCTTAGCCACGACCACTTTATTAACAGGAGATGGGATGCCCTTGTTTTTAATTATACCCATGTTTCCAACCTTCTGTTGTGTTTGAAGTATCTTCTGGTTTTGCCTTAACTCCTTGAATTGTATATATTTATCTGTTTAGCTGATATGAAATCCAAATATCCCATATCTAAACTTAGTACAATATTTATTTTGTCTTTTGTACAGATCATATGAATTCATAAAATTATTTATGTCTCTGTTATAGAATAAAGGTTAATATATGTTAGTTGAATTTTGTCCATTCGTTTTGGAAATGTATATTCTGCTGAATTTATTTCCCCTCTCTCACCAATCTTTCCCCCCCTCCTTTCTTCTTTCTATCCTTCCTTTCATTTATTTTTTCTAGAATTGAATGAAAACTTTCTGGAGTTTTAGGGACAGTCTTCTAAATTGGCATGTGGAACCTTTACTGTGTCTAATCTGTCCAACCAGGACCTACGTGCCTGTCTTCAGAGGGCCCATGAACTTGGCAACTCTTCTGCCAGAGTACTTACTGTTAGGAAGTTACATTAAAAAAATCTCCTAAAATTCATTTACTGAGGGTGCTCTGTAAACGAATGAGTGGTGATGAGTAAAAAGAACTATATTCTCAAACTTGAGGACTTGAGAGACGAGTTCTCAACACCAAGTGGCAAGCAGAACACCATGGGCTGCTTTTTAGGGGGAACTGTTATCACAGGTGTCTCTTGTGGAGATTTGGCTCCATTTCCTGGTCTGTTGTCAATTAACACAATTTTGGTAAGCCCTCCTTCTGAAGCTAGTGGCAGCGAGGAGGGTGTTATGGGGTCCTGTGGGAGAAAACACGCCAGTATAATGGTGATTCATCACCAGGTCAGAATATTCATTCATCACTGGAAGGCTCCCCAAGACAAATTATCTGGTGATGTTGGTGATGGATCCTCAACGTTTTGCTTGGCAAGATATCCCTCAGCTGACTTTTAGTTAAAAACTTCCCTCCTGTGTGATCATGAAAGACAATGGACTTTATCTCCGTGTGAGCGGCTTGTGCTGAAAGTGGACCTGCCCTAAGGTGGTCTCTGCCATAGTCTGTGTTCAGAGCTCCAGTCTGTATGTGGCAGCTGAGCGGCTCTTGCTGGAATGAGTGTACCATTTGCCATCATTATAGCAGAATGGCTTGAGTATTGGAATTACCAATAGATACATGCAATGGGCTGGAGAGTTTGGTGTGTAACAAAACAGACAAGTGTGGAAATGGCTGTTATATACATGCCTGTGGCCATCCTTTGGGGCTTGTCCTTAACCTTCCTGATTTTTCCTGAACATAAAAGAACATTGGCAGAAGGCTTACTTTTAATTCCTAAGCCCCACTGTATATATGTTGTTGCATAAAACATTCAAAACCTTCATGACAAAACATATATGAAAAGGCAGTGAAGCTGTGGCTATCAAATCTGGGGGTGCCTGCAACAGGGGACCACAGTGGAGGGATGAGATCACTGATTAACAAAGCTGGAATGAAAGCCATTCCAGCCTACCCCAAAGTAGGTGTAGAAAGTAAGAGCTACCCAGAACATTGTGGCTGGACAGATGAGACTGAAGTGAGGGAATGTAGCTACAAGGGACAAAATGACAGCCAGGGGAGCTTGAATTTTGGAGAGAAGAGGGTAAAATTCCACAGCCTTCATTTAAAAGCTATGTGATCTTGGACAGGTCTCTCCACCTCTCAGAGCTTCGGTGAGTTGTTTCATATGTAAGCAGCAATGGTTGTGAGGATTAAAGAAGACATGTGCAGTGCCTGGCACATAGTAAGGACTTAACTAAGGGCCTGTGGTTATTACTAGACTGTAAAGCCTTCACACAGGCAAGTAAGGCAGAGAGAGGATGTAAAGTTGGCCCAAGGAAGGCATAGAAAGTGAGTAGGGGTGGGACTGGTCGGAGGCGGGAGGCAGTGGTGTCAGAAGTATTTCCAGAAAAGGAGCCAGATGCTCTGCGTATTCCATGGCTTGAAAAATAGTTTTCAGAAACTGCTCGGTCCACAAAAATGCTAATTGAACGCACTATTTGCATTGGCTCTGTCCGCATTCATCAATGCCAGCGCCATCCCTTCCTGGATGCTCCCATCTCCTTTGACTGCTCCTTGATCTATTGATCAACAAAGGCGAGCATGGTCTGTAGCCAGCACTTTCTCTGACAGAATCCCAGGAAAACAACACTGAAGGAAACACAGAGCCTGTACCTCAGATCTCACTGAGCCAACTGTTTTTGTTTATTTATTTATTTTTTGGGGGGTGTGGGGGAGATGAGGAAGGTTCCTCATGATCCCAGATTCTGCTAGAGCCTGATTATCTCATTAAAATTTAATTTCAATTTTTTTTCTTTTTAAATGTAGGTTGTGTTCTCATTTCCTTTTGCTTCTCAGTCTTCTTTTGGCCTCTAGTTTTAGCAAGTTAGTGCTTTAAATCTCCAAGTAAATATCTTTAACCGATATTGATTAAATTTTTCTTATAATGAGTCTCGTGCTTTGCTAGGTGCTGAGTTTATAGAAGTGGAGACATCCGCCCTTTTCAGATTTCCCTGAAGGTCAAACAGTCACAATCTTCTCAAGAGCCCAGCGGTCTGAGTGCCTGGCTCCGTCTCTCCTTCTGACTGAGGGTACTAGGGTTTATCAGTCCTCCTTCACCATGTAACTACCTGCCCCCAGAATAAAACTTCCCTCCTCTATTGGTTATAGGAGAATTGGTTGATCTAATGACCATAGAGAAGTAATAAAAACCAAGAAAGGTGACTGCAATGTAAGCGGTTCTCACTCAGAGCTGTGGAGCTGAAGCTGAATTCTTGTCCCAGGTGGTCTCTCAGGGCAGGAGCTGGGATTTAAGAGTCTCATTTCCAAATAGTTTATTCTGTTCCCTCCAACTCAGGCACACCTTTAATATGGGTTTCAAATCTCTTAGAATATGCTTTTCCTTGGCCCCCTCTGACCATTCTTTGAGAATCTGGTCCTGAAGTTCTCTTTTATCATCTTCTCAAACTAATGGGCATAGAATTGTCTGGAAATGTAATGAAAGGCGGGTTCTAATGTCTCAGGTCTGGGGTGGGGCCCTAGACCTACGTTTCTAAGGATCCTCTGTGCTCACAGTTCAAGGGGAGAGAGGTGGGCTGTCTCTCTTCCCCTGTCTCTTCTTCTTTCTTTTTCATTTTGGGTCATGCTTTAGCTTTGATGCTAAGACACAGTCAATAAAAGAAAGAACATGTAGGGAAATGGATGCAGGTTGAGTGGCTATTTCCACATTACTTTCCCCCTCAGGACAAGAGAAGAACATGGCTTAAAGTGACCTAGTGTGCCAGAGAGAAGGGGAATGGACTAGCCAGCCCAGGCTGGGGCCCTGTTGGGTGGGAGTCTGGTGACCTGCACTGCTAATGAGGCTGAAGATCATGGCGTTGGAAACCAGTGCTGGTGGATGTGGACATGACCCATGACAAGGGATAAGGCTCTATTATAAGGCTAGGGTGTCATCATACAGGAAAGAGGGCTGGTACCATTGGCCAAGGAATTGAAGTGACACATCCACACTGGACACTCAGGTCAGAACATATGTCTGGGCCCAAGTGAGATGACACCATCTCTGTTCTATACCCTGTCCCCCAGTGTTTTGACTGCCCTGTTATCCTGTTTAACCAATGACTGTGGCCAGTCTACACAATTCAGCCCTGGGGATGGGATTTGGGTTCTTGGATCATGTTCTGTGTTTTCACAAACAGATCTAGCTCCCTTTGTAAGTTGTGCAGGGTCTTTCTTCCACCTTCCTGAGCTATTTGGAAACACCTAAATGAAGAAGAGTGTTTCTTTTAAACTATCTTGGCTTTTACGTCAAGTCTTAGTTTTTTAACACCACAGTGAAATGGGTCATGATTTTTCTCCCGTGATGCAAACAAAAATGGAGCAATGACTAGCAGGAGAGGCATTTGACAAAAGAAATAATGTTCAAGGATAAGAAAGTTCCACAAAACACAGAGGAAAAAAACGACTGATCCAGTTTCATTGGTATCCGACATGCCAGTTAAATGGAAAGAACTACAATCAATTCTGGTTTCTGTTCAAGTTTTTTCCCTCCTTCTCTCTGAGTGTTACAGTCAGTTACCTGCAGGTGGAATTTTTTTTTTCACCAGCAGGGACTTCAGCTCCTCTTCATCAGGGCAACTGTGGACAGGGCAGCGTCAGGAAGGTAGAGTCTTCCCTTCCATCCCTAGGCTGGTCCAATGAGAGGAAACATGCTGCCCACACGGCCTGGGAACTTCTTTCTGGGGAGAGGATGCCTCACGGCTCAGTAATTCCAAAAAGCTGATTCTGAGTTCGGAAGGAGGCCAGTCAGCTCTCCACCCCCCATTCCTCAGGAGAGGTCATCAGAACAGGAGGCCCCAGGGGGCTGTGAGAGTCCATAAGAGCCATTAGAAAGTCCTATATTGCAATATTTCATTTTTTTGAATTGTTAAATTAAAGAAAACAACATCAGCTCCTCCTTTACTACTAGAACTTGTCACCATACCATGAGTTGAAGTTGACAATTTTGTTCATGATTTTCAGAGAGGTAGAGGCAGCAACCTTCTCTTGGTGTTTGGGTGCACCCATTCTTTTTATTTAAAAAAATATTTTATTGATTTTTTATTTTATTTTATTTTTTTTTTACAGAGAGGAAGAGGGCTAGAGAGTTAAAAACATCGATGAGAGAGAAACATGGATCAGCTGCCTCCTGCACACCTCCTACTACGGATGTGCCCGCAACCAAGGTAGATGTTCTTGACTGGAATCAAACCTGGGACCTTTCAGTCCGCAGGCCAATGCTCTAACCACTGAGCAAAACTGATTAGGGGGGGTGCACCCATTCTTTACTGAATAAACAAACGTGCTTATTGTGGACCTACTGTGTGCACTGTACATTCTGTAAACTGCATCTGCTCTTTTCTCTTTCCTACAAGTTCAAAGTGAAGCAGACACTGCTTCACTTTATGAGTGGAAATCCCGCAGCTGGAAGCAGATTGGTATTCACATGCACGGAGCCCAACGAACTGCATGTGGGGCAACACAACCTGATCCAGGGGCTCAGAGAGGAGCCTTGTGATAGAGAAGAGTGGTACAGGGTGCCCTGGACAGTTTGGGCCTTGGCCTATGCTGTCCTGGGGTGTCCCTTCTGCCACAGACCCCCAGATAGATAGATAGACTGTGTATCTATCTGTTATTGTGGTTTTCTAGCAGAAGGCCACCAACTGCCACACTAACACAATGGGCCTGAGTGACATGACAAGCTTCTGACAGATGGAAGCACCTTCCATAAGGAGCTCTTCTTCCTCATTTGCACAGAAGTGCTCCAAAGGTTAGCGGTGGCTTTTCTGTGTCCTGTCATGTGTTATTTCTAAGGAATGTCCCTGGTTATGGGAAGGACAGCTCAGGCCTGCATACCGTGGTCTGTGGGAGATGATTGGTGCTCCAGCTCTGCTAAGTCTGCCTGGTCCCTTGGCATCTGACCTAGTCCCGGGAAGTCCCTGCCTGGAGTTCAGTCCTCTGACCCAGTCCTGGGAAGTCCCCATCACAACCTAGAGCCAGAGGTGAGGGGCTCTTTCTCCACAAGAGGCAGCTGCACCTTCTGAGCCAATAAACCAGTTTCCTGAAAAGCTGAGCAGGTGAAACGTGAATCCAGAGGCTGAGGTTTGCAAGAATAACTCTTCTTTGGGGATCTTTTGTAGCTCAACCGTATTTCTGTCTTTGTCCCACTCCCAATGGGACTGCCTGGTGGGACTCTCTCTCAGTCTTTCTTCCCCCCCACCCTGTCTTCCCCCATGGATTTGGACAACATCTGGGGCTTATGAGTTGGGAAGGGGAGAGCTTGCTTGGTCATGGGTTCATGTGGATTTGGTGAGGTGACTTGAAGACTCATGGGCCATTTGTGCTTCTCTTGAGAAGATGAGTGAAAAGGGAGGGAAGAAGAGTTCACTCTGTTTGGTTATCCTCCTGACACCTGTCTGGTGACCGAGCCACTGGCAGGTTTGGCAAAGGCAGGCAGTCCTGCTGGGTTCCCAGGACTGTGCACCCACAGGCCATCCCGCCCTGAGACTTCCTGTCTGGCCTAAGCTTTGGGAGGCACCCAGGCTGCCTGCTGGGTGCGCATCCACTTCCCCTCCCTGCTGGAGTTGGGGCTCCCAGACCTGGGCCGAGGGGGTGAGTGGCCTTGGAGACCCTGCCTTTCAGAAAGCAACTCCCACAGAGCAGCTGAGCGGACCTCCCGAATCATCTCAGGGTACAGAACTTCTGGAAGAATCTGGCTCGTACGTCCTGGTTTCCCTTGGGCAGGCATTTGGTCTTCTCTCCGTTTCTTGGCTGAAACTGCAGGAGCGAAAGGGCGCTCCTCCAAGACATGCCTGGGGGTCCCCAGCAGCTCTGCCCTTGATGCTGCAGGTTCTGGGAAAGCCATGCCTCAGCGACCTCAGAAGGCTGAGTGTCCTTTCTGTTTGCCTCCTGGAGGAGTCGGTGCTCTAAGGATATTTCCCCATAGATTTCTAGAGAGAGTGAAAGGGAGGAGGAGAGAAAGAGAAACACTGATGTGAGAGAGACACATTGATAGGTTGCCTCCCGCATGTGCCCCTACCAAGGGCAGGGGATTGAGATTGCCACCAAGGCATGTGCCCTTGACTGGAATTGAACTTGGGACTCTTCAGTCTGCAGGGCTCTTACAGTGTTTTTGGACTTTGCTGTGCATAAATACCCCCTGGGATGCTCATTAAAAATGTGATGTCTTTCTGATCAGCAGAATTTCTGGTTTGATAAGCCTGGGTGGGACCCAGAAAATGTGCATTTTTTATCAGCACCATGGGGGATCCTGATGCTATGGTGTCTGTCCCATCTTTTGAATATTATTCAGTAAAAATACCTGGTCTTGGTGCGAAGTTAGGAGTGACTGACCGATCACTGCCTGTTGTCTTTCTGATGTGGCCACTAAGTCTGAGCCAAGTGGATGAGTCTGAAAGTGGGAGGTTGCTCTTCAAGTTCCCAACCTAGAAAGTCACATTTAAAAAAAATAGTTTTCACTGTGGTTTTACCTTTTCCCTTTGTATGTTTTCTGAATGACCAAATTAATACATGTTTGCTTAAAAAACTGCAAATGATGCTGCCATGTGTAGGGTAACACCAGAATGATCTCTCAGCTTGCCACATCCACTCCGGCCCCTGGCTCACTGGGGTTCCTGGGATGCGGGTGGGAGCCCACGCCTGTCCTGGTTCACAGTTTGTCCAGCTGATTCCAATGCTGATTCCAACGAGCGACTATCATTGAGTCCCAAATACACATTTGATTTCAACCCATCTATGTATTGAAAATTCATAAACATACCTGCCTCTAATTCCAGGTAGGGATCAATAAAAACTGGCACTGGTTCCATCAACAGAGTCCTGGCATGCGGGCACCAGAGCACTTGCTTCTAAAACAGCTTTGGGACAGCAGCCTGGTGCCTCTGTCCCCAGCGCCTCTGGGTGCGAGTGAGGGGACAAGACTGGTACTCCTTGACAGTCCCCATCCCTCCATTCTGGGGAGTAGACTGTGTGGAGGTCCTGAGCGAGCACCCGGACTCCTGGCTTCCTGTGCCCTGGACATTCTAGGTGGGTATGTACCTGCCTCCACACTCGCGGACAGGAAAGCCCTCGCTCTAGGCTGCCGGTGCGTCATGCTGGTAATACACACAGCAGCCCGCTCATTGTGATGGTCAGCATTGCAGGGGCTTCTCCTGGGGATTCTGCAGGTGCCTTTTGAGAACCAGGCTGGATGAGGCGAGCCCCTGAATGCAGAGTTGTCCTGTCCCGTGAGTTACCTCGCCCCAATCCTGCTGCCCTGGGAAGCTGGGAGCTGTGCAAGGCTGTAACTGAAACAGAAGATGCTGGGAGAAACCCAAGAGATGCTGAGATCCACTAAGCCTCGAGGTTCTCTTTGCAACATTTTCTCATCACAAAGGCACCCTCATTCAATACTGTGAATTTTGGGTGATTCAGGAGCTACAACCAGGAAATTTCTAGGCCTAATCTTACTACTTAGAGATGACCACCATTAACATTGCCCACTTTCACAGGGTCATGGTCTCCTCATCAGGTGGCCTTTGAGGATGAGGTTGGCCATTGAGTCTTTACAGGAGAACATTCTCATGGCCCACAAGATAATCCTAGTTCTTCTGGTAGGCACGTGGTAGACCACATAAGTAGATGTTGAGTGACATGCTGATACCATGAGAGCAGACATGATGGGTATCGCTTCCATGAAGTCACCTTCAAAGCCCATGTGCAATATGCTTTGTTCCCATCTCGATTCTGTGATGACCATAGGAAAACCTACTACATCTCCCTCAGTCCAGGAGCCAAGTCATGATGAACACTGCCCCCTGCTGACCTGTGATGGGCATGTGGTGTAAGAAAAAAACACCCAATGTGTGAAGCTTTGAGATTCATATTTTGTTGTTGTTGCCATTATGCACCATAGACTGTGTCCATGAACCACAACTTCTACAAAATAACAAAAATAAGACACCTTACTTCCACTTGCAAGAAAGAGTTTGCAGGTGGGAGAGCAGAATGTGGACTCTGACCTTCACAGGAGAGAGAAGCTAAGGAGCAAGGATGAACTGACTCCCAAAAATCACTAGGCAGTGCCACAAAACCCTACAAAACAGAGACCCCGAACCATGGGCAGGTGATGGGGCCGGTGGCCTGCCATGCCTCCCATTTCCTTCTGTAATTTCTGTGATTATCAATATGATGAAGTGTGGCCAGTTCATTAAAACCCCTCCTGGAAGGCTGACCTGAGGCTCCTGGCATGTCTCTGTCCACACTGCACCTGAGTTATAAATACCTGAATCATCCTTCCCCCCACCTGGCTCAGGGGCCAAGAGTCACGCCTCCTGTTAGAGGCTCATTATACTGGATCTCCTGCTCTGAATCCCATCTTCTTGGGCTCTTCTCATTTATTCTCTTGTTTATCATCGGACAGTTACCAGACTGAGGAGGGACAGATGACAGGGCTGTTTGAGGGTGGGACCACCCAGCTGCTGTTGAGTGAGAATCTGCTCCAGGACTATGTCCTCGGGACCCGGGTAGTGCATTGTTTTCCTTTTCTGAGCATCAGGCCTTTTCTCCAAAATAAAAAACGTCCATTTTCTAATCAGTGGGGTGAGAACCAGTGGATCCATTTTCTTCCTCAAGCTCTCTCATTCAACATCGAAGGTAAACTCAACCAGTGCTGGGCCAGGGCTCCCTTTCCTTCCCACGCAGGGCCAGCAGCTGGGGCAGGTACAAATGACCAGAGCAGCGCTTACTGACATCCACGCATTCTTGTTAAAAATCAGATTCCTCCCCCCCTGGATCTAGGGTGGGGCCCGAGAGTTCCCAACTTAGATCCGATGACAGTCACGGTGCTGATTCCCTGAGACCAAGAAGAGAGAGGCCCGTTCGGCCCTGGGTCTGCTCTAATGGAGCTGCCATCCCGAGGAGAAGGCCTGGGAAGCTAGGAGCTGGACACTGAGGCAGGGTCTGGGGCATAAAATGTCTGAGAGATCAGCATAGGAAAGCTGGGAGGGAAGCAGGAGTGGGCACAAGCCATCCTTTCCTTCAGCAAATATAATTATTGCTCTCGGGCTCCCGAGTGCTGGGAGGCAGGGGTGAGCAGGAGCTTACAGCTGCTGGGGATCCCAAGGTGTGACTGGCCTGCCTGGAGGAAGGCCCGCCTCCATCTGCTCCGACAAGTGATGGCCGGGCAGGAAGTGTGTCACTGGGACAAACATCACTAAGACACTGTGTGCCAGTGCATGTGTGCATGTGTGTTTGTGTGTATATGTGTGCATATAAGTGACTGGGAAGTCATTTGTGCTGGAAAGTGGTCTAAGCCAAGCACTTGACATGGCCTATTCCAAAATGTAGTTTGGGGGCCTGAGGCCAAACCACATGGACTGGGAAGGGCGGTGGAAGGTGACCCTGACTCAGCGGGATCCTTTGCCCAGAAGCAGCCGTGTTACTTTCCAGACCATGATTGGCAAGTGAGATCCTGAGTTTCCTCAATCCCTTTCTGCTGCCTTGAGTATTTGTACAACCCAGCGTTCACTCCACCCCCCCCCCCCCCCGCCCTCCCACCCAGCCCCAGAACCCTGAAGTCATACATTTTTAATTGGAGTTTTCCAGCCAAAGAGCAGACTGGCTGCTGCCCAACTTCTGGGTGAAGATGTCGAGAGAGAAAACCTCACCTTCTGTCCTGCTGGCAGCGGATGAAAACAAACCAGCCTCTCTCTCCCAGCTGCTTTCTCTCCAACACGGCGACTCTATTTAAAGTGCTGGCTCCTTCACGGGTTTTAAGCCAAGGGATAGAATTCAATGGCTTCTGCTCTGTCTTTCTCTGGCTGGGGATGCTTCTAGAACTTACAGCCCCCTGGTCACCACTTCCCACCTCTGGTTCCTAGCAAATTCAGCTTTAAAATGTGCTGTTGTGTGTGTGTTGTGGGGGGGTGTTAAGGCACCCCTCTCCCCATCCCCATTTCCCACCTTTAGTTCCTGGCAAATTCAGCCTAAAATGTGCTATTGTGTGTGTGTTGGGGGGTGTTAAGGCACCCTCAAAAGCAATAGTTGAAACCACAGTTGATAACTTTTATTTCTAATTCCTTCAAGTCATCTTTAAAGCAAACTAAAGCCTGCCACCTACACAGCACCCCCACAGGGACAGCCTTTCTTTGGCTCAGTTTGGTAATTCAATTGTGATACGTAAAGTTGTGCAGTCCTAGCAAAAGAGACAGGAGGAAATAAAAGCGAAAAGGAGGGAGGGAAACACCCGCCAGCCACTGTCATCTGTCTTGTGAGAAGTAGAAAGTGCTTACCCGTGGCAGAGAGAGGATCCTACCTGCCTTATCAAATAAGTGCAGTCCTTCATGCAGGAAAGGGGCCTTTGGAATATCTGGGAAATCTCACAGCTTGGAAATGGAATAAAGATTGATTTATGGGGAGCTTCTCTCATATGTGTGTTTTTCTTCCCTCTGACACAAAGAACAGTAACCAGGACACAAGATTCATTTTAAAGACCGAGGGAAGGAATTGGGTGTCGGGACTCTGGGTGTTTTATGCATCTTCCTTTTAAATGCAGGACCACAGGGTTCATTGTAAAGTCAGAAGTTTGATGGTGTGGACATTGCAGGGATGTTTCAAGGAATGGCGCTCATGTACCTCAAGGGCCTGGCCTGTAGCCTGTCACATAGTAGGTGTTCAAAAATGGTAGCTATTTTGCCTAATTAAGGATTTGCATCTGTGTTTTTTACTTTATTAATCCTCACCTGAGGATATTTTTACCTTAAGATTTTTTGGAGAGAGTGGAAGAGAGAGGGAAAGACAGAGAGAAATACATCAATTGGTTGCCTCTGGCACATGTCCCAACTAAGGCCTGGGCCAGGTAGGAGCCTGCAATGAAGGTACATGCCCTTGACCAGAATAGAACCTGGGACACTTTGATCCATAGGCTGAGGCTCTATTCACTAAGCCAAACCTGCTGGGTTGTGTTTTATACTGTATTTGTTTTACTAGAGGCCTGGTGCACGAAATTCATGCATGGGGTGGGGAGGGTGTCCCTCAGCCCAGCCTGCACCCTCTTTAATCTGGGACTCCTCGAGGGATATTCAACTGCCCTCTCACAATCCAAGACAGCTGGCTCCCAACTGCTCGCCTGCCTGCTTTCCTGATTTCCCACTTCTGCCTGCCAGCCTGATCACCCTAACTACTCCCATGCCAGCCTGGTTGATGTCTAACTGCTCCCCTGCCGGCCTGTTTGCCCCCAACTTCCCTCCTCTGCTGGCCTGGTCACCCCTAACTGCCCTCCTCTGCAGGGTTGATAGCCCCAACTGCCCTCCCCTGCTGGTCATCTTGTGGTGGCCATCTTGTGTCCACATGGGGGCAGTCATCTTTGACCACATGGGGGCAGCGATTGTGTATTGGAATAATGACCAATCTGCATATTACTCTTTTTATTAGATAGGATAGAGGCCTGATGCATGGGTGGTGGCTAGCTGGTTTGCCCTGAAGGGTGTCCCAGATCAGGGTGGGGGTTCCCTTGGTGCCTGGGGTGGCCTGAGAGAGGGGCCTGTGGTGGTTTACAGGCCAGCCACGTCCCCTGGTGACCCAAGTGGAGGCCCTGATATCTGGAATTTATTTACCTTCTACAATTGAAACTTTGTAGCCTGGAGTGGAGCCAAGCCTCCTGCTGGCTCCGCTCTGTGGCTGCCACCATTTCTGTTTGGATTTGTTTACCTTCTATAATTGAAACTTTGTATTCTTGAGTGGAGGCCTGGGCCTGCCAGGGTGTATGGAAAGGTTGGCTTCCTCCATTGGGAAGCCCAAGCCTCCTTCCTGGTAGCCATCTTGGTCGGATTTATTTGTATACTTGCTGTGATTGGCTGGTGGGCATAGCTGGTGGGTATAGTGGAGTGATGGTTAATTTGCATATTACTCTTTTATTAGGTAGGATAATTTGCCTTGAACCAAGGTAATTTAAAACTGCTCTGTTAGTCATGGTCATTGCAATTGCAGATGATACAAACCCAAATCAAACTGGTTTAATTAAAAACACAACTCAGCTCAAGAAACTAAAAAGTTTGTGGGGTAGCTGACCTCAGGTATGGCTGGATATAGATTCTTAAATAATAGCAACGGGGTTTTTTCTTGTCTCTTGGATCTAACTGCATGTTATTGGCTTTAGTATTCTAGAAAGGCTTCCTCTAGTGGTGGCCCAAGCAATTTCAGCTTTATTGCTTACCTGGCATTGAACCAGCCAGCTGCTCAGCATCCCTAGAAGGAGTAGGGCCCCTATGACATCATTTAACCTTAATTACTTAAAGAAAAACCTATCTGATAAAAGAGTAATATGCAAATTGACTGTCACTCCAAGACACAAGATGGCTGCCACAAGATAGCTGGCAGGGAGGGAAGATGGGGGCAGTTGGGGGTGACCAGGTTGGTAGAGGAGGGCAGTTGGAGAGACCAGGTCAGCAAGAGAGGGCAGTTACAGAGGACCAGATCTGCAGGGGATGGCAGTTGGGGGGACCAGGCAAGGGAGGGTAGTTGTGGGCAATCAGGGAAGCAGGGAGGGCAGTTAGGGGTGACTGGGCCTGCAGGGGAATACAGTTGGGAGTGTGGGGGGGTGGAGGCCAGCAGGGGAGGCAGTTAGGAGCAATCAGTCTGGCCTGGGAATAGTTAGGCATCGATCAGGCTGGCAGTGGAGTAGTTAGGGGCAATCAGGCAGAGGCAAGTGAGTAGATGGGAGCCAGCAATCCTGGATTATGAGAGGGATGTCTGACTGTCCTATTGGATCGGGCCTAAACAGGCAGTCAGATATCCCTCAAGGGGTCCCAGATTAGAGAGGGTGCAGGCTGAGGGACACCCTCCCCCCATGCACAAATTTTGTGCACTGGGCCTCTAGTGTGTGTGTGTGTGTGTGTGTGTGTGTGTGTGTGTGTGTGTATTTCAGAGAGGAAGGGAGAGGGAGAGAGATATAGAAACATCAATGATGAGAGCTATTCATTGATTGGCTGCCTCCTGCATGCCACCTATTGGGGATTGAGCCTGATACCCAGGCATGTGCTCTTGACAGGAATCGAACCTGGGACCCTTCAGTCTGCAGGCCGACATTCTATCCACTGAGCTAAACCAGCCAGGGCCTTAATTACTTTTTAAAGGCACTATTTTCAAATACAGGCACATTGGGCACTAGGCTTCAACCTATGAATTTGGGGGCACATAATTCAGTCCATAACAGAAGGCATGCTGGGTGGAGACCCCTTGGTCCATTTCAGTGGGGATATATTAAATGTTGGGGTCACTGAGAAATGCATCCCTTCCAAAGTGTGGCTCCTGGAGCACGGATGCCACCAGAATAGACCAAGACCAGCATGGGCCAGGCAAGTGGCATGCCTCTAAGCAGGTAGGGCCAAAGGTGGACACTGGCAACAGGGATCTCTTTGATGCTTTTTTTCTCTGGCCTGCAGGAGGCTGGCTGCGGAGAGGCATTACTCACTATAATAAAAACAGCAGAACCAGTGCCGGGATACATGGAAGCGGGCCTTTGCCCTTGCTGAGTGATGGAGAGATAGTAAGGGGTGGTGTGGACTGGGGCACAGGCGGCCTTCATGCCATCTGAGAGGATGAGCCACTCTGTAGAAATGTGGACTTCCTGCTGTCAGACACTGATTTCCATTTGCCCCCCAAGCCCCCCTTCCCAAGAAATATTGGAAATCTGGATTTATTTTTTTTGGTGAAACCTCTTGATTTGTAGATATTGGTAACATTCAAAAATGCTCAAAATTCTTGTGGGCCACATGAAACACATTTTGAGATTTCTGGGCCACAGGCTTCTTCAAGACAGAGTCTGTGCCACACAAATTAGGGACACAACTGATGCTCTACCCAGTGTTCAGATTTAAAGACTTCCCCAGCACTGAGTGAACACACCTTTAGTTTGAGGTAACCTTGCAGATCTGCAACCTTTCAAGCCACACATTCCTTCCAGGCCTCTGGGTACCCAGGACCCCTGGGGGCAGGTGTTGCTGGACCATTGTCTACCAGGGGGGCCAGCATCAGGCTCTAGATGGCACCATTCAAACTTGGCCTCCTCCTCCAAGGGCAGAAGGACTCCCCTCCATCCTACATGCCAGGGGATCCCTCTGGCCTTATAATTGTTGTTGGACAGGGTGTCACTGGCTATACCAAAGGGTGGTGAGGCATTCTGACTCGGTGTGGGAGTGGGCCCTGGGGAAGGCTGCAGCTGAGAGTGCTTCCAGCAGTCAGAGCAAACTGCCTCCCCACTGTGGGCCGATCGTCCCCTTGTTCCCTGCTGGTGACATGGAGGGGAGAAGCAGCCCCTTGAGGGAGGGCTGGCCAACCAGCCAGCTGCCATCACCTCCCTCCACAGTGTCTTCAGCATTTCCTGGTGGGGGTTCGAGCTTTGGTCTTGGCATCCGGCTTTCTCCGCATCTCCTCTGGGTCTCTGCCCGTTTGCACCACCTTCTTTATCCCCCCACACTGGGGAGGACCTGTGCCTGGAAGGAGGAGTCTCCGACCTGAGCTGACCCTGTACTTGCACAGCTGAGAGGCGGTCCACTTCCCGTGCACCTCCCCTCGGAGACCCTGCGCCTTTCTCTCCTCTCATCATTGCATTACCCAGCTGATCAAGAGGGGCTTCCAACAGCCATCAACCCTGGATTCTGAATCATTAACAAACAGCTTTTCCTTGAGGGCAGGCAGGGTCCTGTCTAAGAAAACACTCTTCCCTTCAGTTTCATCCTGTCCCGGGGGAGGAAAGCACCACCCAAAGACGTCAATGTAGCTACAGACAGAAAAGCATTTTCTCTGCATCAAAGCGCTGTGCGTTTCTTTCCTTCCATGCTGCCTGAGTGGCGTGAAAGGGTAGAAAATGTAGGATTCGGAGTCATGCCCTGGATTTGAGTCCCAGCCCAGCCATTTATTAGCAACATGACTTTGACAAATTCACAGAACCACCAAATGCCAGTTCCTAAGTCTGCTGATTGTCTGCACATCTACTTCATAGAGTTGCTGAGGGATCCGAAGGAATGGGTGATGCCCACCGAGCACATCAGGTAACCGGTGTGTTGGCCGCGAAGTCCCTGTAAACGTCACTTGATGGGCGTCCGCACATGGAAGGCTTTGCTCTGTGCTCTGCAAACAGGACTGGCCCAAGTGCATCTGTCCCTGGCCTCCGCTGCTGGCTGTCTGGTGGGGGAGGAGGGAGACTAAATCAGCACCAATAGAGCTGGACAAGTGTCCTGGGGGTGTGGGGGAGAATACTGCCGTTTGGCTGGTAAAGGTTGGAGTCTGCAATCTAGCGGGGGCCCAGGACAGCTTCCTGGAGGAAGTGGCCTTTACTCTGCTTCCTCAGGGGTGAGTGCAGGGGTGGGTTGGGGATGGGGTGGGAGGTGGGAATAGTCCAGGCAGCGGGCAGACACTGGGACCACATTCTAAGGGGCAGTACCCATTGTGTTTTATTGTCACGTAAACCAACAGGGACTTTTAATTTTGTTCCACTTTAAATAAAACCGCGCTTCACAGGTCATTTCTAAGCGTGTGGTGGGTCAGGGCCTTTTCAGTAGCGCTCTTTGGCGCGAGGGTTTGGAGCCAGCGCTGGAGTGACATCAGCATAGCTAAGAGACATCCTTCTGGGAGAGTTGGGGAAAATCATTAACATAACCGAGAGGAAGTAAAGGACATTTCTGAGCAATTTCCAATTTTCAGATCCTAATTTCTGCTCTCAGTGTTTTGACCTTTCTGTTCTATTTATTTAAAAAATTAAATTTTCGAATGAATTCAGTCCTTCACAATGGGAACTCTATTATTGCTGACCTGAGTCAAAACATAATTCAGTCTTCCGTTCCTTGTTCTGGTAGTTGATGTGACAGTAATGCAGAGCGTGCTCTGCAGCTGCTGTGGGGAATCCATAGCGGGGCCCGTCAGTCCTGAACACCCTCAACCCCACCAAACCGCTGCTTTCCCACCCTGAAATAGATGCCATGCCAGGGGGAGCATTTTGGAACTTGTGCCCACTGACTGTGGTTGCGGCTGCGTGGGCTGGTGCAGACAAGCCAGGTGCTGCCAAAGGTCCAAAGTTAACTTCAGGCCCCAGAATGGGGGCAGCAAGTCTTTCTGGGTTCCAAGCTACAAATTCCCAGCTGGCCTGCATGTCGGAAAGCAAAGTGCCCATACTTAGATGCCCAGGAGATGAGAGGAAAACCTCCGCATTGCAGGGGGACGGGGCAAGGAGCACTATCAGAGGGGGACGTTCATTTGTTTCTTCATTCATGCAACAATTATGCATGGGAGACCTACTATGTGCAGGAGGAGGTGTACAGAAATGATTGAAACAGACAAAAATCTCTGCCTCCGGTCAGGTGACATGGATAAATGAAATGTTTTTCTGAGGTGCAGTGCATGGGAGCTGTGAGGCAGGGAGGGGTGGAAGGGGCAGCGTGCTCGCTGAGTGCCTGTTTGTGTCCATGTGAGCAGTTTCAGTCGGCGAGATCAAGGAGAGTATGGAAAGGTAAGGTGTGAGCATGGACTTGCAGGTGTCAGGGAAGGAGCCACGTGGGCATTCGGTGGAAGAGCTCCCCAAACAGCGTGTACAGCCAGTGCAAGGGCCCTGAGGTGGGGACATTCATGGAGGATTGAAAAGCAGTAGGAGATCTGTCTGGGTGGAGTGGAGAAAGCAGGTGCGCTGGAGCAGTCATGGAGGGGAGAGGCAGGGGACGTCGCCAGGGTGTGGGAAGATCTGGGGCAGAGGAGGGATTTGCTCAGGTTCACACTGAGAGAAGTTCTGGTGAGTCTATGCCATGGAGGACACTGTACAGCTTCAGAGTGAACGTGATAGGTTTTGTGTTATGTGCTGGCTTGCTTACGTGGCTGGTTCATTCATTCTTTGAACAATATTTGTTTGGCCACTAGAAAGAAAGCTTGTACCAGTGGCTGGGGAGGATATGATCATTGAAGCCCAGCTAGTTCTGATTTGGTAGAGCTTACAGTCTAGCAGAGGAGCTGGAATGAAAATGAGAAGGCTATACAAATAAGCAAATAGAACTGGCTGGTGTGGCCCAATGGGTTGGGTGTTATCCTGTGCACCAAAGGGTTGCTGGTTTGACTCCTTGTCAGAACACATGCCTGGGTTTTGGGCTCCATCCTTAATAGGATGGGGGTATGTGCATAAGGCAGCCAAATGATGTTTCACATTGATGTTTTTCTCTCTCTTCTTCTCTTTTCCTCGTACTCCAAAAGTCAATTAAAATTTAAAAGACAAATAAACAAAAATAATTCCACTCTGTGGTATATACCCAAATGGTTGAAAATAGGTATTCGTGCAAAAACTGTGCATGCATGTTTATAGCAGCACTATTCACAATAGCTAAAGGCAGAACCCACCCTGCTGCCTATCAATGGATAAACAAAATTGGGCACGTACATGGGATGGAATTTATACATTCTGCTACCATGTGAATTAATCTTACCAGTAAAACATCATGTAAATGGGAGAAGATAGACACAGAAGGCCACATACGGTATCATTCCATGTGTATGAAATGCCCGCACAGGCAAATCCACCAAACAAGCAGATTGGTGACTGTCAGGGGCCGGAGCTCAGGGGAGGGGGCGGCTGCTTAGTAGGCTCTGGTTTCCCTTCGGGGAAATGAAGATGTTGGGACTAGGCGAGGGTGATGGCTGCGCAGCTTTGGGAATGCACCCAATACCACCAACCGCACACTTTAAGGTTCCTTTTATATTATGGAACTTTACCTCAATTAAAGAAAACAAAGAAAATCATTGTGCCCCAAAGTAGAGATTTTGTTAAGTGCTCTGAAGGAAATCACGGTGTGATCCTAAGAGGAATGGGGGGGGGGAGGGGGTAAAGGAGGGGAGCTATGGCAGGTGATATGGCCAGGGAAGGTATATTGTCTGGAGAAAAACAGTGTTTCCACTCGTCAATGGACACAGACATTTGCATACAAATGGAAGATTGCTGGATGAATAAGCTGAAATCACAGTGCTTGTTGGAGGAGGGGCTGTGGGGGAGGAGATAGGGATCTGATCAGGGGTCAGAGGAGGGAAATTTCCTTTTTTATTTCTGTCGATTTCTTCGCTTTATTTTTTAGAGAACTGTTTATTATGGACAAATATTAAACACTCACACAGACAGCAGTGTAGCGTGAATCCTGGTGTCACAGTTGCTCAGCTCTGGCAATCTCCATTCGTCGCTGGGCCGGTTTCGTCCGTGTCCTCACCAAATCCCCATAACATTTTGAAGCAAATCCCCTTTGCTTATACATATTCCAGTGTGTCTCTCTAAGAGGTGAGTGTGACAGTAGTGCGGTTAACAATGGTAGTTTTACTTTTATTGTATATGTATTTGCAGTTTTAATATTTGAAAACTAATGTTGTTTAAAGGGAAGTGGGATTATATTTTTTCTGAATGTGATCTTCAGAGGCACCGCATGCAGTCACTCACCGCACGCTCCCCACTGCTCGCCTAGGCGCTGCGGGAGAACATAGCATTCGGCCGCAGATAATGCTGGGTTCAAGCCTCACCTCTCCCATTGCTCTCTATATGACCTTGGGCCAAATCCTGATCCTGTGTGAGTTGCATTTTCCTCATGTAAACTGAGCCTAAAGAGTACCAACTCATTGCAAGAATGAAATACAATCTTACAACAAAGGATGATGGCCTTGAGCACGGTGGGAGACACTCTGCACTCTCTCTAAAGACTCACTTGCTTTGGTAACTGGCTGTCCTGGACCATTTTGGTGGCAAGTTTGCATTCTGGAGCCCATATCCCCAGCCACTAACTGGGTAACTTTTTGTTAAGAATTGAAAGGTGCCTATAATGTGTTCAACTCAAACTACAATGACTACCAGATCCTTAGTAGGTAACATTTCTTCATCAGAAAGTGTAGATGGACCCCAGTTGAGGGTGGAAGAGCATAAAGTTTCCCAAAGTTGTTGAGGTTCAATTCCCACAAATAGCACTGTCAGATTGAAAAATAAGGACAACATTCACCCTTGATTGGAATCTATGCTTCAACACATAGTGATAGAAGTGGAGAGAGGGTCTGCCTGATGCCTGTAGCATCTTAACCAGCTCTCCTTCTTTTGGGAGGGAGGGTCAGGTTAAGCAGTAAATACAAGGACCTTTTCCTGTGACTTTGGCATGCAGAGGATGGGGGACAGGGCTGAAACATCTGGAATTCTGTTGAACAGTAAATTTCAGGAAAAGTTTATCGTTTTCCTTTCTTCCAGCGGTGTTCCTTTTGTGTCCAAGCATGGATTACTTGTCCATTAGAAGATAATAATATTCCCATTAGAGGAATGCCTTTAGTGAGAATATGAGAGGAAGCACTTGCACAGAGGCAGAGCACTCATAAAGAATTAGCTGTTGCCGTACTGTCATTGTGATTGAGATCTGTGCATGGATGGCTGTGATGCTGGCAGAGAGCGATATGCATCTAATGAAAATACAAACGAGAAGGGGTGAGAGTTCAGAGAAGAAAGGGTTTGCTTCTAATTTGAATATGGATGGCAAAGGTCTCGAGGAGAGGAAATTAAAAATGATTCTAAGAGGAGGAGGAATTTCAAATGACTTGTGAATGAAGGCAAGCATTTGGACATGTGATGAGGAGGAGAAGTTGGAAGAAACCAGTGTGAACGGAATGTTTGGTGTGTGTGTGTGTGTGTGTGTGTGCGTGTGTGTGTGTGTATCAGAAACATGGCTTAGCTAAGTTGTAGATTCCATGAAGATGGAGTTGCAAGAATCCATGGGGACTGCAGATCATGGCTGAGTCACAGAGGGCCTCAAGGAAGGCCAAGAGCTACAGGACTTCAGTTCTGGGTCAGTGGTTCATAAACTTCTGTCTCCACACACCTGATGGGTGGCATTCATATCTTCCCACCTAGGGGAGGAACCAGGGCTTTGCATGATCCTATGTAATTTCATTCCTTTTTCTATTCAAGGGGACACATCAGATGGCAAATGAGAGAGAATGACATTTTTGTAAGGATGGATTCCTTGTAAACAAATTAATCATTCCCATATTGTGGGATTCTAATGCTAATTTACAGCCAATCAAATGCCACTGGTTAAGATGATGATGTCAGGGATCTGACTGAGTGGGTTGGATTCCAAACTCCCCTCCTTATTATCTGGATGGTGTTGGATATATTAGTCCCTCTCTGAGTCTTTTTCTCATCTGCCAAATGGGAAGAAATACTCTGTTACCAGGCTGTTGGGAGGATTAAATGAGGTATTGTATGTGGCAAGCTTGGCATAGAGTATGGGCTACAATGTGTTAGGTATTACAGCTGTGCGCCACCTACAGGGGGTGACAGCCATTGCTCTTAGCTGAAGGATTTTTGGGCAGGATGATGATAAGATCAAATGTGCAGAGTGGGTAAGCAGCCTACACCAGACTGAGATGTGGGCTCTGGAGCCAGCAGTGTTCGTTCAAATCCTGACCTTACTACTCACTGGCTGTGCAGCTCTGGGCAAGTAGAATAAAATCTCAAATTCTCAGTTACCTTCCTTATGTAAAATTAATACAGTAATAATAGCACCTCCTTCACAGACTGGTGTTGAGGGTGTAGTGAAATGAGGCCTGTGGGGCACCAGTCATAGTCTCGGGGGAGTCTATTAGTGACCCATTGTGGTAGCAATTACCACAAATGTTACAGCTTAAAATAACACGCAGTTGCTATCTCACAGTTTCAGTGGGAACCATCTTTCTAGGTCCTCTGCAAGTCTGCAACCAGGTGTCAGCCTGGGCTGGGTATCATCTGAACGCTTGACTGGGGAAAGATACACTTCCAAATTCACATGGTTGTGGCAGAATTTAGTTTTTTGCCACTGTCAGCTGGACAGCACCCTGAGCTCTCCGCTGGTGGTGGAATGGAGGCCACCATCAAGGCCTTGACACATGGACCTCTCCTGTATTACCGCATGCTTCATCAAAGTTGTCAGTCAGGGAGAGTCTCCTCCAATGTGGGCCTTGCCTTCTTACATAAGGTAATGGCACCCATGTAGTCATGTCCTTCTGTCCCCTTTGCCATATTCTGTTGGTTAAAAGCAGTTCCCAGATCTTGCCTGCACTTGGAGATGGTGTGCACACACTGGCTAGAAATGATAATTTAGTCAGACTTAGAACTGGTTTTTAGGGGAAGATTCCTGTTAAGTAATCTCTCACCCGTGAGCATCTCTGATTGTTTTTATGAGCCACATATTTCCTTTTTAAAAAAAAAATTTAATTAAATTATTATCTGTGTACATATATTACCATTGCCCCCCCCCCCCCAAACATTCCCTCCCTCCCCAGAGTTTTGTGTCCATTGGTTATACTTATATGCATGTGTACAAGTCCTTCGGTTGATCTCTTATTTCCCCCATATTTCCCTCCCCTCCCCGCTGTAATTAGACAGTCTGCTTGTTACTTTACTGTTGCTATATTTAAGTTATGTTCATCAGTTTATAATGTTCTTTATTATTCTTAAATGAGTGAGGTCATGTGGTGTTTCTCTTTCATTGACTGGCTTATTTCACTCAGCATGATATTCTCCAGTTCCATCCAGGTTGCTGCAAATGATGAGAATTCCTTCTTTTTTATGGCAGCATAGTATTCCATTGTGTAGATGTACCATAGTTTTTTGACACATATTTTCTTGACAGTAAAGTCTAAATGTTTAGTATCTGAGCTGTACATCTAACTTTTCTGAGCTTGCAGCCAATTGGAGATAACCCTGAAGGTTAAAGTGGTGTGAGCAATTGCTGAATGACCCCAATGCCTCATTTCTCCCCATATTAATGGTTTTTGCAGCAACTGTGCAATCCTTTCCTCCAAAATGTCAGAGCTCATCTCTCTGCCCTTGACCGTGGGTCTGTCCATTGATTTTCTTTGGCAAGTGGAATGTTAGTGGACATGCAGAGTTCTGAAAATGCTTATGTGGTTTGACTGGCCCTCTGGCATTTCAGCCATGAAAATAACACATTTGGGCTGGCCTGCTGGTCCAGGAGAAGGGGAAAAGACAGGTGGACAGAATCAAACTGCCCCCATCCATTCTGGTCTTGTGGGGGTGAGCTCAGCTGAGGTGAGTAAAGTCACCAGGCAGAGCCATGACCCATTCAAATGTAAGAATAAAGGATTAGTGATTTGTTTTGTGGAGTCACTGTGGCTGCAGTCAACTGGTCTAAGTGGTAAAGAGACACAAACGAGACTGCCACTACTCATGCCACTAACAAGACTAATGTGTGCTCTGTGGGAGGACTGGGGTCTTGAGAAAGACAAGTTATGACTAAGTCAAGACACAGTCCCTAACCTTTTGCTCACTCCAACCACCCAAATTTCAGTTCCCCACAAACATGGAGAAGACTATTCTTAAGTGAGATCCTTGCATGCCACCCCACACTTACACTCTGTGGCTGTTTAGTCAGGCATTTTTTTTTAAATATATATTTTATTGATATTTTACAGAGAGGAAGGGAGAGAGATAGAGAGCCAGAAACGTCGATGAGAGAGAAACATCGACCAGCTGCCTCTTGCACACCCCCTACTGGGGATGTGCCCGCAACCAATGTACATGCCCTTGACCGGAATCGAACCTGGGACCTTTCAGTCCGCAGACCGACGCTCTACCACTGAGCCAAACCAGTTTCGGCTAGTCAGGCATTTTTGATTGCAATCAAAGAAACTCAATCACAATGACTTAAGCACACAGGAAAAGGGATTTACAGACTCTTGTGGCCGAAAAGACTAACTCAGGGCTCAGCTGCAATCAGGACCATGAGGACTCATCCAAGTCCACATGACCCCGCTGCTGCTGGGCTAGTCCCATGCTCAGCCTGTCTCAGATTTCAGGGGGGCTTTTGGTGGAACATTCCCACTGTGGTCTTGTCACTGGGAAGATGTGTTGCCTGCTCATCTTAGAACTAATCACACAGGTGGATGGCAACACCTGGCATGTGTGTATCCCTAAAGCCTGGGAAGGGTGGGGTCAACCCACTGAACCGCACTGCTTATGAGGTGGCTCTCCAAAATGGAAGAAAAAAAATTGGGGATGCTGCTATTATTAAGAGAATAAAATGGAGTTAGAGATGCAAGACCAATACAAGTTCACTGGAGTGGAACGTATTGCACATTTAATTATGCAAAGTTAGTTATGTATTTTCCTTTAGTATATTCATCTCTCCCAGCAGACTACAGGCCCCGAGGAAGGTAGACTGTGCATCTATTTTGTTCAGCTCTAAATATCCAGTGTCTTATACCGGCTGATACTTAATAGGAGGCCAATAAATATTTCTTGAATGCATAAATGAAGCTTATGGTCTGCTGGGAGAAGATTAAGGTAAAACATGGTCAAACTCAATGAGCTAAGTCAGATTTTAGGTGGCAAGAAAGGCAGAAAATTATGTTTATAGTATTAAAGAGTATACTAGAATGGGCTTTATATATGAGCATTTAAGGGTCTATAAACTTTGATAAAAAGCATAGCAGCAACAAAAAGCATTCTCCTCCGTATCTCCCTCTTCATCTCGGTATTCCAGCTTGTGGGATACACAAAATGAATGTTCTGAGACTACGGGGATGTGTGTGTGCCCTATGCCCCCACCCAGGCACAGGGAGACGAGTGGTATGGAGGACAGTGTGCGTCCACCTGGAGAATAGCTGAGCTCATTTTTCATCTGGTCCTTCCAGCCCACTCTTGTTTATTATGTGTGTTGTGATGAGCTGACATGTTCCGTCTGTAGAGTGGTCAGCCACTGTAAGACAGCACAAAGGCTGGGCTGGCAGGAGTCCTGAGAGCTGGTGGCTCCCAGGTCACGGAGGAGCTGAGCTTGGGAGGGAAAGGCTGCCATTTGCATTGGGAAGATTTTGGCAAGTGAGAATCTGGGTTCTCTCGTCCAAGGGTGGGGGTGGGGAAGGAAGAGATATCTTGAACATCAGAGTACCTCAGCAGATCATCGCCAAAAGGAACAAAAAAATGACACAAAGCGCCATCTTCCCATGTCTGCTTCTGTCACTTTTTTCAGAGAATCAAACCAGACCCAGGGCAGCAGAGAAGTCACACTTTAAATAGATTTACTAGAAAATTCATTCTTCAAATAGAAATTATATAGACCCCTTTTTTTAGTTAAATATATTTTATTGATATTTTACAGAGAGGATGGGAGAGAGTTAGAGAGCTAGAAACGTCATGAGAGAGAAACCAGCTGCCTCTTGCACACCCCATACCGGGGATGTGCCCGCAACCAATGTACGTGCCCTTGACCGGAATTGAACCCGGGACCTTTCAGTCCGCAGACTGATGCTCTACCACTGAGCCAAACCAGTTTCGGCTATATAGACTCTTATGCTCTTAAAAATAATATTCCATCTTCAAAATAGCTCCCCACTTGGAGATGTGCAATATCATGTGGCACAAAGCCCTCAGCAGTATCAGGCTTGCCACTCAGCAGGGAGCTGCCACACTGAACTCCACTCCGGCAGGTGGTAAAGGCATATTAAAGAGGCAGGTTCTGCTACCATGGCTGGGTAGTTCAGCGGTTAGAGTGTTGGCTGGCTATGCCAAGGTTGCAGGCATATACAAGAATTAACCAACAAATGCAAAAATAGGTGGAACAACAAATTGAGTTTCTCTCCCTCTCAAAAAATCAATAAAAACAAACAAACAATTAAACAAACAAACAGGGCAAGTTCTGGAGCTGGAGTTGAACCCAACTTTCTCTCTTACTCCATGAATGATCTTGGCCAGCTACTTAATCTTTTGTGCCTCAGTTTTCGCATCTGCAAAATTGTAATAATAGTAACAACACATATATCATAGAATCATCAAAAGGATTAAATCAGTTAATAATATAAAGCCCTTCATCTTTTTCTTTTTATTGAGTAGAGAAGGGGGAGAGGAGGAGGAGAAGGAGGAGGAGGAGGAGGAGGAGGAGGAGGAGGAGGAGGAGGAGGAGAAGGAAGAAAGAGAGAGAGAGAGAGAGAGAGAGAGAGAGAGAGAGAGAGAGAGAATTTCCATTGTGCAGCTGATACTGCCAGAGAATCTAATGATCTAATGAATGCATTTCTGCCAGGAATATGCGTGTAATGGGAGAAGTTCATTGCCTTTACTTTCAGTCCATTTCATTATGTTCAAGTATCTCATTGCAATCATTCTAGGATGTAATGATTTATATACTTCACATGGTATGACCTTTAATGTAAACTGGAACTCTGTATGGGGCTCCACCCAAGGAAGAACTACTTATTCCAACACTAGAGGGAAGATCTACATTGGGCTTGATGAGAGATGTTCTTTATATGTGGGGGATCATGTCATTTTTCATCTAAATCAAGACACTTGACAATGAAAGAGGAGGCTTTTCATCATTAAAGATCGAGGTCTCTCCCCATAGCCAGTCTGCAGCAGCCAGCTAGGACCGATACATATCTTAATTAGAAGAAAAATCCTTGCTTTATCATGAACATGTGGGCATGCTGCCTCAGGACCTTTGCATCTGCTGTCTTTCTTGCCTGTAACATTCTTCCCTCTATTACCAAGATGACTTGCTTCCTCGTCCATGTCAGATCTTGTCTCTGAAGCTTTTCCTGGCCACCTGTAACCTCTGCAATGCCAGATACTAGCTGTGCTCTCTACAGAGAGGGTAGCCTGCGGCAGGTTGAGATCTAGCCCTCGCTCTGCCTTGCACATACTCCTGGAGAGGGTGGGGGAGGGAGGGACATTTTTTTCTAATTGATCCACCCAGAGGGGGCATCTTCTCATGTTTCTAAGGTGCAAAGGTGCTGGCTGCACCTTGTGGCCTCCCTACACGCTGACATGCTATCCTTGCTACTTGCATGTTAGCTTTCCTTGTAGAGCAGAGTGCAAGCTTCAGGGTGGCAGAGATATCTGTCTGTTGTTCACTGCTAAATCCTTAGCATTGTACCTGACACACAGTAGGGCCCCAGAAATACTGTTTGAATGAATGCATGCATGTATTTACATAAAAAAAGCAATAGAACCAAGCTCAGCTTTAGCTCTTGGGGTTACATTCTTACTTTTGTTGTGGTTTGTAGTGTAGCTGCTCAACTCTTGAGCTCAGTGCACCCGGATCCTGGGAGTTACCGGCAGCATCACGTGGTTTTTGTCCCGTGGCAGTTTCCTTTAGAGACTTAAAAATGAGCTGCTGCTTTTTTCCCCCAGTTCTTCTTTTGAGGCCTCTCTTTTTCCCCACATCAGATGTAATGGAAGCCCCAATAATGGATGGAAATATCATCGGGCTATAAGATGAAGGCATAAGCAACACAAAGCTCCACACCTTCATTTCACTAAGATAAACCTGAACTGCCATCTCAGTGCCTCTTCTCTGGGGCTCCCCGGGTGCCCCCTCTTAGAGATGAGTTTGCCAGGAACATCACTGCTTGAGAATAAATATCCCCCCAGCGGTTTTTGGTGTCTGGGTTGGTTGATTTTTCCAAATCTGAGGTACTTTTAAAAATACCACCCCAAGTCTTTGCAACATTTTCAGCTTGGCTTAACTTTCTGAGTGCATGCCTGTAGCAAATGCACATGTCAAAATGCCCACTGGTGTTGGGAGGTGGGTGCCCCTTTAACCATTGAAACTGAAGTTCTGTGCCAGGCCAGAATGGTGCTAGGTGCTACTAACATGGAAAGGTAATTCCCTCCTCTGTCACCCAAATGTCACCGTCTAGTTTCCTTCCAATGAAAAAAGGCGCAATTCTCCAGCCCAGCTGGCTGGACAGCACCGGCTCCCCACCAAGCCAGCTCTGGAGTCCGAGTGGCCTAAATCCCTAAACTGATTGCTTTGGCGTCTTTTAAGGTTTGGGCACTAATTTAATTGACTGCTGTGTGCAACCCCAGGGAAGCGGTTGAGAAATCCATTCAAATCCTCACTGTTAAATAAAATCCTCCAGCAAATTACTGGCAGCCGGGGGGTTTGCAAAGCCGAGACCATCAGCGAAGACCACGGTCCAGGGGCTGCCCCACCTCCCCCTGACAGAACTAGCACATTTTAGCTTCCCTGGTGGGGAGGCCAGTTATCAGGGTCGGCCATAAAGCTCTCACGGTGGCTTTCCCATGTTTTATTTATCTGATCTGTGGTCAGATCTGTGCTGCTCACATGCGGCTGCCTTTCTGGGGCTCTGTCAATGCCATCGATTTCACGTTAAACGTAAAGACTGCACCGTCCAGCCTTAATTGTGGACCTTGTCACGGGGGGCTGGCTCTCGGAGGCTGGTGGTTCTGTTTTTCTGCCGATAAGTCACCTTTTCCTGATGAACATCAGCTGGGTTGGACCTGTCTTTGTTAGCGAGGGAGAAAGTGCATCAAGCAGGCGACTGAGGGAGGCATTTCTGCGAGGTTAGTGTTTGATTACATCTCAATAAAGGTGTTAATGGAAAGGTTAATCTGAAGGGCCCCGGGGAATCATTTGAAGGGGGTGTAACCTGTTCAAGGTTGTTATATAAAATCACCCGTCTTAAGGGCAAGGGTGTCCTGGGCCATAAAAGTTAATAGAGACCCCTTCCTACTTCCCTCATAATTTACCCATCTGTTGCTTTATTGGACTCTATTCACTCCCTGGCTTACTGATTCATCGATCGAAATTAGCCAGAACCTGGCGAGTTTAAATGCGGCTTTGACACTTGTTAGACCTGCACCAGGTCGTTTCATGTGCATTCTTCCTTGGTCACTGGGGAACGACAATAACCATGTCCCAGACTTTGCCAGGCCTCACTGCATAAGGCACACAGGGTTAGGGTGAGGCCTGGCTCATGAGAGGACAGAATCAATGACATCTCTCCTGTCAGTGGCAAGGGGCAAGTCCCTGTGCTGCTTCCATTCCCAGGGAGCTGTGCTCTGATCAAGAGAATTCTAGGCAGAGGGCATGCTGCCCAGGAGAGAACCGGGGCTCTCAGGGAAACGGAGAAGGTTGGGAGGGCAGGGATGCAGGAGGGAGGGTGCCCAACTGCAGATGGAGTCTTAGAGGCAGACTGGGGTTGGGCAGTGAGGGCCATGTGTGGAGTGAGGAGCAAGGTTGTATTCTGCGGCTCCCTTGGTCCAGTGGGGAGGGGCCAGCTGTGTCCTCAGAAGGTGCCACAGGCAGCCAGGTGACTGGAGAGAGTCAGGGCTGCCAGCAGTTGGCAGATTTCTTCTGCAAATGGTCAGGCAATCAATGTATTAGGTTTTGTGGGCCACCTGTTCTCCTCGGCTAGTCTCCATGCCACTGCAGCGCACATGCAGCCACAGACAATGACAAGGGACAGGTGTGCCAGTTCTGATATGATTCATTGGCAAACACAGGCCATGGGCTGGATCTGGTCAGCACCCTGGTGTTCTGATAGAATATTTAAGCATGTAATTCATTATGGTGACTAGAGTGGTCTAAAATACACAAAAACAGGGACCAAAGATTTGAAGTTGTTCTTTATTCTTCACTCTTATCAAAGATGAACTCCTAAACTAACTCTTGGAACCTCTCTTCTCTGAATGAAATGACATCTGGCAAGGCTGACTCTTGACAGAATTGCCCAAAATTGGAACCATCTCTGTTCCATTTCTTTCTCTGTTCTTTCCCTCCGGATTCCTAGGTGTTCAGTGCTCTCAAATTTCCCCCAATTTGGGGTAGCTGAGTTACCTAAAGTAGAGGGCCATGAGTCTCCACATAGGAGAAACTTAGGAGGAAGAGTCACTTCACAAAGGGCCTGAGGTGTCCTGGCTGGTGTGGCTCAATTGGTTGGGTGTCATCCTGTGCACCAAGAGGTTGCTGATTCTATTCCTGGTCAGGGCATGTGCCTGGGTTTCAGGCTTTATCCACGGCAGGGGGCATATAGGAAGCAGCTGATTGATGTTATACTCTCACATCTATATTTATCTTTTCTCCCTTCTTCTCTCTCTAAACATCAATAAACTATTCTTTTTTTAAAAAAGACCTGAGGTGACTTGTCCAGAAGCTATACTCATATAGCAAGCATGTAATTTTATTTATATTATAACTTTGAGGAGGCTTCAAAGGGCCAATGGAGAAGCTTCTGAAAGTCAACTGTCACTTGCTAAAGGGAAATGAATGATCTGGCTGTATCAAGGAGTGTGAAGGAGCTGAGATTTCCCCCCATTTGCAAGCTAACCAGTGACCTACCAGAGTTTTACAGATGATGTGGATGACACACGATTCCTGGGTCAGAGGCACAGGAAGGTTTTACTACACATAGCGATGGCAGAACCCAGAGCATCAGCAGCTGTCTGGGCTCTCTGAGCTCGAATTCCCACAGGGTCACACACACAGGGCCCACTGGTGTCTGCAGGGTTGTGAGTTGTTACCAGGAGGAACTCGAGATTTAAAAAACCCTAATCTATAATAATAAAAGCATAATACGCTAATTAGACCAGATGTCCTTCCTGATGAAGCTGGAGCTGCGAGGGAAGCCTGGGACCTGGGTGCCTGCCAGCAGCCAGAGGGAAACCCAGGTCCTGGGTGACATAGGGCAGCCAGTGACAGCAGCTGGGAGAAGGAAGGCCTACTTTTGCATGAATTTTGTGCATCAGGCCTCTAGTCTTTTATAATGGGCAATACCTGCCCTTTGCCCCAGAGGGAGACAGTAGCTTTATTATTTTGAACCATAAGCAAACCTGTCCAGTGTTCTGTAAGGACACACCATCTCTGTCTTGCAAGACTGCTACACAAAATGCTTGAGAGAATTACCTGCTACAAGGCGTCCAGTGGTCCTGCTCACAATACATGAAGACATGCAAGAGTTGCTCCACAACAGGCTTTATATTTTGCATTTCAATTAGGATCAAACAGGAAGCTGAGAGGATTGCCATACTGCTAGAACGGAGGAACTTTTCAGGAGCAGTGAGCAAGTAGGCAATGTGCTTCTTTGAAGAACAACAGGATCCCTGGAGCCCTGGCTCACTTTGTCTGCTTTGACCTCTAGCTGACTGTCCGGAGTCTGTCTGTCTGCTTCGGTGGTTAGAATGATTTCTATCGTGTGAAGGGCTGTGTTCACACATCTGAAGTTTGAAGAGAGACCTTTGTTGTAAACACACTTGATAAATGATCTGAAAACATGCCAAAGAGTTTCAACTGAGGATGAATCACTTTTGAGGAATGCTTCTGTAAAACTTTGCAGGAAGATAACCTTTCTTTTCAGATCCGGTGTTATACCACCTGAGTTACTGTGAGTCTCTGGGACCTTTGATTGGACATGAGGTAGTCATGTGGTCAGGGGCCCAGAACAAATCCTAATTTCTGGGTGAGTATGAAAGATACAGCTTAGTGAATATGACTCTTCAAGTCAAGAGGTTCTCTCTTGATATTGCAATAACTGTGTATGGTATCAGGCAGGTGCTTGGGATAACAGAGGGAGTACTTTGTAGGGTATATGATTGTCTGACTACTAAGCTATACCTCTGAAACTAGTATAAAACAGGATTGAATGTAAATTGTATTTAAAAATGAAAAATAAGTTAAAATAAAAGAAGTAGAATCTAGTGTACTAGTGAAAAATGTGAGGTGCAGTAAAGGCAAACTGATCAGGAGGTGCTTGCCATTGAGTAAGTAGTTTGTTACTCAAGGTTCCCAGAGGAGGGGCCACACCATGTCCTAGGACTGGAGTCTGGGCTAGTCAGCTCAGAAGGGGGCGTGGTGGTCAGATCCACTACTGTGGTTTCTGAGGGGAAAAAAAAAAAACAGGTCAGGCAGGATGGATAGGTTAGGATAGTTTGAGTACTTCCAGCAGCATCAGGAGATCTGGTCTGAAGTGATTAGAGTGGATAATAGGGGCCTGCAGTGTGAGAACATGAGGAGGGAGAGGGTGGCTTGCATTTGAAAAGCTCAGTGGGTGGGTGGTAATGAAGGAAGCTTCAGGCCAAGGCAGGTGACTCAGGCATAGAGTAGGGTTGTCCAGAACATGGTGTGTTCATACATTTGCAAGTAGAGCAGACATTAAAGTGCCAAGTTTACAGAAGCTAGAAGTGTGGTTAACACAACTCATCCAAGACCTTGTGTAGTAAGATGAAAGAGGGGGGTGGGTGTAGAATCGGAAAGCAAGAATGCAGACGACAAGGTTTGGCTTTCTACTTCGTTTTAGTTTCCTTTGCCAGGACTGTGTCTCCATTTCCCAAGAGGAAGGACCTGTCAGTCCTGTTCCATTAGATGGCTTTTGGCAATAAAGAAACATGTCATCAAATAACATCAAATCACAGAAGATGACTTACTTTTTTAAAAATCATCACCCAAGGACATGTTTCCATTGATTTTAGAGAGAGATGAAGGGAGAGGGAGAGAGAGAGAAACATCCATGTGAGAGAGAAACATTGATTGGTTATCTCCTATACATACCCAGACTGGGGATTGAACTTGAAACCTGGGAATGTGCCCCAATTGGGAGCTGAACCAACCTTTCGGTGCTCCAACCAACTGAGCCATATGAGGGAGGTAAAACGATTACTTTACAATAAAACTTATTCCTAGCCAAAACCCGTTTGGCTCAGTGGTAGAGCGTCGGTCTGCGGACTGAAAGGTCCCGGGTTCGATTCCGGTCAAGGGCATGTACATTGGTTGTGGGCACATCCCCGGTAGGGGGTGTGCAAGAGGCAGCTGGTCGATGTTTCTCTCTCATCGATATTTCTAGCTCTCTATCTCTCTCCCTTCCTCTCTGTAAAAATATCAATAAAATATATATTTTTTAAAAACAACTTATTCCTAGCTTTCTAATTGCTCCAAATAGAAAGTCTCAGTTTGGTGCTATTTTGCCATTAACAGCTCTTTAACTCTTGTTACTTTCATTTGAACAAAAAATGGATCTTGGCCTTAGCCGCTGTGACAGGCATATCAACCCCATTCTTGATTATAGACAGGAGTCACTGGAGAAAATAAATTGGATAGCTCCCTGAAGGTGAGAGGGCAAGGCCAGAAAACGTTAATTACTAACAGAACGCTGGCTGGGACCCCAAACGGAGCACCTTCAATTGGGAAGTTCTTTCCTCCTTATCTCTGTTCAGTTAGTGAATTTTCTATTTTCAAAAATAGTGCTTGTGCTTTTGCATTAGATTTTCATATTTAAAATTGTAAAAGGCTTTTTTTGGGGGGAGACATTACAAGTGATATTAGTGATTTTATTGAAGCAACTGCATTGAAATTCACTTGAGTTTTCTCTTGTTATCAAATTCTATTCCAATCAAGTATTCAGTGCACCTGAATGGATTGCCAGTGTGCTATAGGTTTATTATAAAACATTCTATGTGTGGTCTACGTAGAAAAACAGCTTGCATAAGATAGTCTTGGTTACCATCTAAAATATTTCTCAGTGTTCTTCACATGAAAGTTTATGTTGTATTGTTAAACGTTTTGGAGCTTTACCTATTTTTCTAGGTCAGTTAACTGTACCTTAAAAAAAGTATTTTGTATCTACTTTTGTCACTTCATCTGAAAAAATATATTAAAATAAAGAAATGAAAAAAATTCTAACAGGATAAGTAGATGCTTTGATCCAAGGCATAGCTCAGCTATATGGAAATCCCTATCATCAGAAGGGGCATTCCTAGATCCAGCGCGTTAAGGCTGCTATAACCAATGTCCTCAAACTTGATGGCTTAAAACAACAGAGTTGTATTCTCTCCTAGCTCTGGAGGCTAAGATCGGTTTAGTGTGCCAGCAGGTCAGGTTCTCCAAAGCCTCTGTAGAGAATTCTCCTTTGCCCTTCCAGTGTCCTGGCTTTCCTGGGCTTGTAATTAACGTTTTCTGGCCTTGCCCTCCAATCTCTGTCTCTGTCTTCTTCACATACACATCATCTCCTCTGTGTATCTCTGTGTCTCTCTGTCTTCTTATGTGGACACCCATTGTTGGACTTGTAGCCCACCTCAAATCCAGGTTGAATCTCAAGATCTTCAACTAATTACATCTGTAAGGTCATGTTCCCAAATAATGGCACACTCTGAGATTGCGTGGACCTGAATTTTTGGAGGACACTTTTCAGCCCACTACATTGAAAGGTTATCTCCCCCTCCCAAACTGGTGGGCGGAGTTTAACACATGACCAGTGTAAGGTTCCCCCCATCCCAAACTGGTGGGTGGAGCTAACACATGACTGGCACTTGCCACAGAGACATCTCCAAGACAGTGAACCACCAAACAACACGGGCCAGAGTGCCTTGGGGCCCATCCCTTCCTGTTCCACCCTGGGCCCAACCCCTTCCCTTTCCGTCCTTTAAGAGGGACCCCAGGCAAGACACGTGCTATTGCTGCTGTTTTGCTGTTTGCTGTGGCAGCAGCCCGACTGGGTCCTCTGTCCCCTCCCTCTCCAATTCTGATTTCTTTACCTCCGTGATGGGTCCCGCCCATTACCGGGGAATAAACTTTACTTTAAAATTCTTTGTTCTGTTTCCTGTTTCCTTTCAAACCTAACATACATCAGCAAGTAAAGAAAGCCTGAGGCTTAAGTAGGAGAGTTTGATGAGAATGGGTTGCATGGGCATCATGGACGAAATTTGCTAGCACATCACACAGCCCTGCTTGGGTCCCTTAGCATGATTCATCATGATCTTCCCTTTGTCTTTGGTGACTTCATTTTAAATCCCAAACTCCTGAGCTAGGGCATCTGATTAGTAAATCTCAGTCACTGCACAGGGGATGAGGAGATAACTCTGTATTTTTCTTTAGCACCCTTATGGTTTGTAGTTTCCCATAAAGGGAGGATTTTCAGAGGCTGGGTATACAAAAAATGACAAATGTCTACCACAATAGCTGGTAGTCAACTAAGTTTAATGCCTTTCCCCCTATTAACTACATTTTACCATTGTATTCTATGTATATGAAGTGATGCTATTTTCACTGATAGTAGCCTTTTTTAGGTTAAATTCATTTAGGTAAAAGGATGCTTGATTTATAAAGAGATAAGAAATTAGTAACAATATATAAGTCCTAGATTGTTCTGGATGGATATGAAGTGGTACCCAGTTAATATGGTAAGAATCATAAATGTAAGGACATAATTGTGCCAAACATCTGTAATTCAGCATCACAAGGAACTTAGAACAGACATTCCAGAAGCCCCCAGGTTTCAGATGAGCTTTTCAGCTTGGGGGTTTTTAACAAATACTAGGCTCTCTATTTGGACATGGCTCCTGGATTCTCAATAATCTACTGGGCCTTTTCAACTGCACACACTGCTATTACCCTAAACTTAGCAGATGCAGCAAAAATTCATTATCCCTCAAACCTGTATCTCTTCCTGATGTCTCAGACATCTACTAAGCCTGCAACCTTGGAGAATTTTCAATTCACTCATCTCCATCACCTCCTAAATGTATCCAGTCACTACATTTACTGAATTCACCCTGATGGGTGTTCTTTTTTTTATCATCCCTTTTCTTCCCATGATTCCCATCATTTTCTAGGCTTTGACCAGCTCTTGTCCTCATGCTCTCTCATAACATTTCTCCAGAGTTCATCTTCAGTTTGGTCCCATGTGTCTCTCATCTCTTCATCATCACTAGAGCCAAGAGATGGCTTCGGTGAAATTTAGCCCCTCTGTAACTTTCAGCAGTTCCACAGGCCTGAATGAGGGAGTGACCTCAGCCACATAGGTGTGCTTGCCATGCAGACCAGCTGAACCCCAGCTTTCTTCTATAACCTTCCAAGTGGCTACTCTCTCGGTTTTTCTGAAATTTTGGAGTCATCCTTACTCTTTATTGCCTTTGAGCACACCAAACTTAGGGTTTTCTTCTTCAGTGCAAAATCTCTCTCCCACTTCATCAATTTCTTGATATACACCCTTGTCAATCACAGGAAAGTCTAGTTATGAAAAGAACATTGGCAGTGAACTCAAAACAGATAGGAAGCATTTGAACTTAGCTCCCTCATACATTTGTTCCTGCAGAGTATTTTTAAGACATAAAAATCTGAGTGCTAAGCATTTGCATTCCTCACTTGTTTATTTCCCCCAATTCCTTCCAAGTTAATTTGCATTAGGATACATCTGTTAAGCAAACATGCCTAAGGGCTTGGACTGTTACAGCCTTTGGTAAACAAGGTGGGGAAGGTGAGGAACATCTGTTTGCCTCTGGCTGATAAGATTTCTGAGGGGCCCAGCTGTCTTGCAAAGTCCCCACTTGCCCCCACTATGGAAAGATGCTAATAATCCAAAAATGACTAGTCCTGGCAAGGACAAGACAGGGCAGGAGAACCTTTAGGACAAAGGGCAGGGATGGCAGCAGCTTGTTTCTCAGGAAAAGGTTTCCCTCTTGTCTTCAGCTTCAAGAAAATACAGATGAATCAGGGACTGTGTTGGCAAGGGGAGGAGCAGGAGCCATGGTCTTGAGAGTTTGGAAACTTATAAGTTCACAGTGGCTGGCTGGGAGAGCCCCGAGTATTACAGGACATGAGTTTATATAGGCTAAAACCACACGCAGGTGGTCTGTAAATCAGAGAACTATGTTAACAGATAATATTTGGCTCATAATAGCTGACAGTTGACTCATTTCCCAAGGAGGCCGGATGGTCTGTTTTTGCAAGTCGATTCCAGAAACAGATAAAATACCTAGTCCTCCCAGAAACATATAATATAGTTACGGCCCTGCGGTTAGGGAGGCAGGATGGTCTGTCTTTAGCAGGTTTCTCCCTCAGGCTGATTTCAGGAACAGATAACATACCTCTACGGTGACCAAACCAGAGTCTGCTGGAAAGGTCAGTTAACCAGGGCTTACTGGAAAAGTCAGTTAAGCAGGGGAAGGGGGTCCTTCCCCGGCCTTACAACAGTATCTTATTCCAATTCTTAGTTGAGCTGGGAAATTACCAGAACTTCTTGGTATGAGTAACACTAGAGAGATAATAAAACGTCTTGCTATTTGGCAGGCCAACAGGCCCTTTATTTTTTACATTACTCCAGGACCATACGGCTATGGCTCTAGGTGGTTTTGAGTAGTTTTAACTGATCTCATCTGGCCTAGGTTGGTATAAATTCAACCTCCTCCATAAAACTGTTTCTGAATATCCCAAAACTCATTATTTCTCACTTCTCCAATTTCTGTAATTTTCCCCTTTTTATTCATAAGTAATCCATTTGTTTGGCCTGCCCCACCAGAAGTCATCTGGTCAACTCAATATGAGCAAGAGTATACATTTTAATGCTTGAATTGAATGCTCAATTATCTGCTGGCTTATACTGTTAGTTTCACCTTTTCACTGTGTTGATTTTGTCTCTTCAAATAGAGCATGCTATACTTAAGGGCAGATATTATGGGGCTTAATTCTATGCCCTTTGTAAAGTGCATCTGTCCCACCCCCCCATCAAAGTGTTGAACACACAGCACAGAACTCCATCAATGTGTATCCAAAAGATTTATAACTGTTTGCATCTCAACTATGTGTCAGGCCTTGAACTTGGCAATGGGTCTGGGCCAAAAGAAGATAGAGAATATTTCTGCTCTCAAGGAGTAGTTAATGAGCAAATGAACACATGGATCATGTAATTGAAGTTTGTGACTGGTGCTAGGAAGGAATGAAGTGGGGAGTCAAAGAAGGCTGGGTGGAGGGGATAGTGAAGCCAAGATCCAAAGCATAAAAGAAGAGAACAAAGATGGCGGCATAGGTAAACACACCTAATCTGCTGCTGTGCACAACAATTCAAATATACAACTGTAAATTAAACGTCTATCACCCTAAACCCAAGGGAAATCTGATTGAAAGGAAGCCCTACAACTAGACTGAAAGAGAAAGAGGAGAATTCAGGGCACAAGTGCTGAAAAACAGGTAGGGGGATGCGGATGCGATATGGGCTGGTGGCGAATCCCAGCTGGTGGAGGGCCTTGCTTTCTTCATCCTGAAGAGAGACAAGCTCCCTTTCTCTCTGAAATTCAGTTTCTGGGGAGAGGCTAGACCAGCCGTGGGAAAACTATGGCCCGTAGGCCGGATCCTGCTGGTTCGGCTGTTCTATCCAGCCCACGGCCGAAAGAGTAGAGGGTTCTCTTGCTCTTCCCTCCACTCCTTCACCAGCAGCCCAAGATGAGAGTGCCAGCATGGTCAGGTTGCTTTTGTTCCGGCACTCTGATCCAGTTTAAGAACCCATTGTGGCCCTCGAGTCAAAAAGTTTGCCTACCCCTGGGCTATTCTGTCTGCCATTAGGTCAGAAAGTGAGGGTGGCTGGCTTGCAGAGCTTCATGCAACAATATTTGTTTGCTGTGCTGTGGTGCGAGACGAGATGTGGGGAGAGGCAGAGACTCGGATCTGAGAGGCAGCTGACGGGCAGCCATTGCTGTTGGCCACACCCTAGCCTAGTGATGCCCTGAGACTCTGCCCTCACAACATATCCAAGCTCCAAGCAGCAGCTTTTGCATATGAATGGCCCTCTCAATTGCAGCTTAATCTAGCAAAGAAGGAGAGGACTATGGTTCATGCTGTAGCTCCTGCAGGGTGCAGTAGCTGAACTGCAAGCACCCCATTGGAGATCCAGAAGCCAGTCTTCCTAGTGTTCAGTTTTAACCCCTCACACCCATGAGTGACACATTCTGGAGGTGGCCTCATTGAGCACCAAAAGCCCCAGTGAAACAAAGTGTGTCTTCAGTGCAGCAGCTCTTCCTTTATAGACATAGCAGGTCCTCACAGACAATTGGCCTGGAGTCACTTCCTCCCAGTATACCAACAGCAATCAAGGCTTAATTACACCAAGACTTTGCACTCAGCCCATAAAGGGATATAGCAAAAGGGACCACTTCAGGTGATTGGGGAAGCTGAACTACTGACCCCTATAGGTCACTGACCACACAAAGCCACTCCATCAACACAGGGAGGGAGCCAAAATGAGGAGACACAGAAGCATGTCACGAATGGGAGAGATTGAGGAAAGTAAACTACTGGACAACACAGAGTTCAGAATCACATTTATAAGGTTACTCAAGAATCTTCTAAAAACCTTTGAGAAACTTGATGAGACCTCCAAGAAGCTTTATGAGACCTTCAAAGACCTTAATGAGAATACCAAAAATATGAAAAAGGACCAGCCAGAAATTAAGCATACACAGTCTGAAATAAAGAATATACAGAAACTCAACTATAGATCATCGTGCCCCAAGAATCAAACCAAAGATCTGGAATATAAGGAAGAAAAAATCACCCAACCAGAGAGGCAGAAAGAAAGAAGAATCCAAAAGTGTGAGGACAGCATAAGGAGCCTCTGTGATGCCTTAAAGTGCACCAATATCTGGATTTTTGCGGTGCCAGAAGAAGAGAGCGAGCAGGATATTGAAAGCCTTTTAGAAGAAATAATGACAGAAAACTTTCCCTACCTGGTGAAAGAAATTGACCTATAAGTTCAGGAAGTGCACAGAACCCCAAACAAGGGGAATCCAAAGAGGACCACACAAAGACACATCATAATTAAAATGCCAAGGGCAAAAGACAAAGAGAAAATCTTACAAGAAGCAAGAGAAAAACAGCTAGTTACCTACAAAGGAGTATCCTTACAACTGTCAGCTGATTTCTCAACAGAAACTATGCAGGCCAGACGGAAATGGCAAGAAATATTCAAAATGATGAACAACAAGAACCTACAACCAAGATTACTCTACCCAGCAAAGCTATCATTCAGAATTGAAGGTCAGATAAAGAGCTTTACAGACAAGAAAAAGTTAAAGGAGTTTATTAACACCAAACCAGGATTACATGAAATGTTGAGTAATATTCTTTAAGAAGAGGAAGAAGAAGAAAAAGGTAAAGGTAAAAAAATTATGAACAACAAGAAGACTTCAAATACATACCTACCAACAAGTGAATCTAAAAATCAAGTGAATAAAAAATCTGAAGAACAAAATGGACTGGTGAATATAATAGAATCAGGGACATAGAAAGGGATTGGACTAACAATTCTCAGGGAGAAGGGTGTCTGAGGGGTGTGGGAAGATATTGGACAAAAATCTTACACCTATGGATGAAGACAGGGGGGGGTAAGGGCATGGGGTGGGGTTGGGAATCAGGTGGAGGGGAGCTATTGTGGGAGGGGGGCTGGGAGAGGAACACCTGTAATAATCTGAACAATAAAGACATTATAAAAAACAAACAAACAAACAAAAACAAAAAACAAAAACAAAGGACCAATGGAGCCAGGGAGGCAAAAATATCAGGAAAAGGAAATGTGGTGGGAAAGAGGTTGCTTTCTAGAATATTCTAGAAGGTCCATGTTTAAAGCAAGCTAAAGATGGGGAGGGAAAGTCTGGTGAGGTGTGGAAGTTACATCCCCTAGTACTGCCAACTATGCTGAGAAGCTGAGTGTAACCTAATGTAGTAGAAAGCCATTAATGGGATTAAACAGGGGAGTGACTTTGTGAAAAATAGGGAGCAGTGATGAAATGGGGGGCTAGTGAGGAAGGTCCTGCCACAGGCCAGGTGAGAGGTACTGGTGGCTCATATCAGGTTGGTGATAATGCAGATGAAGAAAAGCTGATGGACTTGGGAGAAATGTTGGAAGTCAAACCAATAGAGCCTGTGACCATGCAGAATGGATGGGTGACAATGTGGATCTAGAGATGATTCTAGCACCACTACTTTTGGATGCTGAGGTTATTACGAAGGTGGAGGAAACTGCAAGAGAGACTTACAAGAGAAAAATCAGTTTCATTTGGGACTTGGTAGGTTTGAAATGGGTGTGAATCATCAAAGTAAAGATGTCAAAGGGGCTGTTGATTATATGAATCTCGGGCTAAGAAAAAGGAGATCTGGATGAAAGAAAGAAATGTGTACAGCCAAAAGATGATGTCTAAAGCCATGAGAATGGACCAAGTCAGCCAAGGGGATAGAATAAACTGCCATGTGGGTGGGAAGCCACGTGAAATGTCTGCAAACTGGTCATGTGCATCGGGCTCCTGGTTTTATGAGCACTGAGGCTCTCATGATACATGGTGGGTTAGAGGCAACTAAAGCATACCAATTGTCCAGATGAGATGGATCCCACACCATCATATTTTGAATGCATTGTTCTATCTCATGGGAATATTTCACTAGCATTATCATACTTCAAAGATTGCATGCAGACTATGGATTTAAAGTGGGTTAAGGTATTAGATGAAAAACAACAGAACTCATCAGTGTCATTTTAATATATTTATTTTAAGAGAAAAGAGGGTTGATGATAATTTACCAACAATATGCAACAATTGGGCCAAACCTATTTTTCATCTGGCAGTTCATTCCACAGAGTGATGATATTTTGAGGAAAGATAATTACACTGCATATATAGGACACAGCCAGTGAAAAGTGAAAAAAAAATTAAAGCCAAAAAATACAATCAATCGGCTTGTTTCTTACCCTTTTGTTCTATATCTTGGAAAGTGGCTAAGTGTGTCTTTTTCCTATTTTCCTGTTTATTTTAGCACCTTATAGATCAAGCAGGTTACTTTTAGCTTGAAGCAATCTGAGGTTACTTTCATTTGCCTCAAGTGTTTCCTTATCGTCAATTTTTAATTGCATAAGTAATTCATGACCAAAGTTTCATTGTAAAAAGTTAAAACATAGTAGCTATGGCTAATTTCTTTTTTAATCCTTGCACTCAATTCAGTACTTGTACCCTGGCTTGTATGTATTCCTGGAGGCCCCTTTAAGGGACATTTCCACATGTATTCTTCAGAAAGAGATGTCTATTTTTTGAAAATATATATTGCTTAAGTCTTATACACATAAAATTGCTATTTTTTTCTGCTTGAAGGTACGTCTTACAGATCTTTCTGTGCCAGGACATACTGAGCTGGATAAACTTTTTAAATTGCTGATGGAATTCTGTGTGGAGGAGACATGCTCTGCTCCACCATACCTCCCTCTAGGCAGCTCTCGAGGTTGTTTCTGATTTTTTGCTAATACAAATGGGCTGCCTGGAACCTCCCTGGCATGCCTCATGTGTGTTCCATAAAGTCTTCCAAGAACTGTCCAGTCAATATTTTTTCTTGGAAGAGTTTGGTTGGTGCCCACACATTCAAATTTAGCAAGCATTTGTGAGACCCTCCTTTATTCTAGGCTCAGTGTTAGATGCATTTGTATCCATCGTCTCATTTAACCCCCCAGGAACTAGTGAGGAGCCTGATATCATGCTCATGTGAGGGGTGAGGGACAAGAGATTCCAAAAGGGGAAGCAGTCATCTCAAGGGGACACGGTGAGTAAATGGTTGGGCAGAGCTTGAAGCCAAGTGACCAGAATTGACTGACTGTGTCATGTCACCTCCAGGCACAGTCCTGTGGCACCCACTTGTAGTTAGGGAGAAGGAAGGACTTGGAAGCCATACCTCCTAGATTCTGAATTTGATTCTTGTTCTTCTCTGAGGGGCTGATATGGGTCTGTCTCATCAAGTCACATAATCTCTTCCAGCTGTGGCCTCCTCCTCTGGAAAGGAGAGCTCCAAATAATACATTGGTCAGAGGGTGTGTGACCTGTGGTTACATTCACAGCTTCATACTGTAAGGGTGTGACTTAGCAAAGTACCTGTCCTCAAGGGATTCAGTTCTCTACCTGCAACGGCTAACCACCATCACCAGGACAGACGGCCTCCAGATCGCCAGGGGACTGACCCAAAGGCCCTTTGTTTTCTCTTACCCATCCCTTCAGAATATGTACTGCTGTAAGCCTCTGCTAGTTGAAAGAATTGATCTAAATAAGGACATTTGTTTTATTTTGAATCACATCAGAATATAGAAAATGGATCTCCTACAGACCTTTGATTATTTGGAAAATAAACATGACTTGAATATTAGGGTGAGTATTGGAACTTTCAGTAGTATAAGAAATGGCTTTTGAGCATCTTCCATGTATCACAAAGTAAGTTAAAGCTTTCCTTAAAGTACCAGAACTCTTTGGGTTGCAAGTTCCAAAAGCCTTACTTAAACTTTCATGAGCAAAAATGGCAATTTATTGGCTCATGAAACATATTGCTCTAGTACATCTAGCTTCAGGAATGTTTGGATCCAGGAGCTAAAACAGTGTCATAGGGATCCAATACCTCACCCTTCAGGGTTTTCATCTGTGATTTCTGGTTGGCTTCCTTTTTAGGTAAATTTACCTCTTGTGGCTGCCATACGTTTTGAACTGATGTCCTATTTACTTCGGTAATTTAAATTGAGTAAAAGAAAATAACTTAAGTTGGGCCCTATTTGGCCTGACTGGTCTGACTTTGGAAATGTGCCTATTCTTAATTGATTAACAGTAGCCAGGAGATGAATTGTTTTTACTGACCAAGCCCAGGTCAAATGTCCATCCTGAAAGCCAGAGATGGAGAGACAGTCCCCATTCAAGTCACATGGACTGTGAGAATAAGAGAAAAGCAGGGCACCTGGGAATGGCTGTTGGATTGGCAAGAAATCCTGGATGCCTCATGCACATGAAGTATCACATTCAGTCCTCACAATAATTTTGCAGAGTAGAACTGATAATCCTTGGGGAAATGAAGAGTAGTTAACTCACTTGCTTAAAGGTCACCCAGCTAACAATGGGAGAAGCTGGGTCTTGAGTCTGGATTTTACTGTATTCTTAACCATTTCACTGTAGGTGCCCTACTCTAGCATCCCCATTCTACCCTCCTTTCTCAGCTTCTCCTACCTCCAGCACGGAGGGTGATCCCTGCTGGCAACTACTCATCAAATCACATTAGCATTGCTCCTGCCTGGTCTCTCTGACTATCACACTCGGCAATGCAGCAGAGGCTGGTTGGCTCACAATCACATTAAGGGAAATCTTTACTAAACCGATCCATGGACTATTGGTCTTCCCAGCTTCTCATCAAGCGGCTGGTGCTCAAGGATAAAGCAAGGGTTATACATCATAGGGAAGGTTCCCCTGACATATCTCCACCGCTGGAATATGAACACGGCACTGTTTGCTTTGTTCAACAACACAATTAGTGAAAATCAAAACGTCTACAGAGGCGCTCACTGTAGTAAATTATTAGCTAATTAACCTTAATGCTCCCTGCTCTGAATCACCAACTTACTTCTGCTCCAGAGCCGTGGAGAGTATTTTTCTGGCATCCTAATATATGACTGCAGCATGGCCTGATGTGAGGCTTCACCAAGTTTGAACATGTTGGGAGGGATTCCGGATGGAGCAAATTTCATAAGAGAGAAGGGAGGAAGAATGTTCCATTGAAAGAGAAACACAGACTTTTAACATAAGTCCTAAACTGACAAACTGGGGAGGAGAGGAATTCTTTTTAAGCATTCTCAAACCTACACCTTCTTTCTCCTAGCAAGTTTAAGTTCTTTTTTAAAAAATATATATTTTATTGATTTTTTTTTTTTACAGAGAGGAAGAGAGAGGAATAGAGAGCCAGAAACATCGATGAGAGAGAACCATCGATCAGCTGCCTCCTGCACACATCCCACTGGGGATGTGCCTACAACCAAGGTATATGCCCCCTACCAGAATCGAACCCGGGACCCTTCAGTCCACAGGCCGATGCTCTATCCACTGAGCCAAACCGGTCTTGGCAAGTTTAAGTTCTTATCACATTGAGCTTGGGCTATTGCAATAAAGAGAATCTAAATGTACCAGGTTAGTCTTCCTGAAGCACAGGACTTATAACAGCACTTAATCCATAGGTTTTCAGTGGCTCCACCTTGCGAGTCGACAACATCCAAACACCTCGAATAAGTTTTTGATTCTCCATATACCCGTGTTTCCCCAAAAATAAGACATTCTCCAAAAATAAGACCTACTTAATGGAAACATAATACATCCCCTGAAAATAAGACCTAGCGCATCTTTGGGAGCAAAAATTAATATAAGACACTGTCTAATTTTCGGGGAAACAGGGTAGCTTTCAAACCATCTCCACTGTTGGCTCAATGTGACACCTTACCCTGCACACCTGCCTGGGCTTCCCCCCAGAGTTAGACTCCTTCTAGGGCTGGGAAGCTGTGAAATGCTGATGGTGAAGAACAAAGGCTTAGATGGATAGCATAGATCTTATAGCCTCCTTTCTTATTGCTAACTAGAGGCCTGGTACACAAAATTCGTATGGGGGAGGGGGGTGTCCCCTCAGCCCAGCCTGCACCCTCTCCAATCCAGGACCCCTCAGGGAATGTCTGACTGCCGGTTTAGGCCAGATCCCCAGGGCCAAAAAACCGGCAGTCAGACATCCCTCTCATAATCTGGGACTGCTGGCTCCTAACTGATCACTTGCCTGCCTTGCCTGATCACCCCTAACTGCCCCCCCCCCCGCTGGCCTGATCATCCCTAAATGCCCCCAGCCACTAGTCTAGTCACCCCCAACTGCCCCCCTGCCAGCCTTGTTGCCCCATGCAACCTGTTGGTCAGTCATATGGTTGTCCCTCACTAATCCCCCTGCCAGGCTGGTCACCCCACACAGTCTGCTGTTCCATTGTTTGGTTGTTCCTCACTAATTCCCCTGTAGGCCTGATTGCCCCACTCAGTCTGCTGTTTAGTCGTCTGTATGGTTGTTTCAGTTGTGACAACCCCTGGCTTTTTATATATTAGGATTCTATTACATTGGGCATGTTATTCACCTCCCTCTGCTCAGTTGCCTCATCTATAAAGTGGGAATGCTAATAGATACACCCTCGGAAGCCTGTTGTAAAGATGGATATAATGCATTAAAATACCTAAACAATTCCTCAGTGCTTTCATATGTTAGCAAATCACCAATACTCACATTTTGATCTTGCCATTGTTTATCTTTTCATTAGAACCACATGCTCTCAGGACCTGTGCAGGGTTGGGTGCTGGGATCCTGGGAGTGGATGCAAGGTAGGTTGAGAGATAGGGGTGGGAGCTGGCATGAGTCTGTGGGATGAGAGTGAGAGACACTTGATGAGAACAGAGTCTGAGGAAGAATGAGTGAGCAGAAGGAAGACTTGGAAAGGCTGCTAGGAGGCTGAGCACAGAGCCCTAGGCTTATTAAAGGGCAGTTGTGCCTTTGACTGTTGGTAGAAAGGCTGCTGTAATGGAGCTGAGCAGGACAGGCCTATGGGATCAGAACCCATTCGATGCTTCTTAATAAGTGATTTGAATAGTTTAAGAAACACATATATTCTCCATACAAATAAAACATTACATATGAGACTAAAATCTTCTTTGATGCACTCTCCTCTGCCTTAGAGGTCACTCTACTCTGAATTTACTTTTGGACATCAGCTGTTTATGTGTCTATGCATATCCAAAAAATTACGTAGAATTAAAAATTGTGTTTATATATATGGCATCATGCCATTTATGTGTTCCTGAAACTTATTTTTTTTCCGTTCAGTAATAGACCTTGGAGAACTAATAACATATGCATATTGAGTTATTTCTTCTCTATGATCATATAGATTTATTATCTATCTCCCATTTCTTTCACTAGCTACACAGCATCCTATACTGTAGTCAAGCCTCGTTGATTTAGTCTTTGCTTGACTAATGGCTATTGGGGTTGATCCATGTTCTCTTGCATCTTAGCATTGAAACCAATGTCCATTTTGATTCCTACCAAATCCTTACTTTTTAAAATTACTTTATTGATTAAGGTGTTATCATCCTCTCCCCATTCCCATCCCAAACCCCTCCCCATGCATGCCCTCACTCCCCTGTTGTCCATGATCACTTGTTAGGCTCATATGCATGCACACAAGAGGTTTGGTTGATCTCTCTCCCTTATCCCCACCCTCCTCTACCTTCCCTCTGTGGTCTGACAGTCTGATCAATGCTATTCTTGTTCATTGGTCTATGTTGTTCATCGTTTCCCCTAGATGAGTGAGCTCACGTGATACTAGAAATACACTTGTAAGAACTGAAAATGAGACAAACAATAATGGTTATGCTGAGAGGCAAATGAATTTCTTATGTGTACATATCAGCAATGATATTTCAGTTTTGGATGGTGGGCAAGTGGTGGTAATGCAAGTCCGACCCTCTCTGGCTTGGTCCTGGGCAACTTGTAGTGACACACAGCTGCTGACTGCTAGTATGGCAAGGCATCATCAGCATCTTCCATCTCTGGACTGTTTCTCTTCTGTCTTCATGGCTGGACCACTCCTGTCAATTCTTCTCTGTTTCAGGAATCCACATGGTCTTGGAGTTGTTTTCTGAAAATATACAAACATATTCTCGACCAAAAGTTAATAAAGGAATCTTTTCTACAAATTTGACTTGGGATCCTTTTTCATTTTTTGCCCAAATGATTTTCCTTTGGCTTGTTTTGACACCATGTATGCTTTACATGGGTGTCTTGCTATTAGCATTACAAATGAAAGTTAATTTTCTATCTAAAGTAAAAACTTTCTAGATGTAGTTTCCTTACAGGATATTTTTTCTTACATGAAATTCTTCTACTACTCTCCTTTTTTGATTTAAATATTAAGAGACTTTTGGAAATTTTATAATGTAATCTCAATAGCTTTCAAATTTTATTTTTTTGTACTAAAATATGTCTGCTTTAGGTTCATTATATGTAACTCAATTTTTCTATGAGATGAACTACCAAATCCTTATTAATGAATAAATACTTATTGAACACCTGTTATGTGCCAGGTACTAAGACAGCTGCTGGGGACACAGTACCACTTGCCATCACCAACTCTATAGTCATGGGCAGTTGTCTCTGGGAATGTTCTCAGGATGGGGGAGTGCTGTTGCACTAACTTGGCATGGGTTCCAATGCCAGGAAGCAAAATGGCCCAAATCAGGTAGCCTCAGAATTATCCTTGAAAATCCCCTGAATTGTTTGTAAAATACAGCTGGTTCCTGGCGTACAGTGGTTCTACTTTATAATTTGTTTGACTTTCTAAGGTGTGAAAGCAATAAGTTTCAGAAGAAATCATACTTTGTATTTTGCGCTTTCATGGGATACCACACTGTTTTGTGATGCTGGGCAGTGAGAGTAGCCAAGTAGCCAAGTAATCACCATAGTGAACAACCAACACTCCATGGTGGGCTCCAACCACCAGCATTATTAGGCTATTGTATTTTGCGTTGTTATATGCCATCATGTCTATACAACAGCTCATCTGTATCTTTTGCTTCTGGTGAGAATAAGAGGAAAGAATTGCTCTTGAGGTAGAATTCAAGATAATTGCCCTACTGTAGGGAATGTAAGCATTCTGAGCACATTAAGGTGGGCTAGGCCGAGCTGTGATGGTTGGTAGGTTAGGTGTAGTAAGTGCATTTTGGACTTTATATTTTCAACTTTATAAGGACATAACCCCATCACTAGTTGAGCAGCCTGAGGAGAGTGTTCAAGGTTTTTACATGCAGTCCTTTGTGAGTAAGGAGAAGATAATTGGGAACTCTGAAATACTTCTCTTGCTTACAAGAGTTCTTTTTTTCTTAAGTGCCAGGCCTCCATAACCTTAATACAGGAGTGTGTGTGTGTGTGTGTGTGTGTATGAAATCATGAGATAACCTTGGTAGGCTTGGGGTGAGAGATGGTACATGGCTGGTTGTTAGGTTCTTGGATTAGCTATAACTTAGATCTGTACACACACATGATTCGAGTTTATAGTAAACTAGAGGCCTGATGCATGAAATTCATGCAACACTAGGCCTTCCTTCCCTGGCTACAAGCACTGGCTTCCCTCTGGCACTCGGAACCTGGCTTGCTTCCTCTGGCTGCCTGCAGGCACCCAGGAGCTAGGCTGCCCTTGCAGCCCAGCTTCATCCAGAGGACATCTGGTTTAATTAGAATATTATGCTTTTATTATTATAGATTCTTACAGGAGCCATGGAGAAGTTCAGAAACTTAAAGGGCCACCCTATTAGTCATAGAAACTAGTACCCAACTATTTCAAGTGATGCTTCTTGAAAACATAGATTTTTAGTATTTCTTGGCTGTCAGTCTTTCAAAATTGGGACTTTTTGTTTGTTGTTTCAAGTAATAAAACTAATTTTCTGATGCCCAGGATACAGCTTTTTCTCATGTCAATTTTGTAGAAAGTGTTACCTGACTTTGAAATAACTATAATCCATTCTACTGATAAAAAAACAAGAAGGAAAAAATTAGGTTCTTATTCCAGAATGATTTGAGCTCAATTATTTTATCCTTTCCTAAGAAATCAATGATTAAAAAGAAAGACTTGTTCTTGTTTGAAGATGAATGGTGAAGAAGTCAGGGCTCCTGTAAATAAATGATTTGTGGGGTCAGCCATTTGCACTTCAAGAGAAAACCAAGCCTGGGAAATGTTTGGACCAGAGAGGTGTGTGTAATCCCAAAGAGAAGGTTCTGAGAGTTTGAATTGGAAGTCTGAAAGAGGAAGGATGAATGATGACAACAGCATCGTGTCTGTGAAATTGCCAGATGTCTCGAACAGGATGATTGGCATTGAATCACGTGGGGGCATTGAGTTTCAAGGTTGCTACACAAAGTTAGACTCTTCCTGTCTTAGTCAACTCCCATTTTCTTTTGACTGTTATGTGTTTGTTGAGTGCATGTAGAAGGGGTGCGGTGTGCAAACATCTAGATGGAATAAAATTGACATGATTGTCATGAGGGCATGGTCAACCAGGGAAGTTACTTCTGGATATATGAGGCTTCCCTAGCCTTTGAGAGGTTGGCAAGCCAGTACAGAGTGACTTCTTGCCGAAAACCAACCAGACACGTCTCTTTGAGCTCCGCAGGGAGGACACACCTGCCTGGAGAGGTGTCCTAGTCATTATCTCTAATGGGACCCCTCATTAGATTGTTTCAGCAGACAAAAGTGAAACAGCAGAACCCCTGGAACTTGCTGAACAGGAGAGAGCGTGGTGGTCTCACAATCTTTCATTTGGATGTGGATGCTACTGGAGTCTTGCCTTTTGTAGCTAATTCAGCAGTAAAAGTATGTTTTAAAGTGAACAAAGGAGGTTATATTTGCATGGAGTTGGAGCAAGGATTCAGTGTGGAAATCAGAAGAGTGAAATTGTGATTACCTATGATACACCAGACTTGCCCTGGGAAATCCGACCCCTGTTTCATCTTTACTAAGAGTCACCTCCTTAACTTCAAGTAACTAATATCACCACTATTTTTTTGAGAAACTTATTTTCTTAAAGTCTTATTTACTATTCACTCTTCATTATTTTGGGCAAAGGAAAGAGAAAATTCTATAGCATTTCTTCTAACTCAATGCATTTTACCATCAAATATGAATAAATTTGTAAAAAAATTAAGATAAAGAAGGACTTGGAAAATAAGCATGTATTGCAATAAGGCTTATACACCTAGAATCATATCTTGCAATTAGTTGCACCACATTTTAAAATCATATAAAAGTTCATTTTTACTATCAAAAACAGTGCACAGTGCACAGCTGTGTGTGTGCCTCTTTGTTTACACATTTGAGTATTATTCTGGGGCAAATATCAAGTGACGCTTTTCCTACGATATAGAATCTGTATAGTTTACATTTTACTAGACACTCGAGATGCCCTCCTGTCTCATCAGCAATCTGGAAGACTGGGCACGCCCCAGTTGCACCAACACTTTGCATTTTAAGCCTTAATGTCTTTTGACAACCAGTAGGGTATTCTTATGGGATGAGTTAAGGAATTGTGGTTAAAGTGATTTAGCCTCAAACACAATGTTTGAACTTTTACAAGCAGAATGAGATCATGCATTATGCATGAAATGTAAACTTATTTTAAAACATACACTTAAAAATGCATCCATGTAATTGATGTACAATGTTGACCCTTGATGATGTGGTGGTGACCATCTGAGCTATCAGCACCAGTTGGGGAGGAATGAGAGAGTCTTTAGGCTGGTGCATAGATTGAAACTGAAGTCCAGTCTTGCTGAGCTGCGCTACAAAGTCAACAGAAGAAAACATGCCAAATTGGAGAAGCCTAGTGAGGAAAATAGGAATCTGAAAGCAAATCACCGCTCACCAGCCCTGGAGTTTGATGAGGAAGAGTGATAGGAGCCAGAGGGTTCAGACAAATTCTGTGAATGGAGCTCCCCTGATGCAGCCAGGAGAGGAGAGCAGAAGCAGAAACATCTTCTGCGTCTCAAGTCTCCCTCCTGGCAGATGCCCTCGCTGGCCTTAAAAACACAGATGTCTGAATTGAGCAAACAATAGTCTTCATTTTTCATAATCTCTCCTTTATCCCCTGTATAGATCTGAAACTAATTTATAATCTCACATTTGTGATTTCTCTTCCTAGCCTCATGTGAGTAGTCTAGAGGCTGGCAAACTTTTCTCTGAAGAGCCAGCTAGTGTATTTTAGGCTTTGAACCAGGCAATACATAAGTGAATGAACAAGGCTGTATTTCAATAAATATTTATTTAAAACAACAGGCAATGGGCCAGATTCAGACCAGGGGTAGTGGTTTTCTGACCCTGATCTAGTTTGCTAAATGGGGCAATAATAGGACCGATCCCCTCTGTGGATTTCAGGGCTGAGTGAGAAAATGCAGGTAAAGGACTTAATTCAGGGCTTAGATTGTAGCTTTGATTTTCCTGTTTTGTTAATTTAAATGTCTAACAAATATCAATTAATTTTGTTATGCTCACTGTAATTATTCTTAATAAGCCTGTGTAATATATCTGCTCCTGAGAATGTTGGTTGGGTCAGGTTCCTTGTATGCATTCTAACTGTGTAAGCCACTCATTCTTATGGAATTCTAAGTACTCAGAATTCCCCCTTGAGGCGCCAAAGTGACTTTAATAAAGGCTGAACACATTTCTTAAAGCAGACCAATGACTTCTTTTATAAAAGAATACAAAAGCACTGAGTTTGCTCATTGTCCTTAGTTGAGGACATCCCCTGGCATTTGACCTTTAGACATGCCGAACAGCAAAGGGGTTTCAAGTTCAGATGGGAAGCTCTGTGATCTCCTGGAAACATAATAAAGACATCACCTGCCCAGAACCCCTGAGCTGAGAGTATCCTAGAACTGATTAAGAGCTATTTCACCGATTGTTGCTCTTCAAAGTAAATGGACATTTTGGTGCGCATGGCTGTTGGAACAGAACTGTTTTGTAAGTTGAAGCTTGATTTGTGGTTCTGATAAACATGATGAAGTGTGTTTGAACATTAGCAGAGACTTAGCAGGCATTCCATCTTGTTTGTATAGTCTTCTCCAAACTGCAGGGATTATCCTCTTGTTAAAACCGCTATTTGCTCTTCATGGCACAAGCTAAGGCATGGCATGAGCGCATTGTAATTAGGATAAAACCAGAAACAAATGAACAGATTAGCTCATCATCTCAAGAAAATTTGCTCCAGAGTCACTTTACACCACGTCAAGATGCAGAGGAGCGGCTGAGGGCTGGGTGCCACGCTTATGTCTAATTATATTTGACAGTTTATTATGACAAATCTATATTTGCACTATTTGCTATCTTCCAAGAATGTGGTAGAATGCCATGCCACTAGCACTGAAGAAGGGGGTTTAGAATCACAAGAAAGAAAATAAACCTTCTGTTGAAAAGAAATGTCAAAATATTTTTAATTCCAAAGTGAAAGATTGGAAAACTTCCCCAGTTTTAGTTCTTCTCTGGAACAAACGATTCAGTGTCTAATTAATCTAATTAGGGTGGTGGTCAAGAGCTCAGGCTTTTGGGACCCCATTGAGGGGGTTCAGTGTGGCTGCCCAGCAGGTGCCGCTCAGGTGTGCTCATTATTTAGAGCTGAGGACAGTGGAAGCCAAGCTTTTAGGAGGAGCCTGTTTACTGCCTCTGTGTCCACCTGAAAGTATTTAGATAGAGAAGAGAGCTATTACCAAAACCAATTTTTTTTTAACCTGAAAGACTTACCTGTGTGCAGGGTAAACACATTTGCTTACCAAGCACCTGGTGCTCTCATCTTTCTGCGAACGGTCTTTCTCCTCTCTGAGACCCCAGGCCAGCCGTGGGCAAACTACGGCCTGTGGGCCAGATCTCGCCTGTTCTGTCCAGCCCGTGGAGCTGAAAGAGCGGAGGGTTCTCTTGCTCTCCCTTCCGCTCCTTCACCACAGCCCAAGATGAGAGTGCCAGCATGGTCAGGCTGCTTTTGTTCCGGCCCTCTGGTCCAGTTTAAGAACCCATTGTGGCCCTCAAGTCAAAAAGTTTGCCCACCTCCGCCCCAGGCCCTCACTGCCTCCTCCTTAGCTTAGGACCTCATGTAAGTCTCCATCACCTGACTGCTTGATGTCTCTCATGTCTTTGTGGGGCTTCGGTGCATATGAAATTAAATTTGATTTTCTTCCATTAGTCTGTCTTTATGTCACTTGAATGATTAGGCCAGCCAAAGAACCTTAGAAGGGAGAAAAGGGAACTTTACCCTTCCCAATACCATCTTTATAAGTACAGAATGATAGTGAACTACCATGATCTGGCATGGTGGAGGTTATAGGGATTGAGAGCTATAGGATGGGACCTAGGACCTTGGCTTCAAATAAATGAGTGACTGGGATAAACAACTTGACTGGGTTTTCCCAGGTCTCTCCTAGTATTAGCACTGAAAATGCCATGTCCTGAGAACCACCTCAGTCCCAGGAAAAACAGGGCAGTCACTAAAATGAAGCTAGAAACACACAGTATTTTCAAAGGATAAAAGACAGTCCTGGCTCAGTGAGGGTCTAGCTTGGTTAGATTGGTTAAATTATTTAACTCTCTGAGTGTCTCTGTAAAATAGCACATTAAAACCACTTTGGCTCTGGCTGCATAGCTCAGTTGGTTGGAGTGTCATCCTGATACACTAAGGTTGTGGATTCAATCTCAGGTCAGTGCACATATAAAGAGCAAATAATGAATGCATAAATAAGTGGAATAACAAATCAATGTTTCTCTCTTTCAAATCAATTAATAAAAATAATAATAAAGAATTCTGCTTTTAAAAATCTACTTTGTATTCTAATTGTACAATAGGATATGACATAAGCAATCAGAGTATATAACATATAGCTGATGAAATTAACCTGTAACTGTTTTATGTCAATAAAAGATAAAAAACACACAACCATATTGTGAGCCTGAAGAAAGGCGATTAGAATGAGCTAGGGAGGGTGTGTGTATACTTGTGTGTATATATTTCTTTAATGAATTCTTACTTTCAACATTATAGTCTCCTGGGGAAGACATATATTATCAAAAAAGTAACACGGGTGGATGGAAAATTGCAATGATGATAAGGCAACAACAGAGGGGAATGACAAGGCAACAACTATGGGAGCATTAGTGGGAAGATCTGACCTGCTCAGGAGGTCAGAATGGTTTTGCTAAGGAGCTGAGGAGTCAGCAGGGCCAGAGGAGAAAGAAAGAACCTCTCAGCAGGGACCAACGTATCCATGCTGGTCAGGAGTTGATGAGAGAGAAGAAATAAAAGAATGTCAGAGATATCAGGAGAGCAAAGCCAATGGAAGGTGCACAGGGAGGGAGTCAGGGCTGGATCATGCAGACTTTAAAGACCCTGGGTAGGAGGGATTCGCACTAACCATAAAAGAGCAGTTGGAGAGCATTTCAATAGAGCGAGGTAAAAAGCAAACAAATGAACAACTTGAATCTAATCAAGACTCTAGACTGAATGGCCAGGGTTCAGGGAGTAAGAGGGAGAGAAGAACAGGCTAAATGTTACCACAAGGGAGCAACCCACCAAATCCAGAATGTGGATCATTCTGTAGGACAACTAACCTGGTCTGGCTCTCTACCAAATCAACAACTCAAACAAAAAGTAGTGGGGGAAAATTGATATAGAACAGAAGAGCCTCAAACATCATAACAACTAAATGCAAATGCATGGACTCTATTCTTCCAACAAACCAACTATAGAAAAACATCTTTGAGACAATCAAGGGGAAATATGAATATGGACTCATCGATGATGTAAGAAATTGTTAATACTGACAGGTATAAAAATGGCACAGTGGTTTTTATATTATATGTTTTTATATTCTCTTATTAGAGATCCATGCTGAAGTATTATGAGAGATGACATGACATTTGGGGTTTGCTTTAAAATTCTCTGGCCAAACAAAGTGTGAATGATTGAGAGTATAGACAATATAAACTTGATAATTGGTAATATTTTTGAAGCTGGGTAGTAGATTTATAGCAGTTCATTATACAAGGTGTGGAAAAGGCAGATTTGCAGTTATGAGTATGTGAAGCACAGTTTATTCTTGTATTATTATTTATTAATTATTGCATTATTTCCCCATGAACAACTGTAAACCTACTTTCTCTATTTTTATATTTGTTTGCATATCACCAGAGTAAAAAGTTAGGGTTAGAGGTGGTGATAAGGAGATAGTAACATGATCATATCTGCATTTTAAAATATTTCCCTGACCCAGTTTTTAAATAATATGTGTGTTGAAAAGCACAGAGTTGACTAACAAGAGGACTCATTCTGGGTAAGACTAGCTGAACAGAGATGGAAACTTTTATTTAATTATAATGCAGGGAGAAAGGAGTAGAGAATGGGGACAAAGTCTGATTAGTCGGTTGCTTATTCAGAGAGCTATTGGCATCCAGTCATCTCCTCCTGTTTCTTCTGGAAGCAACAGCTCAGTTTTGCTTCAGGGATTCCCTCACCTACTCCCCCTACCTCACTCCCCACAGATCAGTGCATGAATCCACCCCAGAGCTCCAGAGGAGGATATATGACTCAGATTTGGCCAATCAGAATGCAGCATTGCTTTGATTAGCAGAGATTGGTTTGGGGAAGGCAGTTTGTTTCCTTTGAACCAATGAGATTAAGGCCTGGGACTTTGGCTGAAGCTCATTTCCCCTGGGCTTCCTCAGTTTTGAGGCTGTGTATCTAGTGCCATTGGCAGGCATGGGAAGAGTACATAGCCTATATATATATATATATATATATATATATATATATATATATATATATAGTGGCCATAGAGAAAAGCAGGGTTGGGTGTTGGAGAGAGCAAGAAGTAAAACCCTGATGATATTATTTCAGACTTCAGGCCTGCAGTGAATGACTTAAATGTTTATGGGTCTACGAATCAATCAATCTCTTCTCTCTTTCCTTTGCCTTTTTGGCATGACAGACAAGTTCTAAGTAATGCAAAATTCTAGCAAGTTCTTTAGCTTTGCCACATTCACAGCTTTCTGTATCCCTCCCCATATGTGCTTTATGTCTTGTTTTAAAAGTTTCTCAAGTTCTGTCTATAGCTCAATTTCTACTGGATGACCAGCCAGTGTTCCCCTTTTCCTCACTTTAAATCTTTCATGATCTCAAATTTCCATGCTCACAAGCTGCTTCTTAATGGCAACCCAGGTATTCTATTGAGATCATTGTATACAGTAATTAGTAATCTGCAAGGTAATTTTAGTGAATTTAAAATTTAAAATGCATCATGCAAAACAAGTTTGAATCAGTGTGGAACTACCAACAAACGGAATGAATCAGAGTGTGACAGAAGCTGCACAGAGCCCTGAAAATAAAAACGTACAGATTTCTCAGGGAATAATCGTTGTCTCAATTTTTACTTGTAATTGTAATTAAATTATGAACCTACTTTGCAACTTTTTAAAGGTACATAGTTAGCATTTGAGTACTTTCCATATAATTATCTATTATTGAACCTGCTCATTACAGAGCACTTGGTACATAAATTACTGTGCTTTACATAAAAATATTTTTCACTCACTCCAGGTTGACTTGAAATAAAATCAGACAAATTATTTGAATGGTGCTTAGCGGATCCCCAATACTGCACAGCTTCTTTGGACCTGACTATCTTCAAGATTGGAGTAGAGATGTCCTCTGGCTTGGTGAAGATTATTTCTGAAAACCCAGACAATTTTTTTTCTTGATAATAATTTACTTGTTTTCTCATTGCTCCTCTTGAAACATTCCTAGAGGATATCTGAAACCCTTCAGCACCACGAGAGAGAGTTGGTGAATATTTTACTTCAGATATGGTTTTGGCTATAGAGTTTTAATTTGCTTATACCACGAAGGGACTCAGCTATCCCAATCACATTCAGTGGACATATACCAATTGAACCAAAGGTAAGTGAAAGCAATCCAAATGTCCATTAACTGATGAATGGATAAGCAAACACAGTCCATCCATACAGTAAAATATTACTCAGTCATGAAGAGGAACAAAGTACTGATACTCACTATAACATGGGTCAACCTTGAAAATGTTATGCTGAGTGAAGGAAGCCAGACACAAAAGACCACTGATATAAAATATAATTCCATGTATACAAAATGTTCATAATTGGAAATCTATAAAGACAGAAAATAGATTAATTGGTTGCCAGGGGCTGCAGGGAGAGAACCCCAGGGAATGAGTGCTAATGGCTATGAAGTTTCTTTGTGGGATGGTAAAAAGGTTATGGAATTAGGTATTGGTTATGGGTGCAAAGCCTTGTGGGCCCACCAAAAACTGCTGGATTTTAGAAGTATGGATTGTATGATATGTGAATTAAATCTCAATAAAGCTATTATTTAAAAAGCAAAACTGTCTCCAGATGTTGATAAATATCCTCGGGGCGGGGATAGGGGAGGTGGAGACTGCCCTGACTGAGGACTTCTGAGCTAGAGGAAACTAAACAGAATGCATAGGTATAGAAAGTGCAATGACAGACTAGTCATTTAACCCTGCTTTCAAAAAATAAACAAATATTATCTTTGTAATCAAGTTATATTATTTAATAAGTCTTAACATCATTATCCAAGAGGTAATCAAGAACTCCCTTCCTCTCATCTGCCCCAGTCCCTGTTTCCCTTTCCCCTGCAATTAGCAAGTTTATGGCCAAGCAAGGTTTTGTGTAGATGAATGTGTAGAATAATCAGTATCTGTTGGTGGTAAGAGAACAAGGCTGAGATTCTCTCTCTGTCTTCCCATTATTCTAAGAAGGAGAAAAGTTTTAGGCGAAGATGAACGGAAATTATTCAGTAACTCCAAATTTATTAATCCCCAGATCTCCTGTCCTGGTAAGTCAAGATACTCACAACTCTAGATAATGAGATAATTAAAAACTGGTAAATATATATGTGAGGTGCCTTCTGTCATTAAGCTCAGGGAATGTACCTGATTATGAAACACTGACTCTGTATTTTGAAATGTCATATCAATTATAAGAGACACTTTTATAGATATCCATGAGCAGTATTTACATAAAACTATATTTTATATACTATGTAAAGTATTGAAGTATAGATTTAATCAAAACTCTAAATAAGACTAAAGATATGCTATAAGTGTGCAGTATGCAAGCATAAACATATTTAGCCAAATTTTAAATCAGTTTCACTCTGAATTACATTGGCTTCTTTATGACTTGCATACTAGTGGCCCGGTGCATGAAATTAGTGCATGGGCAGGGGGGTTTCCTCAGCCCAGCCTGCACCCTCTCCAATCGAGGACCCCTTGGGAACATCCCTCTCGCAAACTGGGACTGCTGGCTCCTACCATTCATCTGCCTGCCTTCTTGATTGCCCCTAACTCCTCTGCCTGCCTGCCTGGTCACCTCTAACCTCTTTGCCTGCCTTCCTAATTGCTCCTAATTGCCCTCCCCTGCCGACCTGATCTCACCCCCAACTGCCCTTCCCTGCTGGACTGATCTCACTCCCAATGGCCTGCTCATGATGGCCTAATCTTGCTCCCAACTGCCCAACCCTGCTGACCTGATCTCTCCCCTAACTGCCCTCTCCTGCCATCCTGGTCACCTCCAAATGCCTCTGACTGCCTGATTGCCCCTAACTGCTGGCCTGATCTCACCCCAACTGCCCTCCCATGCTGGCCTGGTTGCCCTCAACTGCCCTCCCCTGCTGGCCTGATTGCCTCTAATGGCCTCTGTCTCAGCTCTCAGCACCTTGACTTTGTCCAGAAGGAAGTTGGATGTTTGGAAGATGGCTGGTCGACCTGGTCTAATGAGCATATTACCCTTTTAGTAGTATAGATAGATTATATAGGATATGATTGCTTAAATGGGGGCGGGGAGGGGAACCTTTTTTCAGTAGGAGGAGATGCTCTTGACAGAGAAAAATACATAATCCCTATATCTGGACTGATAGCCAGCCATATGCACTATACTGCCAAACCGGTCATTAAAAAATTGAACTGCTTTCTTTCACCTTACACCAAATAACTGTTGCCCTTAAAACTCCTCCTCAGCCTCCACCTTAGGTTCTGCCTTTGCAGTTCACCTAGATTAGGTTCTGATTTGTCGGTTTCTATGCCAGTTAGTGTCAAAAGCTCCACCACCCAGGCAGCCATTGGCTCCTTGTACTTCACCTAAATTTGGTTCTGATTAGTCAGTTTCTATGCCAGTCAACATATCTGGGCCTATCTCTGGGCCTGATCAGAGAGGCTGGACTGATCCAACAGCCACCCCAGGCTGCTGGTGAATGGGATGAGCTGCTGATCTCTAGGAGAGAGAGAGAGAGAGGCAAGGCTGCTGGTGAGGCCTGGAGGGAGTGAGAAGCACGGTCTGATCCATTGCTGAGGCCTCACTAGCAGCCACAGTAGCTGCTGATCAGCCCCACCTCTCTCTCTCTCCTGAGAGGTCAGCAGTTCAGCTTGCTTGCCAGTCCCCACCCATCAGAGCCTGCTGCATGCATAGCTTGGCATTTGGTCGAGCCTTTGGTCACTTTGAATGTTCAGACCCTGGGTTTTTATATATCAGGATCCCTCAGCACCCCACCTACTCTTTCCTCTTTCAACTTAATATTCTTTTAAAAATATATATTTTATTGATTTTATACAGAGAGGAAGGGAGAGATAGAGAGTTAGAAACATCGATCAGCTGCCTCTTGCACACACTCCACTGGGGATGTGCCCACAACAAAGGTACATGCCCTTGACCGGAATCAAACCCGGGACCCTTCAGTCTGCAGGCTGATGCTCTATCCACTGAGCCAAACTGGTTTTGGCATCAACTTAATATTCTTTCATTGGAAAGAAGACATGGGAAAAGAATCACAGTGGTTTTATGTTTCTGTGTTTCTTAGGAAAAGGGTGTGAATTGAGAGAGTGTATTTCTATCCACATTCTGAATGTGACTTTCAATTGCTCCTTTTGCCCTGGAGGCCATACAGGTCACTGTATAAACTCTGATTTTGATCTTGACTTGGGACTTTGGTTCAAATTCTGCTTCTGACCTAGCTGTGTGCCCTGGACAAGTAACTTACTTTCTCTGAGACTGAGTTTCCTCATTTGTAAAATGGGATTGATGGTGCCCAACTCTTGAGGGGTGGTCAGGATGATAGGAGAGGATGCTGGGAAGTTACTTCTCCCATGGTGCTATGGTACTCATTTCGCCTCTTCACCTGTCTTTGTGCAGTTGTGGTACCAACCTTCTCATGACATTATAGCTGAATGGAACAGATTGCACAAGAGGGACATCAAATAGCAGTGCCATCACTGTGTCCCAATGAATGAACTGGGATACAGTTGTTTCAGAGTTAGAAGGATCTTGTTTAAAATATTTTTAAAATTGATTTTAGAGAGAGAGGAAGAGAGAGGGAGAGAGATAGAAACACCAATTGGCTGCCTCCTGCACATCCCCCAATGGAGATTGAGCTCCTAACCCAGGCATGTGTCCTGACTAGGAATCGAACTAAAGACCTCTTGGTGAATGGATTGATGGCCAACTACTGAGCCACACTGGTTAGGCAGAAGAAGTTTCTTGCAGAGTGATTCACTGCTGTGTGCTCTTCAAATTAGAATGCTTAACATACCACGATTTCTAGTGCTCTTCTTTTGTAAGATGCTTTTGCCCTGACTCACCAAATCAGGCTACCCCAGTAGGCATAGGTCAAATGAACCTCAAAGGGAGAAAGAAGACTGGAAAAGTTGGTTTATGAAAAATACTGCGGTTGAGTGATTAAATTGTCTTGGTTTCCTGGGACTGTCCTGGTTTTGGCTCTGAAAATCCTTGGCTCCTAGAGATCCTGAGGTCCTGGGTAAATCGGAATGGTTGGTAATCCCACACTACAGTCAGAAATTTTAGTTATGGGGGAGGTAATGAGAGACAGTAAGGTTGGTGGTTACATAAGGCTTGCAGTGGGAATGGGGAGTTTCTTTTTAGGGTGGAAATGAAAATGTTCTAAAATTAGTTGACGGTGACAGTTGACAACTCCATAAATATACTAAAGTTCATGGACTTGTACTCTTAAAACAGGTGAATGTTATGATATATCTCTATAAAGCTATTTAAAATTTAATTTAAAAATTTAATTTTCATAATAAAGCATGTGATTGTGTTGATAAAAAATAATAATACTTTGTTCACAAAATGAATGTGTGCATTAAGAATTTGAATTCGAGACCGGAACCAAGATGGCAGCGTAGGTAGTCTCCTAAGCTGCCGTCTCATCAACAATTTAATTTAAAAAACAACTAAAATCAAAAAGGACTTCACCAAAACCTCAGGAAAGCTGGCAGAGTGGAATAGCTACAACTAGAAAGAAAGAGAGAGGCTCACGGATCGGACTGGGAGCCGCAAAGCGCTGAGGTAGGGAGACGCTTGCACGCGGAAAGGAAGTGTGGCCACCGAATGCCTGCCTGGCGGCGGGAGGGGATGAATTCCCGATTACACGGAACCCTTTCCGACTGTACTGAACTCCAGCCCCGGCCGAAATTCCATGGTCCCAGGCTCATATGGGTGGAGTTTGGACTGTAGGGAAAGGCACTCAGAGACTCAGAGACTGGGAGACTGGAGAGCCGGGAGCCGCAGCCTGCAGGGTCTACAGCCACGCTCGCAAGTGAGTACGCGCTGAGGTCTGACCGCCGCCTCTCCATAGCGGAAGGAGTCAGATGCTCCAGGTCTGACCACGGAGGCTGCCACCTCTCTGTACAAGGTGGCGGCCTCTCTGTAGCAGAAGGAGTCAGAAGCTCCAGACTACAGAGATCAGCCCAAGTCCGGACGAGCCCCTGGGGCACCCACGCTCTTGCTTGGGGAACCTGGGACAGTCAGGCGGAAACTCAGGCGAGTGCACAAGGGCAGGGCGGAAGCCAAGACTGCCAGTTCAGCCCTGAGACTCCGCCCCATCCAAGCTGAGCAGAGGCTTCTGCAGTTTTTCAAGTCTGACCCTATAAGACTGTCTCCAATACAGAAGTTATCCCAGAGTAGACACAGTTGATACCCACATCCAATTGGCCTGAAGGTCAATTCACAACAATAAAGACTTAGCTACAACAAGGCTGTGCACGCAGTCCACAAAAGGGAGCACCAAGAGTGTCTACCTCAGGTAACTGACGAGACTGACCCACTGGGCCATAATAGGACACCAAACACACAAAGCCATCCTACCAACTCTGAAAAATAGTGATAATGCCGAGACAAGGAAATAGATCTCAAACAAAAGAGATGGAGGATATAGAGTTCAGAACTACGGTTCTAAGGTTATGCAAGAATATCCTAGAAAAGGTCGATAAACTTCATGAGACCCAACTAAAAAGTATACATAAACTGATTAAATTGGAAAATATTATGCAGAGATCCAACAGCAGAATGGAAGAACACAAGAATCAGGTCAAAGAGCCAAAAGACACTCCTCTGGAGAAGGAAGAAAAGAGAATCCAGAAAGTTGAAGATAGTGTAAGGAGCCTCTGGGACAAATGCAAGCGCACCAACATCAGAATTATGGGGGTGCCAGAAGAAGAGGGAATGCAAAATACTGAAAACATATTTGAAGAAATAATATCAGAAAACTTCCCCCACCTGGTGAAAGAAATAGACTTACAAGTACAGGAAGCCTACAGAACCCCAAACAAGAGGAATCCAAAGAAAAATACTTCGAGACACATCATCATCAATATGCCAAGGGTAAAAGACAAAAAGAAGATTTTACAAGCAGCAAGAGAAAAGCAGCTGGTTACCTATAAGGGAGCTCCCATAAGACTATCAGCTGATTTCTCAACAGAAACCATGCAGGCCAGAAGGGAGTGGCAAGAAATATTCAAAGTGATGAATAGCGAGAACCTACAACCAAGATTACTTTATCCAGCAAAGTTATCATTCAGAATTGAAGGGCAGATAAAGAGCTTCACAGATAAGAAAAAGTTAAAGGAGTTCATCACCACCAAACCAGTATTATATGAAATGCTGGAAGGTATTACTTAAGAAGAGGAAGAAGATCAAGTGAATTAAAAATCTGAGAAATAGAATAAACTGGTGAATATAATAGAATCAGGGGCAAAGAAAGGGAGTGGATTGATAATTATCAGGGTGAAAGGGGTGTGGGGTGCAGAAAGAGACTGGATTAAAATTGTATATCCTATGGATGAGGACAATAGTGGGGGAAGGGGGGAATTGCAGAGGGTGGGATGGGAATTGGGTGGAAGGGAGCTATGGGGAAGAAAAAGGAGAAACAATTGTAATAATCTGAGCAATAAAGATTTATTTAAAGAAAAGAATTTGAATTCGAAAAGATTTATTAAGATAGGCAGTGTTCATATTTGACAATGACAAGGGGAAGTGTTTTCATATTCAATTGGTCAAAAGTGTGAATTAATAAAGGATATGGATAAGAATGTTGGTGATATGGACAAACTGTAAAATGAACATATTCCAACTCAGCAGTTTCATTTCTGAAAATTTATCCCAATCAGATAATTGTCAGTGTGCAAAGATGTTCATCACAGATGGCTTATAATAGAAACCATCTAAGTTTTCATCAGTGATGGACTATTTAGGTGAGTGATGGCAAATCTATACAATGAAATACTCTTACTATGACAGCAGGTCGATGGCAATATACTACATCCACATGCACATCTAGGGTAACCAATGTCCCAATTTGCTGGGTATAGTCCCTGTTTTAATCTGGGTCCAGGAAAAGCCCTCAGTCCCAGGTGAATAGAGATAGTTGGTCATCAATAAAACTATAAAAAGAAAACTAACAGGATGTCACCAAAAAGTTAATAAGAGTTATCTTGGAATGGTGAGATTTCAAGTCAGCTCAGTTTTCTTTGTTAAGATTTTGGGGTATTACTTGCATTTTTTATTAATTACATTTGAGGAAAAAAGTATCATTACAAAATAACGTGTGCTGACACATTAACAAAATGTAGGCCTATTAAATTTTATTTATTTTACGTATTTAGATCACCATTAGTGGAGGATGGATCTATTGAGTGTCTATGTTCTACGGTAGTAAGTACTTACACACATACACACCTGTCCACCCCAGAACCAAACAAAACTCCCAACAGTCACGTCTGCTTGTTTCCTCTTGTAACACGTAGGCCTAGAATGGCACTTGGCATGCAAGATGCTTGTTGAAATCAAAGGAAAACAATTCATGAAAATTGTAATGGAAAGTCAAATATTTAAAATATTTGGTCAAATCAGTGAAGAGGTTACTATCTTACAGTGATGCTTATTAGTTTTGCTGTTCTAACTTCCTGATGCCGGCAGCTTGATTAGATAAACTGATTTCTCACCTATAACATTTGTCATTTTTACTTTTCCTATTAGTATTACACAATGAACACTCATTATATAAAAGTTAGAAATTGTCATCAATTAAAAAATAAAAGTATCTCTAGAGTAGCCCTTATTAATTTCCTTACCATACTCCCTAATTCTATCATCTATCACCTATCTATATCTACCTATTTGTCATGTCTATTTAATATCTATCTATCTATCTATCTATCTATCTATCTATCTATCTATCTATCTATACCTATTAACTATCACCTATCTATTATCTATCATCTATCTATCTATATTACCTATCTCCAGTAGTTAGCATAGGAGTTGGCAATTAATTGGATAGCATTTGCTTACAGAGTCTAATTTTATCCACTTTGAGGGAGGGAATGCCACATTTTGGAGGAGGGCCACTTGATACATTGACTAAATTGTATTTGAGGTCTCAGGGGCTGCTGCATCTCACCCTTAAAGCTCACACTTGCAGAGGAGTCAGCAATGATGTCTTAAGAGCTTTATTTATTATTATTGTTTCCCAAATGTAGGCAAAAGTTGGAGGAAAAAGTGCATCCCCAGTGCTGTAATTTACCCATCCTTCCTTCCATCCATCACTCTTCTGTCTGTCATTCTATATTCCAAGTAATATTTTTTATGCTCCAACCAGGTGGTTCTTCCATGCACTCAGCCAGTTTTTATTCATCCTGCTTTGTGTTTTGGCTGTTGCATTTGTCGAGTGCTGAAAAAATAATAGTGAGAAAAGACAGTCATTGTTCTTAATCCCATGGGACTTAAGTTCAAGAGGGGCAGAGACCGAAACAAAGTAGGCAGATGTATGTATATGCATATTAATGTATGTTGTGACAGATTTGATAAATGCAGTGAAAGGAAGGCCACGGAGTCATGAGAGCTTGTAACAGTAGTGGGGGAAAGGCGATTTAATCATTCAGGTCATAGGAGTTTTCCCCAAGGAGGTGAAGCTTTGCAGAGGTCAAAGAATAAATCAGTTAATTAGAACAAGGAGGGAGGAGTGAGTGGGAAGGCAAAGGGGACAGTGGGACAGTGTGTCCTGTCCTGGGTCGGGGAGCAGGGATTGAAACTCCAGTGGGGCTAGAGGAGAGAAAGGCAGGAGAGGTTGGGAAAGGTAGGGAGACAGGGGTGCAGACCCAGGAGAGCTTCCTAGGCCATTTTCAGGAGTTGGGGTATAATCCTTAGAGCGTTCAAAATGCTGGGAAATATTTTCAGCAGGGACATCGATCAGCTGAGGGCAAGGACAGGTTGAACCTCAAGGAGTGTCTATGGGAGATTCAGTGGGAGGCTTTGTTGTATCCCAATGAGAGATACTGAGGTGTGAGCTGAACAGTGTGTTAAAACTGTGGGGACTGATGGATAAATTTCAAAATCCTAGGCCTGAAAGTATCTTGGGACAGGACTTGTGGACAGGTGAACTGGCAAGTAACCAATACAAACTGTGTAACGACAGGTGGTGTGGTTGTGGAAGATGTTTGAAGCAGGGTTAGAGCTGCTCGGAATGGCTTTTGGGCCTTGACATGGGCTGTGAAAGAGGTGAGGAAGGAAGAAATCAGAGGGCATTTCAGATTGGTGTGAGCAAGAGAACACAGCCTTAGAGAAGGGAGTTTGCATACTTTGTATAGAGGAAGCAGAGGAGGCAAAAGAAAATAAAATCGCTGAGATCGACGGTACACAGCAGCTGTGACAGCCTTTCCAGATAAAGTGGTTAGTCATGTTTCTTGATTTCATGGCAGCAAACCAGCTCAGACTGGCTCAATGCAAAAATCATTTTGCTGATGTAAATGAAAATTACATATGTAAGTATAATCAGGTCAAGATGGATCCAGGTGCTCAAATAATAGTTCCAACATCTTTTCTGTCTTCACCCCTTGACCATTCTTTTCTTTGAATTGGCTTCATTCCCAGGCTGGCTTCTTCTTGGTGGAGAGATGATGCCAGCTGACCTAGGCCGACCTACTAATTAGACAATCCAGTGGTAGGATACCCACATGCCAACCAGGTACTTTTAGCAAAGGTTGCAGATATCTCTCTTGCCTAGTTGATGTCACATGTCTTCTAGAACCAATCACAGGACAGGAGAGCCAATGCTCTCATCCTGGATTATATATTTTTTCCTTTGGAAGTGGGGATGGAGTCATCGCCCCCTCCCCCAAGTTAAATGGATTGAGAGAAGGGAAGGACGTTTCTCCATTGGAAAGTAAAATGCTGTTATGTGAAGAAGAGAAACTGTACACCGAGAAGGGAGAAGGTAATTAACAAACAAATAATGCAAGTGTTCATACTATCACAAGATGTTAAAATGGGTAATGTATTGAACTTGGAGGAATTCCCTCATGTTAAGAGATTCCCTCTTGCTGCCTTGTGACAATATTGTGAGATATAAGCAAGTTTCATTTTAAAGACACAAAGAAACCATCTTTTATGGAACAACCAAATCTGGACTTTGTCCTTGAGGTTGGTGTTTCCTAGAAGCTGGAGAATCTTCAAATGTCTGACTCTCTTTAGGACTGGGGTCAAACACTAGGCTTAGACCTATGCTCTCTGTTCCTAAGTAAGTTGGCATTAGTTTGTTCACCTGATGTTTTATTTCAAAAAGCATGAAAGTTGAAATAGGGAATTGAGTCATATCAAGAAGATGAAATAGAACTTGAGTCATTCTATTCTATTTTTCTAGTCAAGGGAGATTGATGTGAGTTTTTGATCATAATTCAAGTAAGATATGTCCTTGACAATGTTCAAGAGAACGATCTAATTTAGAGCCCTTATTCTGCCATAAGTTATTTTTTTCATATTCATCTCTGAATTCTTTCATCTTTTTAGCAAAAAGTTTTAAAAAATTTTAATTTTATGTTCTTTTCATTTTATCTTGATTAAACTTTGAAAGGCCTTTCTGAAGATCTTATTCTGGCTGAAAATTAATTTTAAGGTATTCTTTCCTGGTTCATAATAGCCTTTGTTATTGTATAATTAAAAACAAAATTAAAATATTTCTGCCACTCAGTTCTGTGAAGCCTATAATCTGGCTCCTAGTGACGATTGGGATGCCACATTCGATGCAGAGCATGAAGCCTTCGCGCTCTTGCAGAGAAATTAAAACCCCAATAAGAAGAAACAAAGTAGGTATTAAACCATTGCACAGGAATGATGACATTTGAATGAATTTCCCCAACCATGCAACACTCTTACCTTCCCCCCCCCACCCAGGACAAAGGATATCTGACTTATATTATCTTAACGTGATACAGCGCTCACTACCGTCTTCAGCTTGCAGGTACCTACTGAAATGTCCAGTCTCAGGCCAAGGTGAAGGACAGGGTAGGGAATGAGGAAAGAGGGGCCACTTTCTGGGTCCCTACTCTCTGCCTTCCAGAGGTTGTGGCAAGTTCAAAGATGCCTATGTCCAGGTTATTTAATCTGATAGGAATCCAGGTACTTCTGCTAAGAGAAGGTGCAGGTGTAATTAAAATCCTCCTTTCGTTTGATATGATTTGAAGACTATTTGAGCATTGGCCAGTCAGGGGAGCCCTTTAAAATGAGAACATTTCTATTGGCTGGTGGGAGAATGGGAAGTAGGAGTTACTCAGGAGTCTTGGAGAAGGAGTCAAGGCATCAGGACAATCCTGTGTTGAAGATGGAGAGGCCGAGTGCAAGAACCAGAGAGCACTATCTGAATGTGGAGAGTAGCTCTATCTGACAGTCAGCAAGGAGCTGGGACCTCAGTTCTTAAATGACAAGGAACAAGTTGAGCCCCAATTCAGCCAACCAGCTGAGTGAGCTTGGAAGCAGCTTCTCCCCATGAGAGGGCAACCCACCGAAACCTGGGAGGCCTGAGCAGAGAACCTAGCCGAGCCTGTTCGGACTTCTGACTTCCAGACCTGCAAAATAGAGACAAAAGTGGGTGTCCTCTTAAGCAGCTAAGCCTGTGGCAATTTGTTACACAGGACAGAAAACTCATTCCTGTTTAAAAGGCAGATGCATAAGGTCACATAGGAATAACTGGACCCTGAGGCTTGCAGGTAGGTCTCCCAGACTTCAAGGTCAGCCTCTGTGCGGTGCCTGTGTGACTGAGCTGTTCAAAGTATGAGAAGCCGGATGCAACTGATGTCACAGTCTCAGTACTTGTTTAGCAACAGCTTAAAAATGTATTGTTTTGAACAAGGATAAAAAAAAAATCAAAACCTATAGTACTCTGTTCAAGTAACCTATCTCCCTTGCTTCTCTCTAAATATTTTAAATGAAGAGCAGAGCTATGGGAAAAAGAAAATGTGAACTCTGGTGTGCAAAGTCTGTGGTGATCCATCTAATTCTTTTATATCCCAGGGAAGAATGTTCACCAAGTGAATGAACACAAGAGAGAGAGAGACATTCATCAGTGTCTGGTCACAACTAAGGGGGTGAGGCTGGCATCTAGTGGGGGGAGACCAGGGAAGCTGCTCATCACCACCACATACACCAGACAGCACTCTTCCCCCAGCACACACAAAACTGAGGTTGAGCATCACAAATGCGAGGATCCTTGCTGCCAAGTGGGATGGATTTCTTTTATCTACTTCCCTGGCATAGTCCTTCTGCTTCTCACAGTTTCCAAGCTCTTGATGGTTTTCCAGAACATTTAATGACCTGCCTTAGTTTCAGTATTTGAAATCCACCTGATGTCTGAGCTCCCGTCCATTTGCTAGGACAGTTGATCCACTCCCAACATGCATGCTTTTAACAGCTAACACAGTATGAGCACCAGCTCTGTGACAGACTGTGCTGAGCCACTGATACTATCGTTTCCTTATCTCCTCAGGATGATTCTGCAGTACAAACTCTTTTGTCCCCTTGCTCAGGAGAGGAACATTGAACACCAGAGAGTGTAGGCAGTGTGCCTAAGATCTTAAAGCATGAGAATGGCAGGGATGACTCCTAATTCCAAAGGCCATACTTCCAGTAACAGTGCTGTATGCCTTCCTCTTTGCCCATTGTGACCATTCTTACTGCAACTTTTAGTTTGAGAAAATGCCCTAACGTTTTTGCCTTTGATTCTCTTCCTGTTAACGTGACTCATATTCATGACTTTTCTTCCATTATTTCTAACCTGCTGCCATCGACTCCTTATCATATTTCTGACATATTTTGTCACCTCTGTATCTAATATAGTACAGGGCCAAACAGGCAAGTAAAATGTAAAAATGGGGAAATTGATGCAATACATAGAACCATCTTTTGAAAATATACATTGGTTGTGACTCACCATCTTGCATAAAACCCTTGGTGGCTTCCCATTTCTGAGAATTAACTCCAATACCTTGAATGTGACCCATCAAGCCCTGCACAAACTTTTCCATACCCTTCTCTCTCTTCATTAGGGTAGGCCAGGCTGAAAAAAATACATAGGTTAAAAATATATAATGATTCAAACACAATGGAGGTTTATTTCTCACTCACACAGCAGCTCAAACAAACATTACAGATGGCTCATAGTTCTGTGGAATCCAGGCTCCTTTCATCCTTTGGTTCCTTTCTCCCCTGGAACCTCATTGCCACCATTGTCCTGTAGGCCCAAATGGAAAGAGAATAGAGGATGGATACCTGATCTTTTAGAATCAAGTGTGCCTCACTTCCTTCAGATTCCAGTTGCTGGACCTCTGTTACACAGCCACACCCAGCTGCAAGGGAAGCTGGGAAATGTAGTGTGACTGCCTTTCTAACTCAATCTATCATCACTTTATTTTCTCTCCAAGTGCTACTGCCGTGCAGTCCCACCTGTCTTTAAAGGCACTGAGCTTATTTTTTCACAGGGCCTGTGCATGAACTTCCTGGACACATGTAGTCAGGGCCCATCCCCCATCCAATTTACTCTCACCCTTTTTTCAGCTCTGAGCCCATGTCTCACTTCCTCAGGGCAGACTTCCCTGGTGATTCCCCAAGACCCTCCCATCACCCAAACTCCTCTTTGTCACCTGCTCTCACAGAACCATGCTCATTTGATACCACTTATCTCCATTTAAAACAAAGCCCTGATTTGTGTGATATTTTTCATTAATATCAACTCATCCATTAGACCTCAACTTCCAAAACAGAGGGGCACTGCCAGCTTTTATTTGTCAAATTAAAAAAAAAAAGAGTTTGAATCCATCATTGGGTTCAATCAACATTTCTTCCATCACATTGAATCCTGGGACTGCACTTATAAATTAAGTCACTGGGTGACTCAGGAGATAAATGAGAAGTGGAGTTGTGAATCTCAACATATAAAGTGGATTTCATTTTATAGACTTTTCTCATTTTATTCCTTTGCTCCCTTCCTACTTATTTATTCATCAAACACAAACCGAGTCTGCATCGGCCATTATGCAGGGTCCTGAGCGTAAGTAAATACAAGGCCACATTTTCTGTCCTCAAGAAATTCTGGAAAGCAAAGGAAATTGACACATATTCTACCAACTAGACAATGATATTATTCTCACTATAATAGAGGTATGAATGAAAGAAAGGTCGAGTTTCAAGCCTGGATGGTAGAAAAATGATTGTTGATTGTTTCTAGAACAAATACTTCAAATTATCTTTGCCCAGAGGCTCTAAGTGCAAAAACAAAACAAAACAAAAAACCAAGAAGGGCAATTATCTTATGTTGGCCTAGAGCTTTGTATTTTGCAGAATGTTTTCAGAGATGGCACCTCCTTTCATTCTCCAACCAATACAAGGCCAGGTAGGACGAGTAATGCTGGCAATGTTTCAGTGACAAAGAGAGTGACAAAGAGAAATTCTGGGAGGTGATGAGCTTTGCTAAGAAGTTTGAGTTGCTGAATCGTGGGGAATCTGGGGGGAGGGGTGGTCCCTGAGTGGACCAGAGTGGACAGGCTGACGGGACACTTCCAGGTGTTCAGAACAATGGTTATTTATCAACTGGTGTAGATATATTTCAACATTTTAATAACTGGCTGGATGTCCCAGCCTGTATACCAGCTAATCACCCACCCAACTTCCAAATTCTGTTAGGATACTAACTCTGCTGCATCACTCCATATGTTTTATTAACTTTCTTAAAGAATACCTTTTTATACTTAAAAGTTATAAATAGGTACGGTATAAAACATCAACAGCACACCAAGTATAAAAGGGAAGCAAATGCTTCCCTGCCTCTCCAGAAAGCCAGTCCCAGTCCCCTCCCCAGAGGGAATGACAGTATCTGAGTGTGTTGTACAGAACAGCATAAAACCTCTACACTGGCAGACACAAACGGAGTATAGTGGTCTCAGGGGTCGGCCACTTGCAGTTTGCTTTGCTTACTGTATCTGGATGGTTTCCTGTATCATAATACTTAGATTACCTCATTCTTTCTCACAGCTGTAGAGTATTATCTTGTAGGGGCTACATATTTAATCATATCTTATATAATCAATATGTGACATATATTACATAATATACACCATTTAATATATATTATGCATTTAAACTATTATAAAATATATATTCATAAACAAATGCACAAATAATTTATATGTTCACGAATCCAGGTTATTTATTTATAAATAAATCTATTTAATTAGGGATGGGAAAACTATAGCCCAAGGACCAAATCCAGCCTACCACCTGGTTTTGTGAATAAAGTCTTATGGGATCACAGACTGGTTTATTCATTTATGTAACGTCAGAGTTCAGTGAAAAGCCTAAAAGTCTGTAACCAGACAATAATGGGTCTGTGCTGCCTGGCACTACTTGAGCCAATTAAGCAGAGACAGGACTGAATCATATGAACGTCTGTTCCAATACTGTCGGCAGCATGGGAGAGCAGCAGGTCATCCACAAAAATCTGCTCTGTCCCCCCCATGAGCCTATATTGGGTAGAAGGACCAAGATTACCTGGGAAAGTAGGCAAAACGTATGCCAAATGGTTCCTTAACAGGCCTGGAGATTTGCAGAGGCCTGCAGGAATGCAAAGGCTGCAGGTCTTCAAAGCCTGGTGATATGCAAAGGGCTGGAGGTTCTGGTTTTCCCAGGTTCTGGTTTTCCCAACAAGGTTGTTAATCTTTCCATGAGGATAGGCAGCTCCAGATGGGGAGGTCAGGCTGCATTTCCAGGTGAGCTCCCAGGTCCCTCATGCTTTCTTTAATGAGAATAAAACAATCACAGTTAACAGAGCATGACTGATATTTCTTACAATTATAGCTGGACTCCAGTATTTCTGCCTTTAACAGTTTCATAGATAGCCTAAAGTTTTTATGGTATGGCCTATAATAGCAAAAGTTGGCAGCTACTGGTTTATTATTAAAACTGTCTCTCTGGATTAAATAAAGCTTGTATGAACCCATACAAGGTTTAACTGTTTTCTTACCGGGGCATTTGAATTGTTTGCTGTGTAATGTTGCACCAAATGAAGAAAAGAGTTTGTGGCTATAAGGTAGAATACTTGGCAATAGAAATGCTAGAACCATCATTATCTGCATTTTACATTTTTTCTGAGTTTCCCATCAAAGAATTTACACTCACATGAAAGCATTTGAAAGTATCTGTTTATTCTTAGGCTCACCAAGCACTCTGTGTTGATCTTTGCTATTAAAAAAAAATTAAGATTGTGGGTGAATGTCTTCATGTATGTTCAAAAGTCATATTGTCCCTCCTGTAAGCAACATGTGCAAGGTCTTCTCACTTTTATAAATTGGGATGATTATTTTAAAATTCTATTCTTTTTTTCAGTGGGAATGTTAGTATTTTGTCATATGGATTTTAAATACTTTAAGTTTGTTAATAATTTGTCTTTTTATAATAAAAGCAAATAAATGAAATAGACTTATGGTCCATTTTCCCTCTCTTAAGATAAAGATCTTGCTTAGAAAATAAGATTTTAAAAAACAAACTGTAAGGTTCTCCCCCTCCCAACTGGTGGGCGGGGTTTATGACATGACTGGCACCTGCCCAGACTTTCCAAGCCATGCAAATCCCCTGAATCATGCCCAGACTTTCAATCCCTGCCCAGACTTTCAATTTTTAAAATATAATCAAAGAGTCTGAAATGTAAGGTTCTCCCCCTCCAAGCTGGTGGGTGGAGTTTATGACATGACTGGCACCTGTCACAGAGACATCTCCAAGACATTGAACTACCAATCAGCACATGCCAAAGTGTCCTCAGAGCCCACCCCTTCCTGTTCTGCCCTGGGCCCAACCCCCTTCTGTTCTGGCCCTTAAAGGGACCCCCAGGCAAGACATGTGCTGCTGCTTCTCCATGCCCATGAAGCAGTCCGGCTGGGTCCCCTGCCCCCTCCCCACTCCTTCAATCCTGATTTCTCTACTTTACTTTATAAACTTTACTTTAAAATTCTCTGGTGGTCTGTTTCCTGCTTCCCTTCAAACCTAACACAAACCTCACAGGTTTTCTTCTAGCACTTTTAAGGTTTCATTTCTTATTGTTCATATAACTGGCCCATTTGAAATAATTTTTGATGAAATAAATAATATAGAGATTTAATTTTCATACTTGTTGGCATATAATTGTTGGCTTTATTTCATATTTAGAAAACTTTGCAGGTGTCCCAATTCCACTCATTGAATAATCCACCTTTCCCCACTGATTTAAAATGCAAACACTATCATACATTAAATCACCATCTGTATTTGTGTGTTTTTTTCCCCCCATTCAATTTTGTTCCATTAATCTCTCTCTCCATTCCTGTGTCAGGATCGTGCTAAGCAATTTACATTCATTATCTCATTAAGTTACTCTAACTTCATCATGTTTTATCTTTCAAGGCTAATCCCACCACCTACTTACTCTGCCTTGTCAGGGTTTTTCTGGTCATTTTCTTACCATTATTTTTCTCTGAGACCTTGAGTAGCTTGTTTTCTACTTTAAAAAATCTCAACCGATCAATGAAATTCACTTCTGGAATTTTAAAGGGAATCACATTGCATTCAAACTTTAATTTAGGAAGATTTAACATTTAAAAAATAAGATTAAGCCATCTTAGAAAAGAGTCACAAATATCTTTTCATTTATTAATACTTTCTGTATTATAAAAGTTATGTCTTATAGGTTTTCAAAGATTGCATACATTTCTTATTAAATTTATTTGCTGGTATCAAAACATCTTTTTTTTTTTTTGCTTAAGAAATGAAATCTATTCTTTGTACTTTCTAGCTGCATATATATATATATATATATATATATATATATATATTACATCTCTACACAAATTATTAAGCTATTCACTATTTCTAAAATAATGAAAAAAAATTCAATCAAGTATCTTTTTATAATGTTTAGAAAACCTTTGGCTTTGTGGCTACTGACCACCTAGTAGGGTAAATATGTCAATAGGTTATGTACCTAATTTGGGCATGGTGAATTGTTCTTTTAATATGCTAATTTTTTGGTGCCATTAATATTTTATTTTAAACTTTTATGTTAATATTTATTGATTGCTTTGTCAGAGGTTGGTATCATTGGTGTCAGGGCATGACACAAAATGCTTTCAGATGAGTGCTGTTTTTCCTCCATATGTTCTAGGACCATATGAACAGGTTTGGAGTTATCTGTTGATGGTTCATAGAATTCACCTGTGAAAGGTAGGAGGACAATGGTAGCATCTTGGGTTTGTATTCCATAAAGCAGAGTCGGAGATTGTTGTGAAGGTAATTTACTGAGGAGGTGCACCCTCAAGAAGGGAAATGTGGAAGGTAAGAAAGGGCAGGGAAGGACTTAAATAAGTCCTCATCCTGATCCCATGGAGAGTTGTAGAGTATGACTAGCATTACACAGTTAGTCCTTCTGTGACTAGGAAGTTGGGCATGTAATTCTCTGAAAAAGGGAGCAGCTGTGATCTGTGAGCTGTCACTCCCAGCCTCTGGAGGATGGGCAGATGACCTGGGATGGAGGTCTTTGGTGGAACACTAAGGACTTCCACTAAAAGGTAAGATGCTCTTTTGCGAAGGCAATTCGGGGTGGCAGCCTAGGTCTATGTCCAGTCAAACCTGCATTCTGACCCACATGTGTGCAAGCCTATAATTAAGCTAGCCTTGCAAAACCCATTTTCCTGAATGCTTATCTTAACAGGAGCTATAAACCACACACAGCCCCACAATGGGGTCTGACTGCTGGTGCCTGACGGGGTCTTGGTCGCTATCTCACTCCACCCTCGTCCCCTTCCAATGGTCATAGGGGCTGCAAAAGTTCTAGAAAAGTCCAGAAGCCTGGTCCATGTTTGGGAGACAAAGAAACTAGGGGGATAAAAAAGAAAGCCCTGATAAATTCGGTGTTCTTTTTGGGAGGTGATTCCCCTGAGTCTTAGCACTGCTGCTCCTGCAATTAAAGTGCATATTCTGAGTCATCCAAGTGCCTGTTGTGTGTCTTCCTATTGCCTGGTAACTTTAACACTGACACTCGGCTGCAAGACCAGTGTTTCCTATCACAGGATTTGGAGCATGTTTAACTAAATCTCTCCCAACAAGTCTTACTCTCTGTACTAATGGTTAATAGTTATAATTCTACTTTATCAAAAATTAAGAAAAACATAGTTGGAGGGATCACAATACCAAATATCAAGCTATATTACAAAGCTATGGTTCTCAAAACCGCATGGTACTGGCACAAGAGCAGACATATAGAACAATGGAACAGAACAGAGAACCCAAAAATTTACCCAAGCCATCATGCTCAATTAATATTTTACAAAGGAGGCAAGAGCATACAATGGAGTCAAGACAGTCTCTTTAATAAATGGTGCTGGGAAAATTGGTCAGATACATGCAAAAAAAATGAAAATAGATCACCAAATTACACCATATAAAAAATAAACTCAAAATGCTTAAAAGATGGGAAACCTTAAAAATCTTAGAAGACTCCATAGCAGACATTTGTTGTAGCAATATTTTTATGAATATAGCTCCAAGGGCAATGGAGACTAAGGAGAAAGTAAACAAATGGGACTACATCAAAATAAGAAGCTTCTTCACAGCAAAAGAAGCCATTAACAAAACAACAAGAAAGCCCACTGCATGGGAGAACATATTTGCCAATGCTCTCTCAGATAAGGATTTGATCTCTAAAATTTGCAGGGAACTCATACAACTTATCAAAAGGAAGATAAACAATCCAATAAAAAAGGGGCAAAGGACCTAAATAGACACTTTTTGAAAGAGGACATACAGAAGGCCCAGAGATCTATGAAAACATGCTCAAAGTCACTAATCATCTGAGAGATGCAAATCAAAACAACAATGAAATACCATCTCACATCTGTCAGAATGGCTATCATCAACAAATCAATAAACAACAAGTGCTGGTGAGGATATAGAAAAAAAGGAACCCTGTGCATGGCTGGTGGGAATGAAGACTGGTGCAGCCACTGTGGAAAACAGTATGGAGTTTCCTCAAAAAATTAAAAATGGAACTCCTATTTGACCCAGTAATCCACTCCTAGGAATATATCCCAAGAAATTAGAAACACCAATCAGAGAAGATATATGCATCCTTATGTTCATAGTAGCACAATTTACAATAGCTAAGATTTGAAAATAGCCTCAGTGCCCATCAGCAGATGAGTGGATTAAAAAACTGTGGTACTACATTTACACAATGGAATACCATGCCATTATAAAAAAGAAGGAACTCTTACCATTTGCAACAGCATTATGCTAATCTAATGGAGAGCATTATGCTAAGCAAAATAAATCAGTCAGAGAAAGATAAATATCACATGATCCCACTCATATTCTATATAATAGAAGGCTAATATGCAAATTGAACAAATGGCAGAATGACTGGTCGCTATGATGCACACTGACCACCAGGGGACAGACAGTCAATGCAGGAGTTTCCACCTGGTGGTCAGTGCACTCCCATAGGGGGAGTACTGCTCAGTCAGAACCTGGGCTCATGGCTGGTGAGTGCAGCAGTGGTGGCAGGAGCATCTCCTGCCTCCATGGCAGCACTAAGGATGCCCAACCATCCGCTCAAGCTGGGGGGTGGGAGGGAAGTGGGCCTTAGTGGTCATCCGGACATCCCCCGAGGGCTCCTGGACTTCAAGAGGGTATAGGCTGGGCTCAGGAACCATCTGAGTACATGAATTTCATGCACTGGGCCTCTAGTGTGGGATATAATGATCAACATAAACTGATGAACAAAAATTGATCCAGAGACAAGATAACACTGAACAGACCTTCCAACCTCAGACAGAAGATGAAGGAGGGGGTGGTTTAGAGAACAACCAAAGAATTTGTATGCATGCATACTAGCATGACCAATGGACACAGACACTGGGATGGTGGGGGCTTGTCCTGAGGGGATAGGAGTGATGTGGGGTGGGGGGGCTTCAATTGTGGAAAAAGGAGACATATGTAATACTTTAAACAATAATAATAATAAGAACTCTCAGAAAAGTAGAAATAGAAGGGAATTTCCTCAACTTGATAAGAACATCTACCAAAAACCCTACAGGTAGCATTATATTTAATAATGAAAGACTGAATTCTTTCTTCTTAAGATTGGAAACAAGTCAAGGATGACTGCTTGTAGCACTCCTATTCAGCATAGTATTAGAAGTACTGGCCAGCACAATAAGGCAAGAAAAGAAGATAAAAGGCATTCAAATTGGACAAGAAAAAAATAAATAAAACTCTGCCTTTGTACGGATGGCATGATAGTCTATGTAAAAAAATCTCAAGGAATGGGATTTACAGAAGTTTTATTTATTTCTTTTCTTTTTTTTTTTTTACAAAAATTCCTAGAAAGAATACATGTGTTCAGCAAAGTTATAGGATATACAATAAACAGTAAGAAAATCAATTGTATTTCTCTACAGTTGTAGTAAACACATGAAAACTGAAATTAAAAATACAATGCAAATAAAAGAATTACTTTAAGACACAGACACAGGGATATTTGCTATAAAAAGGATTAGTGTTCAGAGTAAAATGCAAAAATATCTCTTTACCTCTCTGCTCTTTACCATCCTTTCCTCTCTTCCCCATCTGACACCATCCTTCTAGAAATGGCTCCTGTTTCCAGGTTGTGTGTGTGAATGCATGTACAGAGTATGTGTATATATGTTAGTACATATAAATACTCATAGGTGCATATATAATACTTATACATATATTGTTAATATTTGCATAACCAACTATTTCTTAGGAGAGCGGGGAAGTGGATTTACAGAGTGCACAGTGGCTTGGTCACTGTCACTGTGCCCATGTGGACTTCCCTCCAGGGAGCAGTGATGAACTTTTTGGCTGGGGCTCACAGCCTAACTGTGGGAAACATGAGTTAGGAATGTTTGAAGAGAAACTGTGAATTCACCAAGACCAGGTTTTGATGCCTAGGACATTCAGAAAAGGAGCTAAGAGGCTTGGATGAAAAGCAAATCTCTCAGATCTCAGTGGCTTAAATCGTCTTTCCTAACTTTAGAAACATCATGAGGTTTTATTCACATGGTCCTCATTTTTCTGTGTTAATCTAGTGAGCATTTTCTCCTGGGTTAGGAATTAGGCAACCTGCTTTCTGAGCATGTTCCCGCTGTCACCGTGGGTAAGTTACTTCACAATAGTTCTGCAGCCCAGTTTCCTCACCTGTCATTGGAGATTAATAATATGCACCTTACCCAGTTGCTGTAGGTTTAAATGAGGTGATGTTTACCGAGTACTTGGAATAGTGCCTACCAGGTAATAAGCACTCAGTGAATTATGGTTGGTTTATTACATGTATATTTTTCTATCCTCCAAACAGCTTAGGGATAACTTTATATTTCACCCAAGATTCTCTCCTTGGACATTAAAGGAGTCTCCTTGGTTTAATAGACTAAAAATAACTCATCTTACCCAAACATAAAATAGGAGAAAAAGTACTCCAGTGTCCCAGTAATATGCCAGTAGACCACCCAGGTCTGGGTGAAGCCACTTTGTCTTGTAAATGAATAACTCAGAATAGCCAGCAAGTGCCTCTATTCCTGCCCTCTGGGTACAAGAAAGATGGGTACTGATGGAAAAATCACACGACAAAATGGCCAAGGAAAAATCGCCACCAACTGTCAGTGAACCAGTTCCTGGATTAAAAAACAAGCAAGCAAGCAAACAAACAAAAAAACAACTAAAGAGTAATTAGAAGTTTTCCCTTTGTCCACACTATCACCCCTCTTTGTGATGGGAGTGGGATGGGGGAGTGGGGATGTGGGGGTTAATTTTCTTTTCAGCCTGTCCTCTCTGTGTGCTCCTTTGAGCAAGGTGGCATGCTTGCAGGGAAGGGACTAGTTGTGGGAGCAGATGCCCTTGGCCCCCAATTTCAGCTTCTTCTGCCAATAAGCAGTTGCGTCTTCTGAGGGTGAGGCTTTGAAGAGTTCATTTTCATTCACGTTTGTTAATTGCCTGTGGCTCCTTGGAGAGAAGGCAGCAAGAGGTCCTTGCCCAGGAACCCCTCTCAGGGAAGGTAGAATGAGGGGCAAGCGCTCTGGGCTAGGGGTCAGAGCAGTAGGCTTCCTCCTTCTGATTGCTATGAAGAGAGCCACGCAGTGCCTTCAGTGCCTCTTGGTGACTGTGCCATTTGGAGGGACCTCCAATGTGTGCCAGTTGCCACTCAAAAAGGCTTCACATAGACCAGGTGGTCCTGACTCGAATTCCAATGGAGCTTCCATTCTTTCCAGCTTCTGAACCCCTAGGATCCTTTGATGTGTGTGCGTTTCCTAGCTTGGAGACTGTGCTGGCAAAGGCATGGCTGGTGAAAGGGAGGCGCCGGCCCTCTGGCAGGCTGGCGGGGAATAGGGTAATGTACTCAGCCCCCGCAGAGCCAAAGTCGCTTGAAAGAGACACGGTGGTCTCTCTAGATGAAGTTGGCGAGGAGATGAAGAGGACACAGCGGCTCAGTCTTGGCCACAATGCTTGGTGTCAGTGCTTGTTCCCTTCTCCTCCATGCGGAGGCAGACGTAATAAGCACTCAGTGAATTATTATTAGGATACGGGAGGGCTACGAGGAAGGGAAGACTAGGAGAGAAACACACGTGACAGACTGCTACGATCTGCACGTTCCTGTCCCTCCACCTCCAACTTCATTTGTTGAAAAACCAATGCCCGATGTTTATTTACCTTTATTGTTGAGGGTATTATAGATGTCGCCTGTCACAATAATCTGTGACAATGTGCTTTGAGACCATGTAATATTCTGCTCCTCAGCATTCTTTTGTCCCCTACTTATTATTATTATTTTTAAAATTGAGATATAAATCTACATGCTATAAAATTCACCCTTTAACATGTACAACTCAATATTGTTATTATATTCACAAAGCTGTGTAATCATCATTGCTATCTAACTCTAGAATATTTTTATCATCCCAAAAAGAAACCTGTACCCCCATTAGCAGTCACTCTCTCTGACACCTTCCCCACAGATTCCGGCAACCGCTAATCTACTTAAGGTTTCTATGGGTTTGCCTATTCTGTTGCCTACAAATTTTAGCATCCATTTGGAATGCTAGCCGGTGACAATTTTTACTGTGGTATCTGCTCAGTGGTGGTATTTCTAAGCCATACACTTGAAGTGTAGACATTATAATGACCCATCCAAAGGGATTAAATTAATACCTACGATTATTACATGGTCTGTCTGCTCAGACAGTCCTGGTGTCCCCTGACATTTATCATTTGTCTCAGAAGAAAGCATCCTGCTCAGATGGTAAATTACATGGTGACAGTCATCTACCACCCAGGTTATTTATGATAATGGTGAGCAGGGTAAATCCACTTCGGAGACCCATGTGGGTGTTGCACATAGAAAGATTTGCAGGGGGCCTATTCTTTTTTTCTCAGGTTGAATAGAAATTGTTGCTGCCCACAAACACTCTCTTACTCAATCAGGAATCAGAGAGCTCTTTGTATTTCCCTCTGTGTGTGTGTGTGTGTGTGTGTGTGTGTGTGTATGAGTGTGTGTATGACATTAAGGTGTATATTTTATTTTATTTTATTTTATTTTATTTTATTTTATTTTATTTTATTTTGGTATTACATATATGTTCTTATCTCCCCATTGTTCCCCAACTCCCCCCTCCCACTCATGCACTCACCCCCTGTTGTCTGTGTCCATTGGCTAGGCCTACATGCAAGCATACAAGTCCTTTGGTTAATCTCTCCCCGTTGCCCCTCCCCTCCTCTACCTTCCCTCTGAGGTTTGACAGTCTGAAAGATGCTTTTCTGTCCTTGGATCTGTTTTTGTTTATCAGTTTATGTTGTTCATTATTTTCCATAAATGAGTGAGCTCATGTGATATTTATCTTTCTCTGACTGGCTTATTTCACTTAGCATAATGCTCTTCAGTTTCATCCATGCTGTTACAAAAGGTAAGAATTCCTTGTTTTTGCTTTTTTTTTTTTTTTTTTTACCACAGCATAGTATTTCATTGTATAGGTGTATCTTTTGCTTTTCTGCTCTCAACAAACTACACCTTACCATGCCAGATGACCCACTAAGATTGTTCCTATATCATAGATTTTTTTGTAGTTGCATGAATGAACCTCCAATGGTAGTAATGTTAGATTGTACATAGTGAATACAATTTCATATGCTTTGATGGTTGATCAAATGGTGAAATCTACAGCTGCAGAGGAATGCAGCCATTGACTGACTTATCTTTATTTTCAGCTGTTTTCCCTATCTTCCCATGGTTTAAACAAAGGCTGACATTTTTTTCTCTCATGAATCATTGCTGAACTGGATCTCTGGATCTTAGGCTGCTACAGTGATTTTTGAACACTATGCAAGGGATCTACATTTATTTCTAATAAACATTATCCTTTTAATTTGGCAAGTATTTCCAGCTCTTAGTAACATATTTAGTTAGAGTTCTTAGCTTTGTGTGTTCTTTAAGTTAGGTGATCTGAGTAACGCTTGGATAAGTGACCATTTATTAAGCATTTGCTATATGCTGGGAGTTGTGTTAGCTGCTCTACATAGTAATTTAATTAATATAAAGTTTTTCCTCTCTGTGGCTGTTACTCCATCATGTAATGATGACTGGATGGATTCACATAGACTTTAGAAGCATGTTAGAGATGGTTGTATGTTTATTATAGACCATATAGCATGGATGAGGGACCACTTTCATGGGACTCTTGGAGATAAGACCAGGACAAGGACAGTTTTCCTCCAGAGAAATGCAAGGATTGGTTGTAATGGAGCCACTTTATATAAGACCAGGGATTATTCTGTGTATTAGTATGTCATGAGCAATGGTAGGAAGACTAGTTATATGACACTAGTGGCCCCAAGCACAGATTCCTGCACATTGAAAGGAGAACAATTAGAAGAAATATTTTAACATTGCTATTTGCCCTTCCTCCTTCAGTGCCTGGGAGCTGAGTGGTGGCCCCCTTCCCAACTCCCCTCCTACCCTGCCTCCCTCTGCTGCTGCTGCTGCTGCTGCTGCTGCTGCTGCTGCTGCTGGTCGCTGTCTGTGGGGTGATCCACTCGTACCTGCCTTGGCCTGGTGTCGCCTGCTCACCTGCTCCACCATCCTGCCATGGTCCTGCTCTCATCAGGGCCCATCCCACTGGCAGTGCCTCCACTGCTGCCCGCTGCCAGCACCGTGTAGCCAATGCCTGCCATGTTCTGTTATGCCCCTTGGTGGTCAGAGCACGTCATAATGAGTGGTAGAACTCCTGGTCTCCTGGTGCAACTCCTGGTCTCCCAGTTGAACTCTTGGTCGACCACTTGCCCAAAGCGACAATTTGCATATTAGGCTTTTATTATGTAGGATGATAAAATATTCTTTAATTATTTAAAAAATATATATTTTATTGATTTTTTACAGAGAGGAAGGGAGAGAGATAGAGAGTTAGAAACATAGATGAGAGAGGAACATCAATCAGCTGCCTCCTGCAAGCTCCCTAATGGGGATGTGCTCGCAACCAAGGTACATGCCCTTGCCCAGAATCAAACCTGGGACTCTTCACTCTGAAGGCTGACCCTCCATCCACTGAGCCAAATTGGTTAGGGCATTCTTTAACTAAAATCTTTATTGTGATACTAAGGCTAGGTATTGTTATTATCCATAATTTAAGGTTAAGGAAATTAAGCCTTAGAGTGATTAAGCAAAATGGTCAAGGCCACATATTTGTACTTTGGCATTGCTGGGATCTAATCTGGGATCAGCCAGACTCTAGAATCCTTGCTGTCAATCTCTGCTCTCTATGGTGGAGTGTGTGAGAACGGTAGTAAGCATATTACTCGTTTCTCCAGGAGAGTCCTAGTGTAGAGGATGGCTGGTCACTCTAGTTATCATCCAGGTTGCTCACAGTAAGGTTAAAACCACTTCACTTCCTCTTTGCCATGTGTGAGTATTGCTGAGAAAAATGATTTTCAGGGGACCTATTCAGCTCAGTTTTATCATACTCTTTGGTCATATTTGGTAGCTCAGAAATGGGATCAAGAAAGTACATGATGAGGGCCACTCATGGCTGGGCACTGGCCTCAGGAGGATTGGCAGGAGTTCAAGGAACTTTGCACCTATGGAGTGGTACATTCATTGCAAACAGTTCACTGAGACCACTGGCTCCAGGCTTGTGGTGGGGGCAGTGAGAAAGATAAGTCATGGGTCTAAAGAACAGTGTCACAGGTACGAGTAAATGAGAACAAGGGAAGATAGGTAATTCTGGACAGACTTATTTCCAATGTCAGGTCTCAGACTTTGGGTATGCATGGACTTTGGAGACACACAACCTCGCTAGAATCTTGGGCTTGGTGTGATGTTTATGAATGGAGGGAATAGTCACACCTATTATATTTGTATGTTGTCTTTCCCTAGATGTCTTGAGTTACTTCACCTTCCATGTTGTTCTGGAAGCATATTGGTTTGAACTCAGTGTACACTGTGGGTCACCCTGGGCCTGGGTTGTAGTGTGTAAGGAATGAAGTCCTTTGGAGCTCAGCAAGGCTCCTCTTGCTGTATTGGATCTCTGCTGTTCACACTGTGTCAGCAAACTGCACCTGAGGATATGAAGCTTCAGAACGCCTGCGTGCATGCATCCCACTGACACCTTCACTCTGGGACACAGGAACGCCTCTAGCATGTTCGGACGGTGAGGCAGCAGAGGCTAGATGGGCTTAGAAATATCAAAAGTAGAATCATAAATGTCTTTATTATTCATATGCAAATGTTGAAAGGCATACATATTCCTATAATGGATGAGAGTCCATAATGACTTATTTTTTTTATCGGGGTTTAATGGAGGAAACACACACACACACACACACACACACACACACACAGGCAGGGCTGATTACAGCCTACAGAGGTATATGCACAATGCTAAGTAAAATAAGTCAGTCAGAGAAAAACAAATACCATATGATCTCACTTATATGTGGAATCTAATGAACAAAATAAACTGACAAGCAAAATACAGAGGCATTGGATACAGGGTACAGACTAACAGCTGTTGAGAGGAGGGGGTTGGAGTACTGGGTGAAAAAAGGTGACAAAATTAGCCCCAAGTCATATATACATAAACATAGACACAAACAGCTGTGTGGTGATAGCCAGAGGGAAAGGGGTTGGGGTGGGTGGAGGTGGGCAAAGGGAGGAACATGGGGATGGAGAGAGACTGCATAGGGGGATCCGCACATGATTCGGTTTGCAGACAATGTTTGATTGAGTTGTACACTTGAAACCCGTATGGTTTTGTGAACCAATTTCACCCCAATAAAACAAATTCATTGAAAACACATAGCTATTTGATAAGTTCCATACAAAATAATTATTCATGGTCCACAAGTCTCCATTATCTATGGACATTGCTGTTGGCACGGATCAGTCAGTGATGCTACTACTTTCCTATTGGACAGTGGGTATGGGAAAAGCAGACAATGACAATTTCAGTTTGCACTTTTGTTTTTAAATACTAGTAGTAGCTCTATACATTTTGAATTACTCTCAATGACCTTTCTTAGTTATTTTTCTCAACAGCCTTGGTAATAAATTAGTTTTTATGTGACTGCCAGGGCTTTAAGTGGCTTACTCTATATCAAGCAAGTTAGTTAAAGAAACAGGACAGGAACTGGTCATGTAATTCTTGGTACTACTCAGTCCTTTTGCAAATTGTTGGCAACCAATCAAACACTCAGGGAGCAGGCTTTCTTCTCTTTCTTTCTTTCCTGTGGGCCTCTCTGTTGGCTCCATTTCCACCCAGGATCTTCCTCATGGTGGCAGGACAGTACAAACAGCTCCAGGCCTGCATCCCAATTGTTTAAGAATCCTGAAGGGGGAAGCTGTTTCTATCCTTGGTCTTTCCAGGGAAAGTCCTGGGCTGATTTCTGATTGGGTCACATACTCATCTCTGAGCCAATCACAGTGGCTGGGAGAATGTGGTACTATGATTGGACAGGCCCTCATCAGGTGAACTCTGTGAGTTTGGAAACCGGGAGGGGGGGAAGACTCAGCTCAGCCTGAACCCTGTGCCCTGGGGGTTGGAGGCAAGTTGTTCTGCAAGGACCATAGGAAGTCATAATCAGAGTATGAGAGCCGGCATGCCAGTTTGTCAAATCACAGTTGTCCACTACACTGGATCTGTGGGTGGAGATGGGGCGTGGGAACTCACCATCTGAAAAAGCTGTGGAGGGGGTGGAGCTAATCACCAGGTCCAAGAGAACTAGCTCCATACCTCCCAAAGTTTTCTCTAGGCACCCTCTGTATTATTTTCCTTATAGTCCCCATTGTGTTAAAGGTAATTTTCAAACAAACTGCACTTCTTAAGTAGTAACTGATTTCCCCATTTTTATTACTTGCTTACTAATTACTATAATTTGGACCACAAAGAGTGACTATAAATTTACCAAAACTGGACAATTAATATATCATTACCAGGGAAACATTCCACTTCCATGCAGAGTTTGTGAAGGATTTTTGAACTCTTAAAAGTAGTTCACACAAATCAGTGATCTCTTGGGCATCAGGGAGCCCACACTTGGGAGGCTGGTCTAGATAACTTGTGCACCTTGGGGTATCTCTGCAGTAGCTGCTGACTGCCCCCCTTATGCCCCCATTTCCCCCAGCCTCTGGGAACTTTATTCTTAGGTAGTTCTGATGAAAGAGTTGATGGGCAGAGGAGGTTGAAAGAACAGAATAGTTATCACTAGAGTACCTGACTTGTTTTAATTATCCAAGCCTTTTCTTTTATGGTTATAAATAATCCAGTAAATAGTTCAAGTGGATCCTGAAAGTGAGTCTCGCAGGGAGAATATTTAGGCTGCTTGGGGTTTAGGATTAGAGAGAGCAAGAAAGGGAGAGGCAGCCCCGTGGGTAGTAGGTTTTCTTAGATAACTTTCATTCTTATCAGATGCCAGAAAATTCTGTCATTCTGTCTTGAAACAGACTTCAGTATCAACCACCCGTTCCTGGATGGAGGTCCAAGCCACTGTAATTTCTTTTATTGATTTTTCTTTCTTTCTTTCTTTTTTTTTGAAGGGAGAGAGAGAGGGACACGTTGACTTATTGTTCCACTTATTTATGCATTCATTGATTGACTCTTGAATGTGCCCCAAACCAGGGATCAAACCCACAATCTTGGTGTATCTGGACGATGCTTTAACCAACTGAGCTGTCTGTCCAGGGCCAGCCACCATGATTTCTTGCATAAATCATTGCAGTAATCTCCCAATGGTCTCACTGCTCCTTCATTCTGCCCCTTAACAACCTCTTCTGAACCTTTCAATGGGCATGATCTTTGTAAAACACACCTGGAGGCCTGCCACTTCTCACTGCCCTGGTCCCAGCCATGAGTGGGCATCAGACAGCTTTCCACTGGTGTCCCTGTTTCTGGTTTGCCCCTACACTCTATCTTCAGCAGCCAGCAGTGTGAACCTCACACAATATAAGTTGTCTTGTCATCTTCCTGTTTGAACACTCTTCCATGACTCCTCATCTCACCGAGGCTGAAAGTCAGAGCCTCACTCCGCCCAGCCTACCGGTCGGCCTCCTGGCAGAGAACAGCCAGTCCACCTGGCAAGTCAGAGGAGCAGAGTCAGGGGAAGGGGGTGGAGGAGGTGGAATCAGAGATGGCTGGCAGAGGGATGGAGGCAGATCAGTATGCCATTCCTCCCCACAAATAAACAGAAGACAATTTCACAAGCTGCCTATTTTGGGCACCTGTACATGCTGACAAAACCAAAACTTCAAATGCCATTATTCACGAATTCTGCTTTTCTGCTTAATACAGACCCTGGGGAGGGAGCCAGGCGGCTGCACGTGGCTGGCGCTGCGGCTGCAGTCCTGCTGTGCACAGTTGGACTGAGAGGGTCAGGCAGACCATCTGACACTTGTCTCATTATCCTCCATCTGGGATAGGATTCCCGGACCTGGGAGTGAAAATCAATTTTAAAAGAGCAATTTATTATTAGCCTTTGAAACAAAACCAGGGCTTTGTACTTTATGAAACTTACCTTAAATTGCTTTTTAATTGTTATATCTGCTCTAGAGAGAACAACATGTATTGGGATTTCTGAATTTGTCTATTTAAAGATGAGTGTGTAATCCTAGTAGCCGCTAATGAGAAATGGAAAAGTCCTTCTGAACCTTCCAATACAGATTACATAAACAATCAACTGCTACATTTAAATGTACAATGGTTTTAATTTTGAATAATTAATAGATGCACATAGTACATAATTTAAAAATTGAAGAGTAGACTGCACTTCTCACCCAGGGTTGCTCAGTAGAACTTTCTGCAGCGCTGGAAATGTTCTAGTCTCACAGAGTCCAATACAGAAACCATTAGCCCAGAGCAGACTGAACACCTGGAATGTGGAGAGTACAACAGAAAAACTGAATTTTTAATTTTACCTTAGATATTTCTGATGCCTATGGTATTGGACAGCACAGTTCTTGCCATTGAGCCTCTGAAACTTGTTTCCAGGTCTGTGGAGTCTCCCACAGGCACACTACACACTTGTACATGTGAATGCCTGGTTTTAGGAAAAGCCTGCACTTCTGTCTTTTGTCTTCCATGTGGGATCTCGGTGCATGGAAGCCATGTAATATGGGTCGACTAGGGATGGTCCTTCCCCTCCCATTGACCCATCAACTTTCTTTCCTCATAGAAAATCATTGACACAGTAAAGAGACTTTGAAGCCTGGAATAGAGGTCACTTCCCTAGCTGTCACAGACCAGAAAATGCCTGTCCTTCTTGGTCAATCTTTTCCTAAAAGCCTTTTTGGATCTCTCCTAAGAAACTTCTGGATGAAGTTCAAAGCAGAAACAGACTGGCTAGGGGTGCTGCGTCATCACATGAATTATAATAGCCTTCATGTACATGGATGCAATGCTACTGAAGATTCACCATGGATCTTGGTGGAGGAAATGGAGTTTTCCTACATCATCAAATTACATTGCATGCAACCTTTTGGGGATTCCCTGTGTAAGTTGGTTAGTGATAGGGTGCAGTTTGAAAAGAATCCAAAATGGAGCTGGTTTTCCCTCCCTTTTTTGTTTAAATTTCTCCAGCTATCTAGTAGCTGGGGTGCTCCAAGAGGTTATTAGAAATGGGTAATAAGTTCCTCTTTAGTAGGAGGTCTCACAGACACTCTTCAAAGGACAGTTGTGCAGAGGTCTAGTAAGACCATGCCTTAGTGTGGTGATGAGCAGAGAAACCATCCCTTTGTATGTTATCTTTGGAAGGGGTCTCCAAAGACAAATTTCTCCTCTGGGTCTTTTCTTCCTCATTTCTTTCTCCAGCTTCATGTACTGAATATTGGGATAAATGTTGAAATCGTGTCTGGTGAATATTGATTTTACATACAGCTGAACAGTTTCTTTAAGATGACATATAGAAACAAGTACAAAGCAGAGAATGACAAACACTAGAAATAGCATGACAGGAAAATAACAATTGCTTTCATTTTTAGAACATCCTTCCAGGCTTGCGTGCACAAAGTCATGTATAGAAACATGCATGGTCTCATGTAAATGAGGTCATAGTTTATATGTGTTCTGCAGACTGACTTTAAAAAAATCAGAAATATGACATATATTTACAACTAAAATTATTATGGTAAGAATAAACATCCATTACTATTTTTTGAAACTATCAGGCTCTATGAAAAGCATTTTTAGTGCATATATTATGTAATTTCTATAACTCTCTAAGGTGATTATTTCTGGAAAGGCAAAATAACAGAGCTAATAAATGGTAGAATGGGGATTTGAATCCTGGTTTATCTATGCCACTGTCCATGACTTCAAACATTATGTTTTACTTTTTATATGATGATTTTTAATGACTGGTTTACAATCTATTATATTATATCTCATAATTTATTTAACATGGCTGGTAAATTCTTTATCACATTCAATTATCTAGCTCAGGAGATAGGATGCCATCCAGAAATACAATTGTCTATTCCTTGGAGTCCATTTTCTTCTACTTCATCTCAGAACTTCCAAGTTTAAGCCTTCTATCTTTTCTGTGGCACCAAAAATTTGATAAAAATATTCTTGTGATAATATAAATGATTACCTTGAGCTGAGACAGGATTTTCCAATGCCTCTAGCATTTGTTTTTACATCTACAAATGTAAAATTAATAATAACAATAATTATGCCTTTAACACAATTGTAGGAAAGTAAAATTTGCCACCCCAAATTATGTCTCTTAGTCATAAGGGTTATTTTAGGCTGATTATTTCTAAGAGACAGAAGACTCAGGAAGTTTTTCTTTCTACTTTTTCATGTACTGCCTAAAGAATTTAGTGGGCCTAGAGGAGGAAGAAAGCTGTTTTTAAAGATAACTACAAGGAATGTTGATTGGGCATGGGGGGCAGCAGAGGCCTGGAGATCAAAGTCCTCTCTGTGTCCCATGGTCTCTGCATGGCATGACAAACGTGTGTTTATGAAACATCTGCTGTTCCCATCTTCCTGTGAGTTGTATCCCTTCCCTTTCAATATCCAGATGCCCACCCCATTCTCCTTAGCTCAGGAAGACCTATAAGCCTCACTTTCTGACTTAGACCCTCTCATGCCTATGTTGGCTCTCGTCTGTATGTACTTAAATTTGATTTTCTCCTGCCTTATGCTGATATAATTATTAGACCAGCCAGAAGAACCTAGAAGGGTTGAGGAAATTCCCCCCCCCCCCCCCCTGACAACAATAACTTGCAGTTTTCCCAGCTCTCCACCTCTGAGCATTAGGAACAAGTTTCCCAAATAAGGAATTTCTAACTCATCACTAAGAGATGAATCAGTATTCTTTACATCCAGATAAAGCTGGTAATGATCCACTTTTTATTCTCCAATAGTGCTCAAATGTTTCATTAGCTGATAGGAGAAAATGTCAGTTTATTCCTATTAAAATATAGTGCCAGTGGGAAATTACATCTTTTTACTCAGGGAACATGTTAGTCCGGTTTGTTCACTTGTTTATTTGAGAGTGTCTTGAGTAAAAAAAAAGCAAAAAACACTTTTATCATTGCCCTCTCTTCCCCATTCATGGAAAATAACAGAAGAACAAATAATTATACTATAATAATATCTCTATGAAATAACCAAATATTTCACATTTGGTTAGTATGTTAGGAAGATTTTGAAAATACAATTTCATTTGGATTATTGAGTACTGTCAAGACTTCAAGCAAACATTGCCATAAAATAATTTCATTTTTAACTTGATTGTTGTATAATTTCTAAAAATGCTTTGTGTGTATTTTCACCTGTGTTTTACAGTTGAAGGGTGAGTTTATTACATTTCACATGAAGTAAACCAAAAATCTACAGATTTTATGAGAGAATAAAAAGTATAGAATTGAATTTCAAAGTAGGTCACATACTCCCACTGACAAAAGTTTAGTACAATACAAGTTCACAAGAATGAGAAAAAAAATGGGAGTTTGTTCGTGTGTATGTGTCTTGGTTAGGAAATAAATTGACCTTAAAATAAATATAATGGGTCTTGATTAAAGCCTAAAGTTAGCATGTCCCTATTCTTTTAATGAAGAGAGTGTCAATGAATTTCTTTCGACTTTAGTTCTGGTGCATCTTAGCTAAAGGTCTTAAAGCTATTTCAATATCAACAACACATTTACTGTTATGGCCAAAGCTTAAAATGACTTGAAATAAGGTTATACTTTTGGACTTAATTACAATTGTTAATTATCTTGGTCTTTTTGGGTTTGACTTTTCTCTCTTCACCATGCCTCTGATCTGATCATTTTTCCTTTCTCCAGAGATTTGTTAGAGAGGAAAAAACAAACCAGAAACAACAGGTATAGGGGTGAAACATCTATGACTTTTAAAAAAAAACACCCTAGAATTCTCTAGGACCTGACTAATCACCTTGGTCTGTCTTTATCATTTGGAGTTTGAAATGTTACCCATTCTAGAAAAGCAAGAAGACAGCCAATAGGAAGAAGTCCTAGAAAATACTAATGAACCTCATCTTGCTGTGTGTTGTGTGGTTGTTGCAGATTTTAACTTTACAGCATGTGCACCGAAAGGCACAATTGTTTTCATCTTGTAAGAACAGATGCTTGATAGACTAACTTTAGATTCTTGAACTTTAGCTTAACCCTTTAATATTTAATTGATTTTTAAAACTTAGGACTTTATAAATGGATAACAAGATGTGTTGAGAAGATAAAAAGGATGTGTTTCTATAAGGAATGTGTTCTATATTATTTACTACAAAGTTACTCATGTAAGCACACACACACACATCTATACACACACACACACAGACACACATTAGTTTCAACTTGTAACAACTGGAATGCCAAATGTTAATGAATATTTCATATGTAGTAGTATCTAAGTAAGGTGATCATCAGTTCTAAAGATATATGTATGTTAGAGGCCCAGTGCATGAAATTTATGTGGCCGGGGGTGGGATGGGGGGAGGGTCCCTCAGCCTGGCCTACAATGATGCCAGTGTCCTGCACCCCAGCTGGCCTCTGGCCAGAGTTCTGCCTACCAACCTGCCCTCCATCCCTCTGTGGGCCAGGGAATGTGGGGTGCTGGGGCTCGTGGCTGGTACAATGCCGCCAGCATCCAGCGCCCCAAGCACTATGGGTGCCACCATCTTTGTGACAGAGTGATGACTGATTTGCATAGTACCCTTTTCTTAGATAGGATATATACAAATAGAGGTCAGGGACTGGTTCTTATTTTTACCCAAATCATACAGATAGAGGTCAGGGGCTGGTTCTTATTTCTTTCTTATTATTTCTTTTTTCAAAAAAAATATTTTTATTGATATTAGAGAGGAAGGGAGAGGAAGAGAGACAGAAACATCAATGATGAGAGAGAATCATTGATCAGCTGCCTCTTGCATGTCCCCAACTGGGGATCAAGCCCACAACTTGGGCATGTGCCCTTTACTGGAATTGAACCCAGGACCCTTTAGTCCACATGCAGGCTGACACTCTATTTACTAAGCCAAACCAGCTAGGCCTCTTATTTTAATAGAACTTAGAAAAATGCCTAGGTGATAGCAGTTATTGCATATGTTTATATATATCTTTTGGTTGAATAAATGAATGACAGCAGCATCATTTTGTTATAAACTATCAACTGCTTCTCACTAAGGTGTTAGCAAAACTTTTACCCAAAGTAGGAAAAAATAAATATTATTTCAGTGGCTAACAATATTGCAGAGGAGCTATTTAAAAACTTCCCTTATGAAATAAGTTTAAAATGGTAGGTAGATATACTACAGTGAACATTTTATTAATTAATCTAGAGCTGAACTTGAAAAAAGAAAAGAAAAGAAAAGAAAAGAAAAGGTGAGGGGAATCCCTAAAGAGGGATTCGGAAACCAGAGATGGGGTTCTTGATAGAGGTGAGAGCTGTTACTGTTGCCATGGCCACCCTGTAGCATTACCTGTTGCTCACAGATCTATTTCTTCTCAGCTTCTCTTCAAAACTGCTTTTTGGAATTCCTTGAACACTGGTTTCTGGCTAGATTGGTCAATGTAAGGTACCCATGGAAAATTTGAGGGGCTGAAGGGAGAAGCTAGTGTGTTTCTTTCCCTCACCTCCTTCATACCTATTCCCCATATCTTTAAGGATCATTTGCATTCTTTTCAGTGACACATATACTTTTGATTCTTAATACAACTACAAAAAATTAGATAAGTTATTATTGTTTGCAGACAGAAAGCTTGTGTAACTGGAGAACTTCAAAGAATTAGCTGAAAATCTACTAGAAAAATTAGGAGCATTTAGCAAAAAGGATTATATATAAAGCAATTATATCCAAATCAATACTTTTATACAGAACAGTAATATATAATAAAATTTGCATTAGCAATACCCTCCCCCCAATTCTAAAATATATGCACTTCTAAAATAAAGTAAATGGAAGACTTTATGGAGACATAAATACTTAACTACAATATAGCAACCATATTTTTGTGTGGCAAATTTTGTTATTCTGAAGATGCGAAGCCTTCCCAAATTAATTTGTAGCTTTAAAATAATTTAAAGCAAGCTCCCAGAGGCATTCATTTCCCCTGTCACTGACAAAGAAGACTCAGATGCTCATTTGAAAGAATAAATGAAGCCGAAGCTTGATGAGGTTTTTCTTTTAAAAAAACAAGTATAATTAAGTGAGACTTTGTTACCACTTATCTAAGCATTTATATAGTTATAGAATTCACACAGTGTGCTTGTGAACCAAGAAGATATATGAAAACCCAGGGATAAAAAAACAACAACACACAAATCAGTGAAATAGAACCAAGGGGTCTTTCAAATCAAGGAACAATATTTTTCCTGCATTCTCTTAAGTGTGATTTTAAAAAATTGTTTTTGCTTGAAAGTAGGAAAGCAACCTTATGCATCAGACTGGCTAGACCACAGTAGTTAGGAACATTCCCGTATTATGGAATACAGGTGTTGACACATGTGGCTTTATTTCTTCATACCTATTCATATCTAATCACACCTAGTCACACCTAATCATTCCTATTCATACCTATCCAACTATTGAGTCCTTATTTCTTGTGAAAACAGAAAACTTAAACTTTCTAAATCAAAGCAACCCGGTCTCTTCTGGTGTAAAATGCAGTCACTGTCAGCATACCAAGCACCCTTTCCTCCCCTCTGGGTTGATCTGAGGTCTGGGCTGTGTGGGGGGACTGGCCTCTGAGGGGCGGGCACGTGTCCTTGTCCAGGCTCTCTACCCCGCCAAGCCTTCAAGTTGTGGCTGTCACTCCTGGTCACTGCTGACGTCTAAAGTGCTTTCACGGTTTCCTGGTGGAACTGTCAGCACTGTACCCTCTGCAAGGGCCCACTTGTCACAGCTAAAAGCTATCATCTTCTCTCTCCTTTATTCCCTCTCCCCTCCCAACCCTGGGTCCCGGGAGGTTTCACAGCTCTGCTCTGCCACTCTGGGGCCCGCACTGCTCAGTGGGAACCTGTAGTTTGTATCTGGCCTGTGAGTTAAGAATGATGTTTCCATTTTTAAGTGGTTGAAAACAAATCAAAAGAAGAAGACTATTTATGGTGCACAAGTGACATGAAAGTCAGATACCTGTGCCCATAAATCAAGTGTTGCTGGGACACAGACGTGTACACATTGCCTAGCTGTTTTCCTGCCTCAAGGGCAGAGATGAGGGGCCACAGGGACCACAGAGCCTGTGAATTCTGAACTGTTTGCTGTTTGAGGCTTTGGAGAAAAAGTGTGCCAAGCCCTGACCTCAGGGTGGGGTGAGACCACTCTCAGATATGTGCTTTTTGCTTCTCACCTGGCCCTGGAAGCTCTGCCCCCTGTGTCCTGATGTGTGCGAGAGAGCAGGGGGTGCTCACAAAGGGGGATGGGGTCGCAGGCTCCTCTGGCCCACCATGGGAGCAGGCCACTCCTCCATGTGGTGTACCTTCTCTGATTTCTGCTCTTTCCAGCCAAGGCAGGGACCTGATTAGGCAATGGGACATGAGCAAGAGGTGGGAGCCCCACATTTGCCTTGAAGTTCTCTCCCTCTCCCTCTCCCTCTCCCTCTCCCTCTCCCTCTCCCTCTCCCTCTCCCTCTCCCTCTCCCTCTCCCTCTCCCTCTCCCTCTCCCTCTCCCTCTCCCTCTCCCTCTCTCTCTCTCTCTCTCTCTCTCTCTCTCTCTCTCTCTCTCTCTCTCTCAAGTTTCACCTCATCACAGCCCAGAAAGCCTTGTCATTTCCCCCCTGAATGGGGGGGGTAGGAATTCTATTATCTGTTATAAATCCTTCTTTGAAATACAACTAAACCTTTGAAATGTTTTAAAAAGAAAAGAGAAAAAAAGAAACGTTTGAATCCTCAATTCTTGCAATCAAAAGATGATGTTTTCCAGACTTGGTTTTTGTTGGATCTTTTAAATCTGCTTTTTTTTCTTTCTGGGGGTGGGGTAGTCTCCTTCAGACAGGGTCTAGTTTTGCCGGTGGAATGGCCTTCAGGTTAAATGAAAGGTTGGAAAGTGGAATGCATGGCTGCTGGTACACATTTCCCTGACACATGGTGGTATACGTGTTTCTGGCCTGTAGACAGGGTAAGCCCCGATGTAGGAACCACAATCTCAACACAATCTGACAGCAGTTTCGGCATAAGTATGTGCCATTCTGTCAGTATTTGAAGATTATGCAATTGAGTTCTAAGTGGTGACCTCTAAAATTGTAGTTGGGAAGATGTTTTCTTTCTAAGAAAATTCATTGTTCTTTTTTGATTAAAAATTTGTTTCAATGCATCTTAAAGAGACATAACACTAAGTCAGGTCAAGCTCTCTCTCCAACTGGTGCTGATCAGGAAAAGCATAATAGGGAAATTAGTGTCCTTATGTCTGAGTATTACATGGTTCCTCCCACGTGCATCTCAAATGAGAAAGTGACAAGATATGTTGGTTAGAGAAGGTTGCACCATATAATAGGAAATAATAAAAAGGATAGTTGATTAGCAAAACATGGGTGTGTGTGCTTATATCATACTAGAGACCCAGTGCATGAAATTCAAGCATTGGTGGGATCTCTATTGGCTGGTGGCAGCCGGCTGGGTACTCCTTCCCTTCACCCAGCCGCCTGCCACCAGCCAGGACCTCCCTCCTTTCCCCCAGCTGCCTGCCACTCTGGTCTAACTTTTGGATGAACTCCTGGTTGAGGGGAAATTTCGCATACTATGCTTTTATTATAGAGGATACTAAAATAAATTCCAGATGGCTTAATGAGTTAAAGTAAACGACAAAACAAACAATAAAAACAACAGAAAAAAACCAAAACAAGAAAACAATGCTATAGAAAAACTGGAAGGAGTATTTGATAAAAGTGAAGCCCCAAAATTTCAGGTCTATCCACATAAATATCCAAAACTACAAGAGGACAAGAAGTAAACACATCAAATTAAGATGAACAATGACCTGAGTAGTAATTTAATATAGAGAGAATTCATACAAATGAGTAAATAAAATGAAATCAATGAAAAAATGAGCAAAGGTTATGAAAAGAAATAGAAATATACAATATAACATACATAATGGCCAGAAAATACATAAACACATTCATCTTTTCTAGCAACCAAAGACATTCTAAATTAAAGAGCAACACACACCATTTATTGCTTATCACATCAGCATGGAATTTTAAAATAATGGGCACGATCAGGTACTGCTTAAGGAAATAAAAGTTATCTTTCTGACAGTTTGTCAACATGTGCGAGAATTTTAACAAGTCCCATACCAGTTTCTCAAGTAAAAGCTTTAAATCGTTTATGTAATAATTTCCTCCAAAGTGCATATGATCTGTCCTCACCTCAGACCTAATGAATCAAAACAGGTGGAGGGGTGTGGCCAGTGGATATGTGATCTGCAGCTGCAAGAACATAGGACCAGGTTTATAGCCAATAGAAATGCATGTGGTAGTTTCCCCAAACCCAGTCATTCTACATAACAATAATTCCACAGATACACAGGGACATTCCTCTATTCTATCTATTCTTATAACGGTGAAAAATTGAGGTTACTTAAATGAACAAAGGTAGGTATAGTTAAATAAAATTTAGATTAATATAATAGATGCTACAAAAACAACAGAACTGTTTCTCAAAAATATTTGATAATATGGGAAGATGCCATGATGCAATTTGAGTTTATTTTTAGAACAGGTATAAAACTTTATGAATTGTGTTAACCCAAATTCATAAGGCATGGACACTGGAATCAACTAAAACATTCACATCCTGCCAATACTCTCTCCCCCAAACCTTTTCTAATTTTTTTTTCTTCAAAAGCATGGTTTTCAATATAATAATGTAAATTAGCATTTTCACAACAGGCATTAGTTAAGAAAGATTAGAGGCATCTTTATAGGATAAATGGATGTCTAATCTTTTAGGAGACCCCGCAGTACATGGAGATCCCGCTAGTCTTCCTGGACCATAAGCAATCCTTTTATTGTCACAAGTGCTGGACTCACCCACACTCTGCTAGCTTTTAAGTGGGACTCTTTCTTTCATTCGCCTTGCTGACCATGGTGTTGTAATGATAGTGTTTATGTGTTTACAAATGTGTGTGCTCAGCTCTCTGATGATCCCATTTTAGTGTGTATGGAACCACCTCATTTTTCAAGTTCATTTTATAGGACCAAACATTCTATAAATAATATACAGGTGTCCCAAAAATGTATATGCACTTTGAATGATTAAAGATATTATTACTATACAGTTCATTTTCAAAATTTAAAAGAATCTATAGAAATGAATACCAGGCACTGCTGATAATGCCAAGCAATGGGATCACAAACATCAATAATTATTTCATTCAGTATTTGTGTGCCCTCAGTTTGTTGACTGTTGCTAGTTTTGTACCGTAAACTTTATCATTTATGTATCCTCATAAAAAATAATATAGTGACACTTTATGATACATTTTCTTTGTTCAAAGCTTAGTACAGATTTACCCATTATTTCAAATCAGTTAAACCTTAAAAGGGGTGAAAATTAATTGAGTTACAAGTTGTTAAAGAATGTATACATTTTTTTTAGGGACAACCTATATATACTCTATGTTTGCTGACTACTCATTCAATAATTCAGCCCAATGCCATCTGTGATAGACAATGTAACTATTCAATTTATTCTTGGCTTTGACCTTATAGATGCTTAGATTTCAATTCTGGTTTTCCAACACATTCACCTGGGAACTTCAGACAAAGAGCAAATATCTGGACATGGCCCTTGACCAAGTGGGTCAGAATCTTTTGGGAGAAAGCCCTGGATTGTTTTTTGTTTTGAATACTCTTCTCCAAATGATGGTAGCCAAAATTGAGGTCCTCTCACAACAAGCATTACTTATGAAAGATTAGAGCCATCTTTATAGGAGAAATGGATGTCTATTTACATAAATATGTTTATGGTCCAGGATGTGAGGCTGGTTAAATGAAAATGGCTAATTGTTCTTTGCTAAGTGCAATGGAAAGTTAAATATTGGATTACTTGTAGAAAGCCTAAAATTATATTTCTTTACTAGAGGCCTGGTGCACAGATTCATGCACTGGTGGGGTCCTTTGGCCTGGCCTGCACCCTCTCATGACAGAATCTCTCAGGGGATGTCTGACTGCTGGTTTTGGCCTGATCCCTGCAGGGATCTATTATCTAAATCTAAATTTTATTTAACTATACCTACCCTTGCACCAGGCTTCTAGTATCTATATAATATCTTTGGTTAATCTCTTCCTGTCCTCCTCCCTCCCCCATTCCCTCTGAGATTCATCAGTCTGTTCCATGTTTCCATGCCTATGGGTTGAGTGTCTGCACCCTGGTGGCTGGTACAAATCATAGCTACCAGTCTAACAATCCAATGTCGAATGGTTGAGTGGTTGCTTAGGCATATATATATGAGAATAAGCCTTGTGTATGAGAATCAAAGCCTTGAAAAATGGTTAGCAGTTAGTAAAAGTGGTAAGGATGGTGAGGGTATCTCTGCCTGAGACAAATGCCTATGGGAAGACTTGGAAGAAAGGGACCTGAGGCCAGAGGTGGGAGGAGATGAGGTCAAAGGGAGTAGGCAGAAACACATAAGTTATATTACTACATCTGACTCTTTTTCAAATGGCAATAGAAAGCTACTGGTTATTTCAGCAGAAACTGGTTTGGCTCAGTGGATAGATCATTGGCCTGCACTGAAAGGTCCTGGGTTCAATTCCGGTCAAGGGCATGTACCTTGGTTGCGGGCACATCCCCAGTAGGGGGTGTGCAAGAGGCAGCTGATTGATGATTCTCATTGATATTTCTAACTCTCTATCCCTCTCTTTTCCTCTCTGTGGGGGGGAAATATATATATATATATATATATATATATATATATATATATATATATAGAGAGAGAGAGAGAGAGAGAGAGAGAGAGAGAGAGAGAGAGCGCTACTGGTGATTTCAAATGAGAGACTCTAATAATTGTATTTTTAAAAGCTTCCCCTGGTGGCAGTTTGTTGAACAGGTGAGATTTGCTAGGAATAATAATAGGATCCCCAAGACTAGTTGAGAGACAAAGAAAGAGAGATGATGATAGGTTTGGCTAGGAAAGTGGTGTGAGTAAGAGAGGAGACAGATATGAGAAATGTTTTTTCAGATGAAGATTTTCATTTTGAGCTATTCTCTACCAATATAGGACACACAGGGACTTAGAGTAATAGTTTCAATTGACAGATGCACAAGCAAAAATATCCAGGCAGGAGGTTACTTGGCAGATAAAAGCCATGGAGAGAAAATGACCAAGGAAAATGCAAGCAGAATATATCAAGTAGTCGCCTTTCACTTGCCACTGGCCAGCACTATAAACACTTCATTGTTATGTTATTTAATTATTTTTTCTTCATAACCTCAAATGTATTTGATTTAAAGTCTTGTGGTAAACAAAATACTTGTCTTTCCCCTTTCCCCAAAGCTTGTAGTGTCCTTAAGCTATTTGCTTTTGCAAGGTAGGACTATATGGTTACTCATCAATAGGGGACATTGATGTCATTTCTTTACCATTTTTGGTGAACAATTTAAAATATTCTAGCTCATTTCCTTATTTTCTCCTCTACCCAGTACAAACATTTTAAAATGAGAATACTGGGGCCGTTGATTAAAGTATTATAAATTGGTGGCAAAGAAGATCTGACTTGCCCAAGTCAAGCCTCTCAATGACTGTGGGAGTTGGAGTTTGGACAAGTTGATGATGAATTGTCTAGGGCCTGAATTTCATCTGTAAAATGGAATCTCCTTTGGTGAAGAGTAGATGGGATGATAACTGTAAAAGTTGTGCAGTAGTTTGAATAGCACTCAGGCCATCAGGGGTTCCAGTAAAGGGTTAATTGTGTTATCATTAATAGGGGTGGAAGAGGAAAAAGAGAGGAGGTATCAGGACATGAGTTTCATGCATCTTCTATTGTTAGGAAATGACTTGGTTTAGAAATCTGTTCTTTGAGTGGAAGAATGCTTCAGTTTGAAGGAAACATTTTGCTGGAATATGTTTTAGGGGAGAATTGGTTTGGTGATATTAAAGGAGCCAAATTCTAGCACCAGGGAAGACCTGTGCTCCAACCCTCTTACTGATTTCCCTGTCTCCCAAAAGTATATTGCCCCCTATTGGTGGGAATCCCCAGGATTTTAGAGACAAACTAATCCTTAATTTACTTAGCAGATGCTTGACATTTACTTGTTTTGGGAAATGGTATAAGTCATCAGGTCATTTTGTGCTGTAACAAACACACACAGAAACTCAGCAGGGATCAGAGGAACCTGTAATTCACCATGCCCCACAGACGCCATGAATCTCCAGCAGGTGATCATATGAGTGGTGATGTTTTTACCCTTTGGTAGAGCTAGACAAATATTAATGTTTGTGTGTGTACTTCCTTCTTTACCCCTGACTTTATGTCATAATCTCACCTCTTTATAATTCTGTCTTCTTTTCCTCCTATCATTTTTCAGCCTCTGTGTGTCTTTTTCTGTCATATTTATGCCATTCACCCTCTTACTTTCATTTTTTGGAGTGATCCTTACATTTAACAGCCCTGTGTTTACTTCACCCAAGAAAGTTAAGCCCTTGTTCTGAACTACAGAACAATAAGTAAGACTTCCCTTTTTTGGCTAATGCTAGAAATTTTATTGCAGATTTATTGAAGAAAATTTCAACTTTATTAAGATGACAGGTTTTGCTTGAAGACACGCTACCCTATGAAATTCAAAATTTGATTTAAAGGTCAGAGGGAAAGCCTGGCACCTACAATCTGCCTTCCCACTGCTTTCCTAACACTAGAGTTTCCAAAGGAGAGGAAACTGCAATTGGTCAGCAAAAGCATGCCAATTATGACTTCTGTTAATAAACTCTGCCTTTAACCAAACCAGGAGCTGGAGAAAACTACTACATTGTCATGACCTTGCAGAACGTAGGACACTTCAGTTTCAATTAGGTTGTTTGCGACCAGATGAACCACTTTGTGGGAAGATAGGAAAAGCACTATTATTCTGAAATCTGTGGGAGAAAACCCTTAATGACAGTTAATGAAAAGGGCATTTTTATTTACATAAATAAAATAGTGGCTTTTTAAAAAGATACACATATTTAAAATAGTCTCCATTTTTGTTTGTTATTGATGACATAAGTCAACTTGGTGCTGGTGCTGGGCTCAGGAAAACTCTCTTTCCTTATGATCTTATTATCACAGAAAAAATACATTACTTTCTTAATTAAAATCATTTTGTACAGATTCAAGCTGCACATTTTAGCAGTAAGGACATTTAATGAAAATTTCTAATTTGCTGTATTAATCCCTTAAAATATGAAAACTTTAGTTATCTGATAATGGATTATTGGTAATGGAGTGTGTGAGAGAGGAAAAAAAGTACACAAATTGCTAAAAATTGTTAGCATTGAACTTGTCAGAAATCAGGAATAAGACTGAAATATGGATGCAAATTGGAACAGCACTTTGATGGCTGCTGAATGTCCACTTCTCAACTGCACATCTTCCTGGTGTGACTCAGAGAAGGATGCTTGAAGCTTAAAAATCGTCAAGTCACAGTGGGAGCAATGTCCTGACTGTCCAAACCAAAGAATAATGTGACAAAGTCCATTTTTACCTAAGTCTAGTCTTCTGCCTGAAACCAGTTCCCAACAAACAGTCAAAAAGTGGACCCTCACTGATGAGAGGGCTCATGGAGATGGCCCATCTGGATTTCACTGTAATGATACCAAAAGCATGACAATAATGATGTGACCACTCTCTCCTTGCCCATCTTGGCTGATGCCCCAGCTATCAAAAGCAACTTCTTCTATGTTTAAGTATGATGGCTGATAGCATCTTTAGCCTTCTGTTTTTATTGCATTTGTTTTACTGTCTGTAATAGTAGCTCATTTTGAAAATTTGAGAAATTTGTCACCATTGAAGGAAAAATGGAAGCATTATCCATAATCTTATCACCAAGACATGAGCACTGTGAATACTTTGGACCATTCCCTCCAACTTGTCATTCTGTGTGCTTATGTACACAGGGGTGTGCATACATGCATGGTGTGTGTCCATGTGAAGGGTTACAAAATCTATAGCATAGTACATATGTAATTTTACATTTTGTCCTCTTAAGCTTCACATTATATTGTGAACATTTTTTATATTATTGCAAGTTCTTAAAAAAATGGTTTTGAATAGCTGGATAATATTCTAAGGAAGAAACATAACTGGTTCATTTCCATTGGGTATCAAAGTTGTCTTTAGTTTTTCACTTAGAAGTTGCTCTATGGTGAATATCCATGTGCCTAAGTCTGTGTATCTGATCATTTCTTCAGGGCCTTTTCCTGAAAGTGTAATGCCAGGACAGGATCAACGCTGAGGTTCTGGACACATATTGCCAATGTCCACACTATGGGGTAAATTTTAGGACCTTTTTTCCCCCTATTCTCTTCTTTTTTCCTTTTCCCTTTGCAATGTGGGTATTCTGCACAATCAGAAAGTATTCCTCCAAGGGACTGAGTGTTATTGAGCACATATCCTATATAATTAAGAGGTAATATGCAAATTGACCATTACACCCTCACACAAGATGGCCACCCCATGTAGTCACAAGATGGCCACCACAAGATGGCCGGAAGGGGAGGGCAATTGGGGGTGACAGGCCTGCAGGAGAAGGCAGTTGTAGGGGGATAGGACTGCAAGGGAGGGCAGTTAGGGGGAACCAGGTTGGCAGGGGAGGGCAGTTAGGGGTGAACATGCCAGCAGGGGAGGGCAGCTTGATAGCCCCCTAACCACTCTGCCTACCAGCTTGATAGCCCCATAACCACTCCCCTGATAGCCTGCTTGACACCTAACTGCTCCCCTGTGGCCCAATCACCCCCAACTGCCCTCCCCTTCAGGCCTGGCCTCTTCCATTTACCCTCCCCTTCAGGCCTGGTCCCCCTCAACTGTCCTCCCCTGTAGGACTGGTTGCCCCAAACTGCCCTCCCTTACAGGCCTGGTTTCCTCCAACAGTCTTTCCCTGTAGGCCTCGTCTCTCCCAACTACCGTCCACTGCCAGCCATCTTCTGATGACATAGGGGCAGCCAAATTGTAATGACATGGGGGTGGAATTTTGTGATGATGAGGGTGTGGCCATCTTGTGAGGACATGGGAGCAACCATCTTGTGACAACATGAAGGTGGCCATCTTGTGACATGAGGGTCAATTTGCGTATTACCTCTTTATTATATAGGATATATATGTGTGTGTGTTTGTGTGTAATGACCAATACATTATGTCTTCATGACAACACATTCATAAGACAAAATCACTCCTGTAGATTTCTTTAGTATTATTATTGTATTTTTAAGAGATTAATGCCCCAAGTTAGAAGCTTAGGAGTGGGGGTCCAAGAGATCCAATTGGAATTTTCAAGCAGTTAAATAGCTTAATGAAATTATATCTAATCAATATACCACTATATATGAAAGCCTATATAGGAATAATTAATATTGCAAACACAATTAATAATACTGATAGTCAAAAGATGTAGTAATTTGTATTATTTCCAAACAAACAAAACCCACAAAGTAGGTATTATTGTTTACTTTTTACATATGTGGTAGTGAAACTAAGAGTATTTAAATGATCTACCCATTTAATTGATCTTGACTAAAGTGGCAGAGAAAAAAATTTGAAATCATAAATCATGGGACTACCAAATCAATATTTTGCTTTACGTCATGGTACTACTTCCCGGCAGTACTTCAGAGTAGAATTCTGAAGTACTATGTCCTGGTACTTCTTCATGGTACAATATCTCAGTAATAGGTCATCAGACTGCTTCCTGGTACTATCTTGCAGTATTACTTCAGAGTATTACTTCATGGTGTCACTTCACATAATACATCATGGAATGACCATACTACATCATGGAACATTACTTCAGAGTATTACTTCATGGTGTCACTTCACATAATACATCATGGAACAAATAAAATAAGAATTTTATTCTTATCAGTTTATTGCACCATAACTTGTTTCCCTGAAAATAAGACCTACTTACAGGTTTCCTTCTGAGTGAAATATAAGGCATCCCCCCGAAATTAAGGCCCCCAGGATTCACAGTTTGTCTGGTTTGTGTTGACAACTACCATACTACTGTACCGTATACAGGTAATAAATTTCCTTTATTTTCATTTAACAATAAACGTGTACCATATTCTTCTTCATGGAAAAAATAAGACATCCCCTGGAAATAAGACCTAATGCATCTTTGGGAGCAAAAATTAATATAAGACACTGTCTTATTTTCGGGGAAACAGGGTACATTACATTAGTACTTTAAAGTAGTACGTCACAATATTATTTTCCAGCAGTATTCCAGGGAAGAATTTTATTCTTATCAGTTTATTGCACCATAACTTGTATGATAATTTGTACCAACATTAGTGATTTAATGTTGCTAAAAACAATTAAAAAATTAAATCATGACTCTCAGATGTAAAATAAAAACATGTTAGAGACTTTATTTAGCTCAACCATGAGGAAACCAGGTGGATCTTATAATTGGTGGAACTGAGAAGTCTAAAAAACACATATGCAAACAAATGGGATAAAAGAATGTTGACATGAATGTACAAATGGAGGGATGCCAAGTGAATTTTCGCTGGACAGGGCAGAATTTATATGTCTAGAGACAAGAACTATTTTGCTTTACTATTGATTTTCTACAATTTTCAGAGGTGTAAAATAGCTCCTGTAGAGTAGGTAACCCTTGAGTCTAGACAATGCATAGTTTCTCAGTGAAGCACAACATTTCCCATGCCACGTGCACTTTTAGAACACAATCGTTCAATTCTTGTCCTAGAACACAATAGCTCCTTTGAATTCCTGTAACCTGGATTATCCAGGTAATTAAAACAAGACAGATTCATAGCATTATCTACACATTTTACTTTGTTGGTGAAGACTTGACTCAAATCCATACTCTGAAAGGACTTTACTAAAGCCCTTTCAGAAGGAGATAAGGGGAAGAATTTTATATTAATTCTCTGACTTTCAACCACAAATTTCCTTGGTTTATAAATTCACAAGATAATTTTTTCTAAATGCCAGCCTTGCAAATTCAAGCTGGGAATGAAATTCAAGCTGTGCTTTTCCCCTGCTTCTTATAGTCCATCATTGTTAGTAATAAAGAGCCTGCAAATTTCTCAGCCAAGTTCTGACAGTAAAATCTTTATTACCAGTGATGATGTAAGAGGCAAAAGGAGCACAGCTTGAGTTTTAGATCCCAGGTTGAATATAGAAAGCTGATGTCTAGAAAAAAAATAACTTCTTACACTGAACAAATTTGATCATTAAGGCAAGATAAATGTGAAACCCAACAAGGGCAATTATAGTCATAGAACCAACCATAACCACTATTAATTGTTAATCCGGAGGTGAAGAAGTTATGTAGGGATTCACTAACCCAACAGAAGTAATTGGGAAAAGACCCAGAAAATTAATTTAAATCAACAACTAGTGATACAAGCCAGCTTCAGTGTATGGTGTCAGGGGAAAAATTGATAAAGCAATTCCTCAGGAAAAATCCATAAAGTTCTACAAAGTTGCCTTGTGATAAGAATCACAGGAGAAACAAACATTAGTCTGTTGAGCGGTGTAGAATTGTTTAATTAAAATTAAGCCAGATCCAAAGGGTAGGTTAATTACCACAAGTCCTGATCAAATAGCATGAATAAAAAAGCAAGAACTAAATTGGAAAACAGAAGAAAAATACGATATAAAACAAGCAACAAACAAATACATTTTACCTGTAACCATTCCTGCAAAGGAAAGTGTAGGTTTGCTGTAACTATACTGTGGATTCAAAGTGTTGAACAGCAGCCTGAGATTGGTCTGAGATTATCCTCCACCCTCACCCTGGACAAGGGAAGCTTTCCAAACTCTTTCATTGCTGCATTGCTCAGAGCTGCCTCCTCCTCCCCTTTCATTCTCTATTTGCTCAGCTTTGGCAGAGTTCATTTCTATTGTTTGCCACCTAAAGATGTGACACACACACACACACACACACACACACACACACACACACAGGAGAGAGGAAGGCCAAAGCCCTACGGTGGAGGTGGAGGCCATGGGCTTCAAGGAGTTTCTGGGTTCCCTGGAGGTTGCTCATATGTATATGAGAGTTGGATCTGGGCAGCGAAATCCCACAGACATGAGCAGTCACATGGGGGAGAGTGGGGTTCCCCTCTGCTGTAAATTGGGATTAGGGACAATCCTGCCTAGATCTTGAGGGATAGGGACCCAGGTAACATCCAGATTGCATTGCAGTTACCATTATGATTAGCCTTTGGCATGATTCCAGGGGAGGACAGGTACTAGCTAGAAGCCCTTCTTGCTCCAGTCCAGACACTTTCCACTGCTTCCCAATCGAAAGCAGGAGTGTTGCAGTTTCATTTAGGGTACGAGCATCTTGGGCCTCCTGGCAATTAGTTTACACCAGAGCATCACTGGCCAAAAATAATAAAAAGAGAATCTCCTATCTCTTTTTTACACTCCACTGCAGTGATTGGACAGAGTTTAAACCAGCCTAAAGGGGTGGAATTTTCCTTGCAGGAGGAGAGCAGAGAGAGCAGAAAAAGGCCTCTAATGAGTCATCAAACACTTCAGTAAGTGTCTCTCCATTCATTTCCTTTTATTTCTCTTTTTTATTTTCCTTTCCCCCACCTTTGGCCTCCTTTCCATCCCTGCCCCCTTTACCTGCACAATATAAAGCTCTGAAAATAAAGATACCACATGCACACAAGTCCACTAAATTGATAGCTAAAGATCGGTGATTTTGATAAGTCAGTTTCAAGGCTGTGGTTACAGCAGTGCCTCTGGGACAGGAAAGGGGAATAGCCAACAGCGGCCCAGAATGCCCACCTGGGGACATGCTTCTACATCCTGCATTTGTACTAGCTCCTCTAACTACACAGCAGCTCCATCGTGGAGGTTCTGGTTTAATAAAAGAGAAACATGCAAATTAACCATTACTCTGCTATGCCCACTGCCAATCAGAATGAGTATGCAAATTAACCCAACAAAGATGGAGGTTAATTTGCATATGCAGGCATGGAGCAGAGTGAAGCCTGCTATGAGGGGAAGTGGAGGGAGCTACTGGAGTGGCTCCTCAGATAGAAGAGAGGATTTGTCAGCTCCAGGCAGCCAGGGAGCAGGAACTTGCCAGCTTCTGAGGCTGTGAGTGAAGTCAGGGGAAGGAAAGCCTATTTTTACACAGATACTGTACAACGGGCCTCTAGTTTTAGAGATAATAAGACTTGTAAACACCTATGTAATGGTAAGCTCTGATCTAAGGACTCTCTACTTTTTAATTCACCTTATTTAATCATCGTGTAACAACCCTCTGAAGTTATTAACATCCCATTTTAAAGTGGAGGAAATGGAGGCACAGAGAGGTAAAGGGTTTGCCACAATTTCCCAGGCAGCCGGGCCCTGCATGTCTGCTGGCTGCTGCATTACCTCTCCTATCTGGTGGATTGTTCCCTTCAAACCTGGACCGTTTCAGATACCTCTAGAGCAGTGTTTCCCAAACTTTTGACACATGTGTACCCCTTCTATAATTTTCATAATGCTGAGTACCCCTTGTCAAAAAATGGATTTATTTTAATATCAATCAAAATATATTTATTTGTTCTTATTTTGATACATACACAAAATAATAATAAACGAAAAATAAAATTATTCATAATAAAATATAAATAAAAGTTATATTATAAATAGCATATATTTGCACACCGGACCATCTCATGCCTTACAAGACTGTCTTGACTTGACTCATGAGAATGTAGAATTAGGCACAGCTAAGCACGGTGCAATGCATATCCTCACCAAACTCTGGTGCAACGCGTACCCCCAACAAACTCTTCCCGTACCCCTGGGGGTATGTGTACCACACTTTGGGAAACACTGCTCTAGAGCTAACTCAGCACAAAGCAAGAATCTGAAGTGGGGTTGTGTGTGTGTTTCCAAGGAATGAAGGATGAAAGTCCACGTGGGATGAACTTCCATTTATTTTGGGTACCTCTCTATCCCAAGTGGAATTGCTTAGTGCATTTTTGCATACAGCCGGGGTAGATGTGGAAGTTTGTTTCCAGTAATAAAATGCTGCAATTGTACATACTGCCAGACAAGTTACAAAGCAGGAGATAAACATTCCTGTCTAGGTGCTGACAAAAGGGTGTGACTGCCGCAAGCAAGCTTCTATTTCAGCCCCGTCTCATTAAGCCGAATGTGTGCACAATCATTAGCATAGAGTTTTGCCAGCGATGTGATCATGCTCTGGTTTGGGCTCCACATTGGCAGCTTGTGACACCCAAAGACAGTTCTGTGATATTTGTATTGTTCAGCGTGGTCTCCAAGCAGCATATGTAAGATGAAGCTGTAAATAGCTCATGTCCTTTGCTGGAGGCGCCAAGCGCCACTTTGCAAGGGTAGTAAAATCACAAGAGTTGCAGGTACATCAGAAAGCAGCCAGGTGTCAGATGGAGGGGCGCACACCTGAATGAGCAATTAGCATCAGGTTTTTCTGAGGGGAGATGACAGATGCCTGCCCACTTTTTTCTGAAGAAGCTGGGCTTATTTTTTCGTCTCTGAATCTCTCTCAATCAGGCATGCTTAACCTTTCACAGGACACCCAGTGGCTAAGATTTTTATGAAAACAGCAATCCCATACCCTGGAGAATCTTCCTAGGCACATACGACAAATGACATTTTTTTATTCCCCTTCCTTTTTTTGGCCTTTTTAAAAGAATCATTCAAGCAGGAAGCCATGTTCTGGGCGGCTCTACTCCCAGAAAGGCTTCATTTCCTAAAGGCTGAGTGTATGGGAAGGGGCAGAGTTCATGGGGAAAGATTTTAGGGTTTGCCCACCTCTTTGCATCAGATTCGTTTCTGGATAGAGCTGCAGAGAGAGAGAGAGAGTATGGACACAGAGACACATTTTCCCCCCCATGCAAGCTGCATACAGACATCACGGTGCTCGGCTCAGGGCTCTTTACTCAGGGGTGGGTCAGGTCCTGCCCTCAGGGGACAGGCAGCTTCCTTGTTCGTGGGAATGGACCACAGGTGCACATCCAAGTCCCTGGAGATGGGTCAGGGCTGTTGGAGCCAGTGGATGGGGGTGGGCAGAGTATTCATTTGAGTATCTTGGGACATCTACCCTCAAGTCATTCCTCTCACTGGGGGTACAAGGATTCCGTTTCTCTCTGTCCTTTGGTAGAAATTTTAAATGAAAGAAGCAAAGAGAATTTCTGAACAAAGAGATATTCTGAATGGGGATATGAGATGCATCTGTTCTAGTGCTGCCGATTTGCCGTCCTGGGAGGGACCCAGGTCCAAGCAGACTTTATTTTGGTGTTAGCCTGAGTCTGTTCGTCCACCTGTTTCTCTGTGGAAGGGAGGCAGGGACACACTGATGACAGAGCTGGGGAGAAGGTCATGACCGAGAAGTGATTTCCCGGCCTTCCTCCATAGGAGAGGGTGGCATGAGGCTTATGGAATGGAGCAGAATCATATGCAAGAAATGAGCACAGGAGAGACTCACAACACATGCATACAAACATACCACACACACGTACACATCACATACATACCATGCATACATGCATACATACAACACAAAATAGAGAGGGAGAGAGGGTGAGAAGAGAAAAAGAGAGAGAAATAGAGAGAGATACAGAGAGAGTGATAGAGAGAGAGAAAACAACATTCTCAAGGGAGAACTCAGCATGAACTTCTGAGCAGCCCCCTGGGCTGTGGTGATGCTTGTTCACTCATATAAGCAGGTGCATCCTGGGTCCTCAGTCTTCACAGCCACAGTTTGCTCTGGATCCTGAAGTATTTATCATTCTGCTCATTGAGGTTCCATGCATATTGTTCCCTCTGCCTACAGTGCCTGGTTACAAACCCTGGTCTTTATCCTGCCGATTCCCACCCCCCTTCAAGCTTCAGCTCAGGAAGCAGCACCTCCTCCTCCAGAGCCCGGGCCTTGCTGTGATCCCACAGCCCAGGTGCTACATCTCCACCTGGGCCGTGCTAAGTAGGTGATTGCTTCTTCCTCCTCTAGGGGCAGGGATCATATTTTACTCAGTGTTGCTTTGCATGGTGTCCTTCATAGTATATACATATATATGGGGAAGGAATTGATGCTTGAAGAAAACCTGGAAGATGATGAATAGTGGACAAAGAATTTGAATAAAGTGGAGATTCAATAATAGCTTGCTTTTGATAAAGGTATCTTACAGCAAAAATGCCTGATCATGCTCACAAAGATAGGGTGAATAAAAATGTGAGCCGGGAGTTTGCACATGGCCATGGCAGCACAGCTTATAGAGCTGCCAAGGGTTACCTAGGGGCAGGGTATGTAATGGTCAGGAGCTTAGGATTGAGAACCAAAGAGTTAAGCATTCCAACCCAAACTCCAACATTTATGAGCTGTGTGACTGAGAAAGTTATTGAATCCTTTTGACTCTCCATTGTCTTATCTATAAATCCAAGCAGAGTGACAAGTACCTGTCCCCTAGGATGTTGTGCAGACTGAATGGAAAGGTGGCATGTAGAGTGGTTAGCCGTGTGACTGACTCATGGTTAGAATCAATAGGTGTTACATTGGTTAGGTGGAATGTAGGTGAGTTCAGGGCTGAATTCCATTCGAAGGGTGTTGCATGTGCATGAAGAACCGCCCAACCTCAGCTGGGATTCCAGGACAATATCAGAATATCAGCCCATGAGGGAAAGTGACATGCTCTGTTCTGCTTAATGAATTAATTCTATGGTCTAAATTTTGAGTTAATGCATGCAATTTTCATTTGTTAGCATTCATAACATTGTCCATAGCTCTAACATTGCATAAGCATCAAAGCATTTAGTGTCTACGAGTGATGATTTTCCCTATATATATATCTATATAAATCAAGCTTTGGTGGCAACTATCACCATGCAGATACATATGAATTTCTTTTCAGCAAGAGTCATCAAACTTGTTTAAAAAGAGGCATGTGAAGAACAGCTATTGTCTTTTATCTCCTGGAATTTATGACCAAAACCAGGCTTCTGAATCCTTATTTATTTGTACTTTACATTCCATAGGAGGACCAGGCCATGCTTGAATCAATTATAAAACAACTGAATTACAGCAATGGTGCATAATCATAGTCTGACACAAGTAGGGAATTAATCTGGGCACTTGGAAAACACTGTCAACCCCATTGTCCTTGGTGTTTCTTGAGATGGGTTCAGTCAACTCCATTAGTAGGTTTGGAAAGTCAGAAGGCTCTGAAATAAATTGGGGCTGAACAGAATCCAAAAATGGACAAAGAATTTGTCAGAATTCTTAAATTCTTATATCAGCTTTGACCTCAAAGCTGTGTGGCTTTTGGGCCTCAGTTTCTTCTACATGTACAATGGCCATGACAGATTCGGAGGCAGAACATTTGAAACTTGGGGTCCATGGATGTTCATCAAGTAGTTTGTAAACTTCTTCTGATTCTTTCTGTGTAGGTACATCTTTCTGGGATGACTGTGAATTATTTTGAGCATATCCTCAAATAGTTTCATGAATACAACATAGGCAATAACCAGTCTTCTGCCCAATTCTTAAGAGTCTCTCTCAGATCCAAGACTTTATGATTCTCTCAAAATTGCAATCAAAGCCTGATAGTATAATAATATAAAAATGTATTAGCATCTTTTGTAAAGATAATACCTTACTTTCAATTTTCTTTGATTTCCCCCCCATTTTCCTTCAAAGAGGGAAATAGCTGGATGTCATATTCAAGGCTCACTTGTTCTACAATAGTGGATCTCAAACTATGTTTCCAATAGTTGGGATGATATATTAATAGTTGCACCTTGGAAAATTGATTCAATAATGAAATACATACAAACTCCTGGAGAGTCAGAGCACATTGGTATATAGCAGTGATGTTCAACCCTTTTCCATCTCATGGCACACGTAAGCTAATTTCTAAAATTCTGCAACACACCAAAAATATATATATATATATATATATATATATATATATATATATATTGCTAACTTAACAAAATAGGCATATAATTTTGATTCATTTATACTGGACAATTATAGTTTTGTTGGCTGTTGTCATTTTTTTATTTTGTAATCTAAGGGAAAAGAAGCCAGTGTCCCTGACTCAATAGTCTGATAGTGCATGTTTTAAAAATTCTTGTGGCACACCAGGGTGCTGTTGCACACAGGTTGGAAATGGCTGGAAGCTCTAAGCTATTCTTCATTGAGAACCTGCTTAAATTTTTTTCAACAGTGTTGTCTGAATTACCTGACCACAGAGCTCCTTAAATACCTGTCTCATCATAAAACATAATTTTTTGAAGGAATGTATTATCAGAAATACACCTAGTCATTTTGGCTTTAATCCTTTGGAACACATCTGTGGCCTTTGCTGGATTCTTGAAGGCCTAATAATGCTTACTTAATGAAGCACATACATTTCAGGAATCATTTGATGGAGTTTTAGGAAGATTTAAATAATTTTAAGTAAAATGACTAATTTTATATAGAGAAGGTCAGTATAATTAGAAAGAATTGACATTATGCTAGACAAAGATTTAAAAAAGCAAAGGTGGGGATAAGTACATGGACAATTGTGAATATCTGTGAGTAGGAGTTCATTCATTGATTTTTTTCATTCATGAATAGTTATTGGGAGACTCCTAAGTAAAGGGGACCATGAGAATACTTGATAATGGAGAAGAAAATGGGAGAGAATGTGTGACCTTAATGTAGTCAACATCAGATGATGTTGGGAGGTAGGTAATGGATAATTTCAGTACAATGATGCATCTATGGCAGCTGTACGTATGATTGCACTGAAAAAGAGCTGGTCATTTTTGCAGATTCAAGGAGGGTTTCAAGAAGGAGGTGATGTTTGAATTAATTAGTTTTAATATTCACAATTGGATAAATTAAATCCATGTTCTCACCAGAAGTCTAATGGTTATGGAAAAAAAACCCAGTAAGAATTGTACCTAAAGTTTAGATTTAGGTTGCTGGCACTTTGGCTGCAAATATCAGGACACTAAAGAAATGTATGATCTCCCTTCATTGTGACTTCAGAGGCTTTCAGGGTCATTAATTCACTTCTTGCCATTGCTCCATTTTGCCATCTTCCATTCTGAATTTATTCTCATGTTGTCAGTGAAATGGCTGCAGAAGTCTCAGGCTTTATGTCTGGAAAAACAATGTTTAGGAGAAAGATATGGCTTTGCTCCTTTTATTCCCTTTTAGGATTAAGGAAACCCTTCTCAGAAGCCTCTCAAGAGATGCCATTCCCTGTCTAATGGGCCATCTCTAAGTCACATGCTAATTCCTAAGCCAAGTCCCCTAGGAAGTGATGTCAGCTTTCCCCAAAGCATAGGGGCTGCATGGAGGAGACGTGGACACCTGAACAAAATCAGGATCCTATCGGAAAGGGGAAGAGGTCAGAGATGCTCAGGAGACAATCCTCAATGCCTGGCCCAGAAGGTTTGCATACAAGGACATTGCTATCTGCAAGACAGTTTATCAGACAGATAATGATTTCCTTTTTCCATCTCCATGACCGAGATTAACAACCATGGTCCAGGTAGTTTCCTGGGTGTCTCTCCACATTCTTGTCTATATTTTAATTCAAAGAATTGTGCAATACGGTGATGTTAATCACTATGCTTTAAAACACCCTCCACTGACATACCAGAGGCTGTTTTGGAGTCACTTAAATCATCCCCGCCCTGAGACTTGGTTCTCAACTAGCATTTAATACTAATATCACACATGCTCAGAGTCTCACATGGTGCTGTGCATAATTAGGTTTATAGAAAAGTGATCAGAAAATTATGATGATGATTTGACAGTAATTGTCATTTCAGCTAAATGACAAATCTCAAAGGCTGATAAACTAATTCAAATAAACAGAGTTTCAGTGTTTTCATTGTATGGACAGGAAAAAAGCCCACCACACCCATCTTTTGACTTTCATATTGATTAACATTAATTACTTCAAACTCTAATGCCAGCAATCTCCTACTGAATTATGGTTCATGAAAGCTATTGACTTATGTGGAGGTGCAGTAAGAAGTCCTTTTTAGGCAAGACTACAATAGATTGTTGTCAGGATTATCTAATTATTGAGTAAGCAGTGGTGATAAACTCTAGCAATAAAAACACCGTCCGCTCACCAGGGGCTCTGGGTTTGAAATAATGGCTACGTCTGACAGCATACATTGGCTTTTCTTCTTCATCCCCCTCAAACAGAAATTCTCACTTGTGCTCTTCCAGAAGCAAAGAATGGATCAAACAACTGTTATCCCACTCTTCACCCCAACTTTCCTTCTTTTATTTAAAAGTCATTTGGATTTCTAATTGGACTTATATTGTTTCCTTTTCCTTACTTTCTAAAGAGTTTTCTCTTAGGTAGCTAGCAATAGAAATGACAAAAGTTTCTTCAATTTAAAGGCACATCTTTTTCTTTCTCTTTCAATTTAAAGGCACATATCTCTTTCTTTCTTTCTTTCTTTCTTTCTTTCTTTCTTTCTTTCTTTCTTTCTTTCTTTCCTTCCTTCCTTCCTTCCTTCCTTCCTTCCTTCCTTTCTTCCTTCCTTCCTTCCTTCCTTATTTCCTTTTTTTGCATTCATGGCTTATATTTTTTGAGCTCTCACTCTGTGCCAGGACCTCAATCATTGGGTCATCATCAATAAGACCTAGTGTATCCAGAGGACAGCCAAGTCCCCATGACAAAACCCCACAGTGGGAGCACCTGGTACAGCTTCTGTCTTTGTAACCAGTTTCTGGCTGATAGAGTTAGGTATTGTTACTTCCCCCACCTTTCAGGTAAAGAAACACACCTAGAAAAGGAAACTATGGCTAATGGAGAGAGACCGTGTTTGAACTAAGGCAGGTTGAGTCCAGCATCAAATTTCTCTTTCACCATTGCTCTTATGAATCTTAAATTTAGAAGTCTGAGTTGTGAGGGACCATAGAAAACATTTAGTCCAGTGCTTCATTTTATATAAAAAAGCCATTATTTTGGGCAAGTAAAGCACTAGTTTAACTAGGTCACACTCAGAGAGCAGTGCTTTCTTTTTTTCACTGACTCATTAATTAATTCATTTATTTAGTTAATTTAACAATATTTACCCACTGTTTCCTATCCTGTGCACTGTCAGTACAGTAATAAAACAATCTAACAAGTCCCTTCCTCATGAAATTAAGAAATTTAACAGGGGAGAGATAGAGGATAAGCACATAAATGATAGAGGCTAACAATGAGAGCATAAGGAGTACATTGGATTGGGGAGGTTTGCCAACCTGGGTAGATTGAGGCAAGGGACTATCTGGGAGGGAGCATGCCAGTCAAGCTTTAAGCTAGAGGCCGAAGAAGAAGAACACATTCAAAGAAGAGGTCAAAGGTTGAGGGTCTTTTCTGATGACAGATCATGAATTTTGGAGGCTCCTGGGGGAGAATGGGTTGGAAGTTGTAGATGAGGCCAGATGAGGGGATGAAATAAAGGACCCTGGGGATACTTGGGCTTCTGTTAGTACCTAGTTTAAAAAGGTTGTTATGTGAGTCATGATAGGTCTGTGCCTATCACTGCCTCAATCTGGGGTTGGTTTCATGGCAGTTCGTGGAGCTGAGGCAGATTTTGTGTGGTTGGGTGAGGGGAACTACAAGGATAAAGAGGAATGTTGCTAAAATGCTGCTCTGAATAAAAAAACAACTTCCAGCTGAAACATGGTAGAAATGTTCTTTAAGCAATAATCCAGCAATAGTCGATGGTAAGTCTTATAAATAGTTTTAGGAAACACAATTTTGGTAAATGGATTCATTTGGAAAAGCAGAAAGTGATTTCTGGCAAGTGGGTCCCCAGTGAGTTGATGTTTGATGAACGGAGCTACTTCATGCCATTGTGTCCAGCAGAGGAGGGACAGGTGCATCTGAAACATTCCTTAGACACTGTGCCCTTCGTTTCTCTCTACTTGGAAAAGACCTCTGATTGGCTCATCTGGGGCATATACCAAGTCTGATGACAGGTTTTAGGATGGGTACTTTTTAAGTGGGGTGGGTACAGCAGCATTCCTCTGTGGTTATTTTTTCCAGATCATTGCTCCTCAATTTGACCACAGAGAATGGGAGACTTAGAGTGTCAAAATGTCCAGACCCTCAGAATCAGGGACTGCTTCAGTTTAAATACCCATAGTCCCTGGACTTTTGTCCCCTGGCATTTTTATGCCTTGGATAGCTCTGAAATATCTGCTAACCTCCCACTCATAAATTATCCATGGCTGTGCTCATATTTTATCTAGAAGTTTGCACAAATTCAGCTTGTAAACTCACCCATACACCTCAATGGTCAACATTACTTATGTGTAGGTCCATGTTGGCTTTGTGGTTAAGCCTGGAATCTGACTCTCTGGCGTTGAGCCCAAAGGGAGCTGGGTGCTGGAGATGAATGATAATTAGCCAGGACTCACTGTCTGCATGGTGCCTGGGGGAATGTTCAAACATGAACACATCCCTGACCTCAGAGCTCGGGCATCAATTTGTTCCTTTTTTTGGTGGAGAAGAGACACTATCAACAGAGCACAGTTTCCCCCCTATTGTCTGATCCAGCTGTTAGGAGAGTAGATGTCCTGATCATGTTCTAAATAGGAAGAAATTGATGTTATTTACTTTCCTGATACCATTTAATATGTGAGTGGTTGAGTGCAAGTTCCAAGGCACTCCAGTTTATCAGGAAGTCAACTTTGCCCTTCATCCTACCTAAATACATATATAAATTGAGGGTTCTTTTATTTATCTAGCCTTGAGCATTGCTCAGACAACAGATTCCAATTTAAGATCTCTAATACTATGCCTTCAAGTGTGATCCAGATAAAAATGCTTTCCAAGTGGGCTGGGTAAACCCAAGATTACATGGAAAACAACCATTATTAGCTTTGGTGCTGGCAGATTTCATGTCATAAAACAATTCTTGTCAACTAAGGCTTAGCTACAATATCAAAAGCAGTTTATAGAGGCATGAAAAAATCCTTTTTAAGTGAGCAAAATAAATCATTGCTCACTAACAGTGGTATTTAGGAAGATTAATTTGAATTGTTTCCTCCTCTGGCTACATTTCACTACAGTCAGTATTTATCTTTTGAGTTTCCCAATCATCCTAAAGAGATGGATTAGGCTGAATTAGTTGCAGTGGCAGAAAAGTAAAACAGAAATATAAATCCGAGTCTAATAGCCATGGTTTGAACAACTTCATGTGCAGTTCTCCGAAGACAACCAAAATAAATATTTTCTACCTCAGACATGCTTGATTCTAATTCCCGATGATTATTTTGAAAGCAAAAACGCTGAGTCATGATATGTGGCTGGTGTCAAGTCATGACATCACAGTGAAATGATAATCTGGGAGAAATAATTTTATCTTGTATTTGTCATTCTTTAAAAGTGGAGGATTTAAAACTTATGCTATAAGGATAATCTTGATGATGCTCTACACTGAAGTTTAAGAACAACACTCTTCTATAACCATCCATTTTCTTTCATCCTTAGCAGATATTAGCATCTTGTTTGACATACTGAGGAGTTTTTGTTTTAAAGATCGGTGATCACACAATATTACCATGGTTTAATATTATAGTAGAGTTGGGCTCCTCAAATGATATGTTTGTGGACACATGTTGATTGCCTTGCTCATCAGCACTCATTCTCCCTTTTTCAAGCAACATCCATATTTTCCTCTGGGAATCCATCCCTTCTTCATCATTGGCCCTGCAGCCTGGTGAGGACTGATGTCCCCCTCAGCCTCAGGAGTGCAGGTGCATTCCTATGACCTCTGTAGTTGGCTCAGGTGTGGATGTGTGGAGGTGTGGGAGGAGATGATTCTTGGGGAATCTAGGAGAGATACTCCTTCTCTTTCTCTTTTTCTGGGATGGCTACTGTAAGTAACACACTCTCTCCTGCTGCATGTGAGTTAGCTAGTGCTGAGTCCTAGGAGCTTTTGGGGGTCCCCAAAAGGAGCAGTACCGGGGCAAAGCAGGTGAAGAGAAGGCATAGCAGAGGCCCCAAGGAAAGAGAACCTTAGTGCATGAAGTCTCAACTGAAAGCTCCTCAACATGTGAGCCCAGAATGTATTCCTGAAGCTTGGAGGACCAACCTGAAGAGTATAGTGAGCTAGATAAATGTTGTGATCCATTGACTGTGTGAAAGACTAAATGCATCCCATGTTAATGAAGCCCAGAACATGAGGGTTAATTTAGAGAATAATTGTTCTCAAGAAAGAGAGGGGAAAAAGTTTACCAACATTCTTTAAATAGGATTCTCCCTAAATATTTCAAATTTAAAGGTGAGTCATGAAAATTTGCATTACACTGAAGTTTTCTAGAACTGGCTAATGAGCTAGAATAAGTTCAGTTTTTTTTTAAATTAATAAATATTCTACTTGTTGACACCCACATTTTTATAAATGTTAGGTGTTGTGAGAAAACTGATAACATGAGAGTCATTAGTCCTATTAGTCAAATATCCCCTATTATCCCATTTTCTGAGCATGTGGTAGAATTCTTCCCAGCCTCCTCGTCATTGGGTGGGGTCATTGACTAGTTCTTGCCAATGGGTTGCAAGTAGAAGTGATATGTGTCACTTCTGGGAAAAATACTTCATTACCAGTGTAAGACCCTCTAATGCTCATTGTCACTGAAGCATGGGGTTTGTGGTATTTGAGAGGATGGCTACACTAACCACCTGGACCCTGAGTGACAGATATGAGCAGAGCTTCCCTACCAACCCACAGTGACCATAGAGTTGTTACAAGCCATGATGATTTAGGGATTGTTTGTTACCATAGCAGAACCTGGCCCATCGGGACTCATGGAGTCCCTGATGGAGTCATGACAAAGAAACTAGAGCTAATTTCCCTGCAATCTGTCCAAAAACCTGGCTGGGCAAAATTTCACAGGCATTTCAGTGGGATGGTTGGATGTTTATTTTCCTCAACCAGCTTTTAGCATTGAGCTATGTCCTTGGATTCCTCAGACAGTGTCCAGCACAGGGACAAATCAGAGAGCCCTGTCCAATGCCAGAGAAGAGAGAGGAGGAGACAGACAAAAAAGGCCCTGTGGATTGAGCCCTAAATTAGAAAGAAAAGGAAGGGAAATTTCATAAAGTGTTGTGGGATATAATTAGATCACACATTTTCCTTGAGTGATACAAATAGATTGGACTGCTAATGTAATCACTTTTGGTTACCAGACAGTGCTATATATATATATTTTTTGTTTTGTTTTTACATAACCTGCTTGAAAGGCTATGTAAACCTTTCTTAGAGTTTATGTGTATAATACTAAAAACATGGTTTTCCAGGGTTGAAGACTGGATTTAAATTTTCAAGTAGTACTGACTTAGTTTTGGATATTTCTACTTGCAGAAAAAATGGACACAAAATAAGTGTTTTAATTTTTATTTAGTAAAATGTGGAGGTGCTTTTATGACACATTTTATTTTTATGTATTTACCTGGGACAAATGAAAGAATATGATCACACAAAAAACTTGTATTCAAATGTTCATGACTGGTAATATGCAAAAAGTGTAAACAATACACTGTCCATCAGCTGATGGATGGACAAACTGTGGTCCAGACATACAATGAAATGCTAATCATAAAGAAAAATGAACAAAATACTAATACTGCTACAACACTTTTTTTTTGGTATACAACCTCCAAAACACTGCTAATTGAAAGAGACTAGAAACAAAAGACAAGTCATTATGTGTGATTCTGTCCATGTGAAATGTCCAGAAAAGGCATGTCTGTATAGGCAGAGTTGGTTTGCTAGGTGTTGCTTGGGGCTAGGGAAGTGAATGTGGATACACTGAGTGGGCACGAGGGATCTATTTGGATGATGAAATGTAAACTGAGTTCTGGTACTGGTTGTACAATTCTTTAAATCAACTAGAAATTACCGAATTGTTCATTTAAAACATGTGTCTTTTACAGCATTAAAATAATATCCCAATAAAGATATTTAAAAAATTTGGGTTTTACCATGGAGTATACTGTTGTTGTATTTTTTAATTGTCAATAATTTAGAATGAGGGACCTTGCACAGTGCTTGGAATGCAGTAAGCACTTGATAAATGGACATTGAATCAGATCAGAGTATGTGCCCTAAGAGGCTGTGGGTGTGGGGGCTCCCTCCCAAGGCAACTGGACCTGGCAGCTCTGTTGGAAAAGAAGGGGAGCAGGGTGTCTGCTTTTCTCTTCCTGAAGGTTTGCATCTGCTTGGACAACTGTGATTGTCAATTATGAAATCCACTTGATTATATTGAACATATGCTGTTTTATGACCACACAGCATCATTCCCTCTGTGTTTGGCTGCAATAGCTGGAATTTCTTTGGGTCAACACTCCTCTCTATTCTCAGTCCATTTGGTCTGAGTGAGGCTGACTCCACCTCCAGGACCTGGAACGGAAGGTGGGTCAAACCCAGCATGTCAGTGAATCCCATTCCCCTGACTGCTGTGGTTGGTGTGGGATGGATATGCCCTTTGGTTCACATTGCAAGGAACAGGGACTTTCCTTGCTTGTGGATTTGCACCATTAGGGACTTAATATTTAGAGCTCTTGGCAGGTGTTTCTTGTCATTGAAGTTTGAGAATAAGCCAGCCTGGAAAAGAACACAGCCAAGAAGCGGAGAGACTGGTCCTTGGAGTGGCATCCTTGGAGTTCCCAGAGTCTGCCTTCTGTTTCCACAAGCCAACAAACACCCTATTTCATGGGGTCAGTCTGTACTGTGTTTTCCATCTATTGCAAATGGGTTCCTGGACCAGGGATAGCTCTTGCTTTCTGAAAAGAGGAGAGGGCAGGAGCTGTAAGCACCCTACCGTGTTCCATTTTTAGAAATGCATACCAAGCAGGGGCCAGGAGGAGCTAATGAGGTCAAATCTGAAATCCTTGTCTCTTGGAAGCCAGAACTAGGAAGGTTACCCAGTAGAGTTTATTAATATTAATGGTAATAATTAGAGCCACCATTTATTGGTGCATACTCTGTGGCAAGTGCTATTTCACATGCTCTACGTGCAGACACTGTGCCGATGCTCACTTGCTTCATTTCATCCAATTGTCCCAGGAGGTTTAGGAGTTGGTGCTGTCATTGTTCCCATTGTACTCAAGAAGAAACAGAGGTTAAATTGCTGAGGTTATCACAGGCAAGACAGAGGGTCTTTGCATACCAGGCCAGTTTTAAACACTTAGTGTGTTTTAACTCCATCTTCACAACAATCTTAAGATGCATGTATAGGTGTTACTCCATTTAACCGATGAAGAACTTAAGGCCCTGAGAAGTAGAGTAACTCGCTCAAGTCCACACAGCCGGTGAGAGCTGAGTCTATGATTTGGTACAAGAGCCAAACTAAGGTCAATCTGACTTAAAACTCATGCTCATAAATATTAGGCTTTACTGCCATTTTAAAAAACTCAGCATTTAATTTTGTAGTGATGTTAGATTTATAGAAATTTTGCAAAGATAAAGAGAGAGCTCCTGAATGCCCTCCCCCAGTTCCTGTGATGTCATGTCACGGAAGCAGGGCACATTTGTGAACACTTGGAGCTCAGCATTGCTGCATCCAGGTAAGGAAGCCCTTTATTTGCATTTCAGCAGCTTTTCTGCTTTGGCTTTTTCCCTCATCCTGGATGCCATCCTGGACACCTCATTGAATTTAGTTCTTCTGTCTTTTTTTTTTTTTTTAAATGTTTTTATTGAATTCCGATAAGAAGGGGAGAGGAAGAGATAAAAACATCAATGATGAGAGATAATCATTGATCTCTGCTTCCTGCATGCCCCACACTGGGGATGGAGACCACAACCTGGATATGTGCCCTTGACTGGAATTGAACCCGGGACCCTTCAGTCTTCAGGCCGATGCTCTACCTACTGAGCAAAATCAGCTAGATTTCTATCTTTTTAAAAATAATTCTTTCCATGTTGGGATCTTTTCTGGAATGATAAATGCAGTGTTTGCTCTTGGTCTTTTTCTAGTTGAAAGAACAATAACAAAAATATTAAAAAAAAAACTTAAAAAATGATTTATTTTATTATATCTTATTTTTTCCATCACCATTTATTCCCTCTATGCTCTCTTCCACCTCACCTCTCCCCCCTGCAATCACCACGCTGTCCTTTATGTTTATGAGTTCTCTCTTTTTTTGCTCAGTTCACCCTCCCCCGCCTCTATCAGAGCTTTCCGCCTGCTCTCGATCTATGAGTCTAACTCTATATTTCTTGATAGTTCAGTTTGTTCATTGAGTTCCGCATATGAATAAGTATATTAAGTACTGGGAATGAAGGCCTAGAATTTGGGCCATTATTGGACATTGCAAGCAAGTATTACCAAATATTCACTGAAAAAATTTTAGCCTTCTATATTTGCTGTATGCCTTTGTTTTCAATGAAGCGTTTCATGTTTCATGTTTAATGCAATGTAGCCAAATTTCAGCAAGGGAGTATTCTCTCAGATTTCTCAAACATGAGAATTGAACCTAAAGGGGACTCAAATGTCTCTAAGAACACCATCACTCCGAGCCAGGGTTTTCACAGTATCCAGCCCCAGGGCCAACCCCAGGCAGAGTGGATCTACTCTCAGGAGGCGTGGCCCTGGGACCTGAATTTTCAAACGCTCTTCAGGACAGGGTCTGTGCTCCTGTTTGGAACCCATGGGGGCAGGACCTTGCCTGTGCAAGAAGTATCCCTAAAACCAAGTCTGAAACCAAAGCAAAACAAGCCCGCAGCCTGGCGGCCTGGCTGTGGTCAGTTACGCTGCTTCTTTATTCCTCAGGAGAGTATTCTTTATGTAAAACACACTCCATCCATTCTACTAAATCTTAACACCTGGGGAGAGAGGAAGAGGCAGAAAGAGAGAGAGGGTTTTAGGACATGCTGGCTAGCTGGGTGTGAGTTGGGGGACCCGGGCGCCCCCCTGGAGTTCTCTGTGGCTCCTGCCTCATGGAGTGCAGGTCCTCACCCCAGCCACACCCGGTGCTCATCCAGAAACAGCAACATGGCTTAACAGGGGAGGAAATGAACGAGGTCACACTTCTTAAAAGATCTTAAAGCTCCGCCTTTGTGGGTGACCCGAGGGGATTTTCCAGAACAGTTATGATTAGACAAGACTTCAGAACCCAGTTCACGAAGAAGAAATGAATCTACTGTACATACTTAAATACTCTCTCGAGTATACAAATTCCTCTTATGTACACATATACATACATGTGTATCACTTATAAGTGAGACATGCATACGGTGTATGCACATGTATACACCTAAAATGACTACCTCATAATCCAGTGACAGTCTTGAGATGGTTTGTTCTTGTCCCCATTTGCACGTGTGTGTCTCAAACTCAGGGAGAGGAGTGACTTGCAGGCCTCACCTGGCTGGCCGCCAGTGGGGGATGTGAGGCCAGGCACTGGGCCCCAGAGACTGGCCACAACCCTGCTCTGTGCGGTCCCTGTCAGACAGGACGCCTGGCCAGTGTGCAGCTGGCGAACACCGGAGGTTTGGGGCATCAGAACCTGGCAGCGGCCGTCCTCGTGCTGTTTGTGCGGCTCTCAAGGCTTGGCAAGAGCCTGGCATCCTAATGATGCGACGAGGCATGTCCTGGGCAGCAGCGGAGGAGCTGAAAAATGGAATTCTCCTCGGCGAGTCACTAATCATGAATATAATGAGGTGAGGGCCGCTTCGAGTGTCTTCAAATGAAGAAGAACATGACAAGGGCAGCGCGCGGCGATGAGGTTACGCAGAGAGACCGAGGCGACAGCAAAAGACAAATACAGCCCCGCACCTGTGACTCCCACGTGCGCTCCCAGCCCAGGCTCTCCTCCTCCGTTCCAGCCCCATCTCCACCGCAGCGCGCTTTCTGCAAAAGCTTTCTGCTTTCTGCTTTTCTGGGTTTGGTTTTACTTACAAACAGTCAGCCCCAGTGAAAGGCAGACGGGACTCGCTTGCATTTTCAGAAAATGCTTCCTCCTTCGTTAAAGACATAATAAGATGTTGCCAGACGCGTGGAATAAAACACCCATGGCGATGTAAACATGACCAGACCTTGTTCTGGGCTCCTGTGGGGCGCACACCACCCACAAGACTAGTGCAAGTGTCTCCGGGGTTCCGCCTACCTGGTGGATTCACGTAAAACACATTTGGTTTATGTAAAATCCGTGCCACATTTTACCCACTGCCTCACTCTCCTAAGACACAGGTGCTGGCTAGGGTGAGGGACACTGCCTCTGCTGCACCCTGACCCCTCACTGAACCAGGTCCCAGTCCTGCAGGAAAGGGCATCATTCATTCCCCCCCCGGACCTGGGCAAAGGTGGGCAGTCATAGTTTCTCATTCGCTGCACTCGACTCCTCTCTCTTCTGGAGGGCGTTTTCCTTGACACGTTGGAATGAATTTATGAGCAGGACAAATATTTTAATATTCCAATGAAAAATAAATCTGTAAACAATATTTCATTGCCACCAAAAGGATATAAAAAACGAAACGGGTGGCAATAATTATCACTAAGTTTGTGAGAGACACCAGAAGCCTTTTCCTTTTTTCAAAAACTATAATTATAATGCAAGCTCCTGGTAGAAAATTCAGAAAATGCAGACACACACACATACACACACACACACACACACACACACACACACACACAGGTGCTGAATTCTCATTGAATCTGCAGGGATTTATATGCTCCCACCTTGAACTTGAAACAGCATGGTTGTACCCACAGTGCCTCAGGTGCAAAGCCAGCTCTCTGGTCCTCAGACCTACCTGCTTCCTTCACCTGTACCTCCCTGCACGGAGCTAGCATAGCACAAACACGCCCATTGTTTTTGCCAGTATTCCAACAGGTGCCAAAAACAAATGAGGGAAAAGATAGCCAACCTCAAGCTGGAAATGCTCAGCAATTTGCCTTGATTTGCAAAATTAAGTAAAAGCCATGTTCTTTAGGATTTTTTAAAATATATTTTGCCCTTTTTAGGGGGAAAATATATGACTGCAAGAAATTGAAAGACATTTTTGTTTATTAAAAGAAGGCATAGAAATCTCTTCATAGAAATTCATCCTCATCGTTTGAGCGGAAATTGCAAAGGCCTGAGGGTGTCAGGTGGCTCTCTGAGCCAGAGGAGAACATCAGTATCTTGTCTTTCTCAGAAGTGCCATCGAGGGCTTTCAAGTGAGGCCCCAGAAGGTTTGAAGCGCTATTTGTGTTTGCTTATTTCTGAGAACTTGGTTGGGGTGTAGATAGAAAAAGGTCAAAGAAGAATAAACCACTGTTATTGTCATTAAGAATTACCTTGGCCAGATGGCTCAGTTGGAGCACCATCCTATGCACTAAAAGTCAGTGGGTTCCATTTCAGGGCAGGGCACATGCCCAGGCCCACTTCAGGGTTCATAGACAGTCATCTCCACATCTCTCTGTGCCATCACAGCAAGGCTCCGCCCCATAGCTGATCGCCTCCCAAAGGCCTCATCTCCTAACAGCAACCACATTTGGGGTAGGATCTCAACATACGGACTTTGAGGGACACAAATATTCAGCCCATAGCAACTCCTTTTTCAATAAAAACACGCATACCCAACAATCCCATACCTGAGTTATTCCTGATATCTTGGGGTGTACATGCACGTATGTGTGCTGTTTGTGAGCCTGGTAGAGCCAGGAACCAGCTCTTGCTCTCTGTTTCTTCCCCAGCTTTTAGCGGTCCCTGCACAATAGGTGATCAGCATATGCTTGCTGAATTGGGATAGAAATCTGCGAGTTGACTGGGATAGGGAATTTAATAAACAAATTGTTGTTAGTGAGTAAAAGCAGTTTAATATTCCATTCTTTCTCTTTCACATTTTCACATGGATATAGGAGTCTCGGGGATTTGAGGGATGGGAATATGGGGTGCTGAGATAGATTAGAAAATTTCTGAGATAGCAGCTTCAGTAACCCTTAAGTCATATGTAGGCACAAGTCTGTGTAGGCATAAAACTTGACCTAAATATGCAAATAAGAAATAATGAAGCAGCCATTTGCTGAGTGTTTACCATGTGCCAGGCATGGTGCTCAGCTTTTCTTGCACACACTCGCTTCCTTCAATTAGTCCTCTCAATACTCTCATAAAGGCCGTGTACCAAGGCAGGAATAAAGGGAGAGAAAATAGGTAATTCACACCAAGGTCACCCTCAGCTAAGAAGGAACCCGGTTGCTGTTTAACCCAGTCTGTCTGACTCCAGGTCCTCCCGGGTGGCCCTGTTCTGACTGCCTCCCGCCCAGGGGCAGGGCTGCTCTGTGGTGTTCTCCAGCTCTGCAGTGAATGGGGCTATTTCACGGATCGGGAGGGAAGGTGTTATGAGGATGTGGTAAAGGCTGACACAGACAAAGCCTGCTGCATGCAAGCAGTGTGTTAATGACTAACCATTGGGGACTTACTGGAAAAATGCCCAGAGCAGGAGGAAACAGAGCCAGCCAGGGGCCCAGGTGAAACAACGCCAGGCCAGAGCAGGATGGGACGGAGCTGGAATATTTGTGCTGATGGAAGAATCCAAGGGACGTTTTCTATCTGGGCGGGTTGAGTATACGCAGGGACCCCAATGTCCTCCCCCTCTGTGGCCTGGCCTCATGTTTAGATGACGGGGTAATGTGCAGGTTTTTTTAATTTTATTTTATTTTTTTGCCATCTTAACTTGATTTTCAGGTTTATAAAATGTTTTTACAAGTAAAAGAGGAGGGCATTTCCTCTCCAGTTCTTAAAAACAAATAATTAAAAGCATTAGGCAGCATTTGTCCTTGCCATTCATGGAAGTCTGTCAGAGGTGAGTCTGGAAATAAAGAATTGTAAATGCTGACTCTTTAAATATCCTTTAGATCTCCAAAAGAATTGTTTTTAGTGACAAAGTATTATACCATGGTTTCCAGTTTAACTTACTGTTTGAATGTGGTGAAGTTCTGACTAGCCTCGCTGGGAAGGGGTGCTGTTTGGGACCGATGTGGACAAACACTTGTTCAAGGCGAAGCAGCTCTTGAAAGGAAGTTACACTCTAATTAAAAGCTGTGCCTTTTATAGCTCAACATTTGATTGTTTGTCTTTAATGAAAGTTTAGACAAAGGGGCTTGTCAATTACACATCTGTCTCCAATGTGGTCCTTTTCCATTTGCTTTTGTTATCACGGCTCTTTCCAATTTCAATTAGCCAACAGGGACATATCAAGCATTCTAAGTTATTAAGGGTTAGAGCATAAAACCCTTAGTAATTAGTAAAAACATTTTACTAATGAATGCAGCTACCTGACCTCAAAATCAAGGTGTTTTCAGGTCAGTTGGTAAGTTGGATTGTAAGTAAAAGTGGAAAAAATGTAGACTTGTTCAAACCCATTAGTGCTATTCATTTTAATTTCAGATAAATAAAATAAATATTTTTGGCTTCAAATGAGGTTCATTTGTTAGTAGGCTGCTAAATGTTTGACTGATAAGACATAAAATATCATAATGTTATATGTGATAGTCATGGGCATTTCAGATCTGTCTTTTAAAAATACATAGGACTGCCCTAGCGGGTTTGGCTCAGTGGATAGAGTGTCAGTCTATATGGACTGAAGGGTCCTAGGTTTCATTCCAGTCAAGGACACTTGCCTGAGTTGCAGGCTCAATCCCCAGTAAGGAGTGCGCAGGAGACAGCCGATCAATGACTCTCATCATTGATGTTTCTCTCTCTCTCACTCTCCCTTCCTCTATGATATCAATAAAATTGAAAATATTTTAAAGATAAAATATAGCTGAAACTGGTTTGGCTCAGTGGTAGAGCGTCAGTCTGCAGATTGAAAGGTCCCAGGTTCGATTCCGGTCAAGGGCATGTACATTGGTTGCGGGCACATCCCCGTTAGGGGGTGTGCAAGAGGCAGCTGGTCGATGTTTCTCTCTCATTGACATTTCTAGCTCTCTATCTCTCTCCCTTCCTCTCTGTAAAAAATCAATAAAATATATTAAAAAAAGATAAAATAAAATAAAATATATAGGACTTAAATAAAGCAAATATACTGGTTTGTGATATGCAAGAGATTATTAAATTAATTTGTAGAAAAATATAAAAAAATGAAAATTACAAAAAATATATATTTTTTAAAAATATTTTTTATTGATATTTTACAGAGAGGAAGGGAGAGAGATAGAGAGCTAGAAACACTGATAAGAGAGAAACATCAATCAGCTGCCTCCTGCACACCCCCCACCGGGGCTGTGCCCACAACCAATGTACATGCCCTTGACCAGAATTGAACCTGGGACCTATCAGTCCGAAGACTGACGCTCTACCACTGAGCCAAACCAGTTTCGGCCAAAAAATATCTTAATACAAATTATCTGTAATGTTATGTCCCAACTGCAACTCCTTTTTAATATATGAGTATACTTTTTCATATATACTAGAGGCCCAGTGCACCCTCTCCAATCAGGGACCCCTCAGTTGGACATCCCTTTCACACTCTGGGACTGCTGGCTCCTAACTGCTCACCTGCTTGCGAGCCTGGTCACTTTCCAACTGCTTCCCTGCTGGTTTGGTTGCCCCCCAACTGCCCCCCTGCCAGCCTACCTGGTTGCCCCTAACTGCCCCCCTGCTGGCCTGGTTGTCTCCCAATTGCCCCCCTGCAAGCCTGGTTGCCCCCAACTGCCCCCCTGCTGGCTTGGTTACCCCCTACTTCCCCCTGCCAGCCTGGTCACCCTTCAACTACCCCCCCTGTCAGCCTGGTCATTCCCCAATTGCTCCCTGCTGGCCTGGTCATCCCTAACTGTCCAGAAGGAAGTCAGATATTTGGAAGATGTCTGGTCACCCGGTCTAATTAAAATATTACCCTTTTATTAGTATACTAGAGGCCCAGTGCACGAAATTCGTGCACAGGGTGTGTGGGGGTGTCCCTCAGCCCAGCCTGCACCCTCGCTAATCTCTGACACCTCAAGGGGTGTTAAACGGGCAGTTGGACATCCCTCTCACAATCCAGGACTGCTGGCTCCCAAATGCTTACCTGCCTGCCTTCCTGATTGCCCCTAACCACTTCTGCCTGCCAGCCTGATCATCTCCTTACTATTCCCATGCCAGCCTGATTGATGTCTAACTGCTCCCCTGCCAGCCCATTTGCCCCCAGCTTCCCTCCTCTGTTGGCCTGGCCACCCCTAACTGCCCTCCCTTGCAGGCCTGGTGCCTCCCAACTGCCCTCCCTTCTGGCCATCTTGTGGTGGTCATCTTGTGTCCACATAGGGGCAGGATCTTTGACCACATGTGGGAAGCCATCTTGTGTGTTGGAGTGATGGTAAATCTGCATATTACTCTTTTATTAGATAGGATAGAGGCCTGGTGCATGGGTGGGGGCCAGCTGGTTGGCCCTGAAGTGTGTCTCAGATCAGGGTGGGGGTTCCCTTGGGGTGTGGGACATCCTGAACAAGGGGCCTGTCGTGGTTTGCAGGCTGGCCACACCCTCTGGCGACCCAAATGGAGGCCCTAGTATCTGGAATTTATTTACCTTCTACAATTGAAACTTTGTAGCCTGGAGCAGAGCCAAGAGTCCTGCTCCATCCCAGGTAGGTAGCCATTTCTATTGGGACTTATGTATCTTCTATAATTGAAACTTTGTATCCTTGAGTAGAGGCCTAGGCAAGCCAGGGTGTGTGGAAAGCTTGGCTTCCTCTATTGCCAGGGAAACACAAGCCTCTCTCAACTGCTCTCTGTGGCTACAGCTTAACTTGGCTGGGGTTAATTTACATACTTGCTCTGATTGGCTGGTGGGTGTGGCTTGAGCAGAATGATGGTTAATTTGCATATTACTCTTTTATAAGGTAGGATATATCTTGGTGCCTGTATACACATATATTTATATGTAATGAGATATATTAATAGAGGTCATAATACATAATATAAATATATTTTTATATATTCAGTTTCAGATTATGCTAGTATTTTTTTGTTTTCCTATTTTTTTCTTCTTTTAAGGTACTGTGAATAATTCCATTAGTGATGATTTGGTGGTAAACCCACTCTGAGTGATATAACCAAAAGAGGAATCCATTTGGAGGGTAGTTGGATGATTTTAACTAAATGTAGAAGAGATAGGATCTTAGAAAGTTCCAAAAGGTGTTTATTGAAGAAACTGTTCTAGAGTTTCATTCAATTGCTCCATCTGCAGTGGGCAACTTTAATGAACGTGAGACTTTTTTGGGTTAGTCATACGAAACACACTTCAGGGAGGGTGTGTTCCTTGGCCCAGGGGATGGGTCTTTCCCTTAGCCAGAGGGGTGAAAGGTGAGAATACATTGATCAACAGTCCAAACAGACAGCATAGGCAGCATCCAGAAGAATGGTAGTCTCCCTTAAAGAGATCTGAGAGTTGTTCTTAAAAGAAGGTGGTATGGACATGATGCCCGAACAAAGCAAATGTTTGCCACTATAACTATGATATATATAGTTATTTTGATATTTCAATGAGATATTGAGTTTTTGTCACCCCAGAGTGATTTTGTACCCATGGACATTTGGCAGTGTCTAGAGACATCCTTAGTTGTCAAAACTGGGGGCATTGCTACTGGCATTTGGTGGGTAGAGGCCAGAGATGCTGCTAAACATCCTACAATGCACTGGACTGTCCCCATGACAAGGAATGGTCTTGTCTAAATGTCAATGATCTTGAAGATGAGAAACCTTGTTCTGAGTCAGTTTGTATGTCTTATTCCTCTGCAATCCCTTTATGTCTTAGTAGAAAACTGGATAATTTTTATTTTCAATGAGTTCCCCAGATGATGTGAATCTGGGGATAGCATTTTGAGAGTCATTGAATTAGTTAAAGACAAAACGAACCAAACAAAAACAAGCGAAGATTGTTACTGAAATAATTCTAGAACTCTTTTAGAAGTCAGAAGTTGCTATCTTTAATTCTAATTTAAGTCATGATTTTAATTATTTTTCTTCCCAAGACATGTATAATCATCTGGTCCAGTACAAGGAACAGCCCCAAGGAGATGGTTGAACTTGTCCAAGATCCCATAGCTACTCTGTGGTTAAACTCAGAGAAGTTCCCTCTTTTCAGTACATCCTGTTGTCTTCCCAGAATGGGCAATGGGGAGATATTGCAGGGCATTTTACAGAAAGCATCCAGGGTGGGGGTGGTGGAATTATAGGAACACAACAGATGTTTAGAGAGTAAATGCAGCAGCTTGGGTGTTCTTTCCAACAGTCAAGCTTTAGATGTCGGTAGGATCAGTTCGCCATTTCTGAGATGCAACTTTCCTCCTGTGGGCAAAAATGGCACCCTTGGGCTGCTGGGGACATGTTCGGCTCCCTCCTCATAAACACTGTGAAGACAGCAGAGGTCGAATGTCCTGTTTTTGAACAGAGGTTAGGGATGAACACAGAGGACCTTAGAGAGATTGATTCCAAAGTAGAAGTTCACCTTTCACCAAGGTGAGTATTAAAGGGAAGAAAAAAAGAAGATTTCCTTTGAGAATCACCCTTTAATAATGCAGACCATCTGGTTCCCTGATTTAAAAGATCTTTTCCTCAAGGCTCTTGGGAAAGCGTGTCTCTCACTTGCTCGGTGTTGACTTCCCATGGTTTAGGAGCAGCCCAGCAAAGAATTCCCCAGCACCACCTTGCACACTCCCTCAGATACTTGACAGCACTTCTATGCCCTGAATTAATCTGAGAATGGATCCTTATTGCCACAGCCCAGCAGCAAGCTCATGGCTGTTTTCTGCAGGAAACATCATTGCCCATCTGGTGACAAATTCTTCCGTTTTTCCTCCCTCTCTCCTTCTCTCCCTCCCTACGTCCTTCCCTCTCTTCCTTGCTTTGTGTAAACAGCAAACTTTCTTGAGCAATGGGTATTGCGGGGGCAAAGAAGGCAGAATTCTTAGCCTCCACAAGCTCATGGTCTGTTCGAGATCATTGAACTTGATCCTGAATGCTTAAAACCCAAGGCAGAAATGTAGCTTACAGCATTTGACCTTCATATGTTAAAGATTATTTCATGTAGTCTTTTGTTATGTCAACCTATAGTTATTGAGCAACAGGACCTGAAAGGTCTCTTGTTGGGAAAGGGTGAGAAAATGGACAAGAAACAAATGAACAAGAATTGCTGATCCTGAGAAGTGGTTATAATGAGAATAGATCAGCAGAATAACTAGGCAGGGAAGCTTGATCATGGAAGGAGGTGATAGGTGACAGATGGGCTGAGATTTGAAGACCAGGCATGCTGGGATCTTGTTATCCAGGTCCTGGAAACAGCAAATGCAAAATTCCTAAGGTGAACATAGTGGTAAACCCAGGGAGCTGATAGCAAACTCATGGGATTGGAGGACCATGAACTTTAGGGGGTGGTGGGTGATGAAACACAAGAGCAACAAAAGCAGAGCCAGTTCAGTGGGTCTTATTTACCTTGGAAAATGGTTTGGATTTTATTTTAAGTGTAAAGAGAAGGAACCATTGGCGCACTGCGAGTTACAGATGTGACTCTAGCCAAATACATTAGCAAAGTTCAGGTATCCTGGGACCTCTGAATGCCATTATGCCAACATGACCTCTGTATATGCTTAATTATACCAGTTGAACTGCTATGTCCTTTTATATAAACAGAGTATGACCGCCAATGCCTTGGAGTCAGACCTACTTTGATTTCATTCTTCTTATGAGAGCTTATGGAATGTTTATCACAAAAGAATCTCTAGGAAAATGGATTTGGGACAGATAGTTTCATTTAAAGGTTGGTGTGTAGACTATGTGACTTCTACAAGCATCAGAGTGTCATAACAATTTTCCAGGGAAAAAATAAAAAAATAAAGTTGTCTTGAACTAACTATCTTGTCTATTAACAGAGGCCTTTTTCACGTCTTTCTTAAACATCCAATCTGCCCAGCTTCTGTAGGTATGACGTTTGCCTTGCCTGCAATGTTATTAGGGCAAACCCCTTAAAATTCCCCTTTTCTGTCTCCATTAGTTAACTGGTTGGTATTCATTATCAATGGGCATACTAACCCTTATCCTAACCATTATTTGGTTTTGCAGATGAGGAAAGCCTTTGGACATGAAGACAATGAGAAGAAACAAGTTAAGTCTTGTCTTGTCATATTCCCATAGCAAGCAGGAAAATATGCCAGTTGAAAACTCCCCAATAAATGTTAAAGTTATTTTCTATTTGTGGTCAACTGCTCTTTATTGGTCTCTTCTATTTTTACACCAATAGCAAAATAGAAGAGACAGGGAGAGAGAGAGAGAGGGAGAGAGAGAGAGAGAGAGAGAGAGAGAGAGAGAGAGAGAGAGAGATTGCTGATTTTACTTTATGGGCCCATATTTGCAGGGTATATCTTGATGACCTTGAGAGAGAGCTTTTACATGTTTGCCCAGTGTAGGCGGGAGTTTGGTTTGATTCCCAAAGCAGCTGGAGGTGTTTTCTCTACCTGAATGCCAGATCTTGCCAAACTATAGGCTCCAACTTAAATATTGATGCAAAATAATTGCCGAGTAAGAGTGATATTTACACCACTCCCTCTAAATGCAAACAGAATATTGTCTATAGAATTATGGAAGAGGCTTTGATTAAGAAGTGACAGCAGATATTTGCAATAATGAAGAGAGGGACCAAGACTGTTTGGAGACCTGCCAGGTTCTTGCAATTACTTTTGCTTAGAAGTCAGCAGATGCCCTGCTGTGACTTGCAGCCTGAGTGGGCACTTTGCTTCCCAGATTGGTTGGAGCTTGGTTTGGTTTTTGAATTTAGAACTTTGCTTCCCCCCGTTCCCTCATCCTTCCCCCCCACACTTTGCCCAGACTTTCTCTAAATCAATGGTAGATACACATGGAAAGAAGACAGGCTGGGTCACTTTTTGAGTCCCTGGAGTGAAATAGAGAAGAGGAGATATATCAAAATAATGGTGAACCCCCCTATGTCATCATACCTCAGGTATGAAGTGTGAACGTGGGTAGTTCTCCAAATTCTTTACATGTTAAAGGGAATAAGCATTACAACTAATGGAAAGGCTCACTGGATGCAATAATCTGATAGAGCTGGCTTGGGTCATGCATGTGATCAAATTTCAGAACTTGGATGAACTGTTTGGCCAGCATTAGAAACAAAAACAATAAGAGGAGTTTGTGCTAAGCCTACTGGATGAATTTATTGGGGAACAGGATAGTTATGTACTATCAACCTGTCCCCCCACTTTTATACATGGAAAAAGAAAATAGGCAAGTCTCTCAAAAACTACTTCACCCATGTGATCAAGGTTAACATAATCAATATGTGTCTTGAGAAAGACACACCATTACTTGGCATGTGTAACTTGGATCTTATGGGGAAACCATCAGACCCGAACTGAGGGACATTCTACAAAATAGATGTGCTGTGCCTTTGGAAAATGTCAGTGTCATCAAAATCTGTTCCAGATTGAGGACACTAAAAAGACTAGACCATCAAATGCAGCGCATGACAGGGAATTGGATCCTGGATTAGGAAAAAAAAAAATGGCACCAGGTATGTTATTGAGACAGTAAGTAAAATTTGAATATATATATATATATATATATATATATATATATATATATATATATATACACATTCTATGTTAGATAATAGTAATATATCAATATTAATTTCCTGGATTCATAACTGAATTGGGAGTTGTGTCAAATAATATATTCTCAGGAAATTTGCAATAAGGTACTTGGGATGAAAAATCAATTTGTTTAACTGAATAAGAGAAGCATGCATTGATGTTCCCTGTGTATGCACACACATATTTTCTATGTATGCCCACACATCCCAGAGAGAAAACTAATGTGACAAACAGTAATCTAGGTGGGCAGTATGTGGACCTTGATTTATTAGATGGACTACTATTTTTGCAACTTTTCTGTAGATTTGAGTTTTTTCAAAATGAAAAGTTAAAAAAAGAAGCAAAGGGGAGGAGAATAGAGGAAAAATGAGTAGGAGAGGTAGGGGCTTAGAGACATTTGAGGTCTGTTACCATTGTGAGGACGCTGCAGCCACCACTGGCAGTCCTCAGACCTTATCTTGGCCTGGATGATCCTACTGGCTGATTGTTACATTCACATCACCTGCATGCTCTTTCAAATCCCTTGAGAAGAGACAGTGGGAAGAAGGAAGGGTATGCCCTCCCTTTCACTGTGTGCTTGGAAGGCTGAGTGTGTCCAGGAACAGAGCAAGGCTCTTCTGGGGTCTTCCATTCAGTCCATTCACAGTGGCCTTGTAGCATCTTCTGTGGAATTTGGATTTCCTGGAAATGAACCCACTGGCATCCTTTTCCTAAGATACTTCTCTGTTCAATGTTTCTGGGGGTCATCTAGCTGGCTCACTAATTAATGAACTAACTGGCTAACTAACTAGATAGCTAATACAGGATTTTAATTTTCTTTTCATGATACTGAAAGTCCACCTTCCCAGCCTCCTAAACTAGCTTTTGATTTGTGAGAAAAATATCCCCCCCCTCCACCACCTCTAAGAAAATGACCAAGGAAATAGTGAAGAAGCACAAAGTTCCTGTCTCTAAACCTTTTACAATTACCATTATTTATCTACAATAGTCTGCTGGAAGCTTGAGGTGGAGGTGGGGAGAAAGTGTTACGGATGAGGTTACAGAGAGAGAAATCTCTCTAAGCATGTTCCGGCTCCAGGAATTCTTGAAAGTCTGAGAAGGAAGGAAAGGTAATTAGTTAAATTTTATGAAATGCAGATTCTGTTTATGTACTATATTTTTTGTTTACATTGCTTTGCAGAGTTTCATCCTGTACACCATTAGAAAAAAATTTAGCTATAATATTATGCTCAAAGGGGCTACTTAAATATCTATTTCATAGTCTCTGATTTGTAAGTGAGTGTATAGTAACTATGAGACCGTGTCCTACCATTGAGGTTCTAATAACTGGAATTTGATTTTTTAGCTGTGAAGGAAGGAAGCTGATTTTTGTGGAGAGTGTAGGTCTTGAACTTGTACTAATCTCTTTCTATCCACAAGTGAATAAGAGAACTAAAATCTTTTAGAAATTTTGTAGTAATTTATTTTGAAATTAATAAAAAATTGGAGCCCCATATTTTCTGTTTAATTTTTAAATTTTGTTTCCTTGATTTTATTTTAGTGTATTTTACCAAAAATCCCAAAAACATTGGTCTGAGATGAACTGGGGTTGGGAGGGACTCTGTCTCTTGACCATAGCATAGACAATTGGAGAAGCACTGTGTTTGGGAACCCAAGATTTTGCCTCTGTTAAATATTTTGGACATTTTACTCCAATCCCTCAATTCTGCCTTTTTCTGTAAAAAGCCACTTCACCTTTCCTTTCCCAGAGACTGCCAATCTCTACTTCTCAGTTCCCAAAGCACAAGATGGCTTTGACTGACCCCAGTATTGAATCATAGCCCTATCTTGCCATAGTGGGTGACCTTGAGGAAAGTCCTTGATATCTTAAACTTCACTTTTCTCTGCAGTAAGAAGATATACTATTGTTCAGAAACTTGTTTAAAGGGTTAAATGAGATAATACATACCAACATTTAGCGTACAATGTCTACTCAGTAATTATTAGCTGGGATTCCCATTCAGAATTGAGTTGACATTTTTAAAGGGTCTACATATTAAAATAGATCAGTTAAAATGACTTTTAATAAATACTACTTGTTACAAGTCCATGGGAATCTCCCTGCTCTGCCAGATACAGCCTTACAGATTTCCACTGCCCTCCAAAGGCACTATTCTTACAGATGGCAATATAAGCAGTCAGGGTGGAGGTGTCACCCAGGACCCAGGTCCTCACTCTCTGTTAATTTATGAATAATACTGATATTTAAATTAAAGGGAAAACACAAGGTGGAACCAGGAACAAATATTTTATTGATTTTCAGACCCTCTTTATCATTATTAAAAAGAAATGATGAATATAAAAGTAAGTAATTTCAATACTTTCATATTATTTCAAATATTAGCATAATGGTAATTGCTTCTTAAGAAGAACATTTATTCAATCAAAGTGGCTTAATAGATGCCAGAGTCTAATTTTAAGCCATGTTGGCAAATAGAAGGCACATACTGAATGACTGGAATGATTTGGGTGTTCAAATGTAGTGGTTCTTTGATCCACACTTCTCTCTAATTCTTTCTCTAGGATTTCTGGGATATTCTATTAGAGCTATTGAAGAGAAAAATGTATCTGGGCAACTACAAATGGGAAAGGAGTAAAGTGATAATATGTCAAAGAAAGCAAATATGTATTTATTTATTAGATGATGGAATACCCTTTAATCTCCTAAACCCAAGTATGGATGGGTCGGAATTGGGGTGCAAATAAAATGATGTAAATAACAAAGTGACAGTTGAGTGAAGTTAAGCCTGAACCATATTCATTCTGTATCTTCTGGACACCCAATTCGATGTTTTGCAATCAAATTACTGTTTTAGTCCCACTTCAGGGGCAATGATTAGCATATTTATTGGGTAATGATGAGCTATCAAATTTCAACCACTGGTCAGAAACATGCTACTTGCCTGGTCCTGGGTGAATAGCCTAGAGCCAAACAGATGGCTCCTGGCTCTGTAATGCCATCAGGCTGTTGGAAAGCTCTGTCTTTACCCCTAACCCCGAGCAGCTGGAAATGAGGATTTAGTGAGAACAAAACAACCTTAGAACAGAAAAATCAATTGCATAAATAAGATGGACTTAGTGTTTGGGAGGATTAAGAGGAAAGCAAAATCACAGAGAATGTATGATCAGGCCATTTGAAATAGAAAAAGCTCATAATTCTAACATGGACGATTGTGTTTCTGTATTTGACATGACAACATATAGCCATTAAATACACGTATCTGGCATCAGACAATTATGGGTTTTAATCTCATAAGTAATCACCCCAAAACTGAGCACAAGGAGCCTTGATTATTGCTCACAAGTCTACTGCTTGGCTTGATGGTTATTCTTGCCTGGGTGGGGCTTGGCTGGTCTCTGCTGGACTCTTTCATGCTTCTTGGGTCAGTTGGCATATCATTTGGTATTGGCTATGTAAGTTGACCTCACCTGGAAGGCTCTTCCCATGATCTCTCATTCTCCTGTTGGCTGGCATGAGCTCATGCATATGGTGACTTCCGGGGTCTGTGACCCAGAACAGAGCTTGCAAGCTCTTGAGGCAGAGGCTGGGCCCTGATACACTGCCACCCCCACTGTATTCAGTTGGCCATGGTAAGTCTCAAGTCCAAGAAGATTAACAGAGTGGAGAATAGATCCTGCATTTTGACTGAAGGAGCTGCAAGGTTCCATTGCAAGGGTGTGGCATTTTGGTGAACTGTGGCCATTTTTGTGAGTAATCTACCTCAGACACTCATCAGATATTAGACTTTACATAACTAATTTTCAGTTTCTTTGCATGTAAAATAGAAACAATAATCATATTGCTCTCAAGGTATTGTTGTGAACATGAAAAGATATGAATAAAAAGGTATGGTTCACTCTTTGGGCACACAGAAGCCCTTAGTTAAATTGGTATTAACACCCTATATTGTTACTTCTATTACTTTACCTGAACACTAACTTATTTAGGAAGACAGACAACTCCTGCTGGGGTTGTTCTTTGTCCTGTACTGGCTGAAGCTACATACCACTTATGAAAAGTTGAATGTCTGCCAGCTGGTGGTCAGTGTGTATCACAGCGACCGGTTGTTCTGCCATTCAGTTGATTTGCATATTAGCCTTTTATTATATAGGCTAATTTAGTTTAGGTCATCTAGAATTCAATGAAACTCATCTTTCTATTGCACACTCTGTTCCAGGCACATTGATGCTCTTAGTATTTCTCAGAGCAGCTAATACACAGTAGATACTCAATAAATATTGGCTGAATGAATGAATGTTGTCCTTATCTGAAAACACCTATTTTATTTTGTTTGTTTCTTGTATGTCTCAAAAGGCCAATGTTGGAACACATTAACTGAACAATTTATTTTTGCTGAATTAAAATTTTCCATCCAATTTATATAATTTGACTATCTCTGTACCCCAGACAACACCCTCTCTAAATATACCCACACATACCCCACCCCCGAAGGATATATTTTTAACCTTTACATTCAGTTTTATGTCAAAAGAGAATGTTGATCTTTGGGATTTCCTAAGAAATTTGATGTTTACCTTAGGTGCACCTTCTAGGCAAAGCAAAGATCTCTCTCCCTTTCCCCCAGTCTCTGTATATAAAAACACATGTATATACTAGTATACACATGCAAACTCTGTCTTTCTCTACATATATGTATATAAATTCATGAACAAATATAATTTGTACATATATATATTTATATTATATATGACATATTGTAAATATATTTATTATATAACATATAATCCTATATAATAAAGATATAATATGCAAATTAACCCTCACGCCCTCATAAGATGGCTGTATATGACTAAACAACTGAAAAAGCAGGCTGCATGGGGTGACCAGGCTGGCAGGGGTGTTAGTGAAGAACGACCAAATGACTGAACAAGCAGGCTGCATGGGCTGACCAGGCTGGTGGAGCAGATGCAGTTAGGGGTGACTAGGCTGGCAGAAGGTGGCCAGGCTGGCAGGGGTCAGTAAGAGGCAACCAGGCTGGCAGGGGGGACAGTGAGGGGCAACTAGGCTGGTGGAGGCAGTTGGAGGGAACCAGGCCAGCAGGAGGGGTAGTAAGGGGTGACCTGGCTGGTGGGGGGGGGGGCAGTTAGGAGCAACCAGGCTGGCACACAGAAGCAGTGAGGAATAATCAGGTCAGCAGGGATGGAGGGGGCAGTTATGGGAGACCAGGCAGGCAGGCAGGTGAGTGATTAGGAGCCAATGGTCCAGCATTGTGAGAGGGATGTCTAATTGCTGGTGAAGGCCTGGGTCCTGGGTGCCAGAGGTAAAGTGGTGGCAGCAGCCAGGGGGAGGAAGGCCTATTGCATGAATCTTCATGCAATGGGCCTCTAGTATTATATAATTATATAAGACATATTTATATTATATAGTACACATATATTGATACAGTACACATATATAATATATGTAGTATGTAATATTATCTATACATATAACTATATCTAATTGGATGTGTTTAGGTGTTGATTTTTAAACCCAAGGTTAAATTATGTTTTTTAAATATTAGTCATTTATTTCCTATCAGACCACTCTGGGTATTCAGTCTCCGATGAAGCTTTGCTTTAAGATGATTGTTTGAAATACTTTGGCCATGTGACACCATGTGACTTGGAAAAAAGAAAGCACTAGCCAAAGGAACTGGTGAGTTTAATGTGGTTTAGCAGAGACATTGAGGAGGTACAGCAGATGGGTTCCAATTTTCTAACACTGCTTGTAATTCATGTGCACTATTACAACTGAACGCTGTATTGCTTGTCTTTATGCTTATTCTAGAACAATCCATGCTTAAGTTTTCAATTGTCACAACTTACAGGCTGTTAACTTCAGTGCCAGACTGGGGCAATACTTAGGTTTTGTGTTAATCTGTTACATATTTATTTACTGCTGAAATATCTCAATATAATTTTGGGGTCCACATAAACCTTGGGGCAAAGGACTTTCTTTCCATGAACATGCTTACTGAGAAATGAGTTTGATCAGGATCTGGTGGCCCAGAAGGTAAATGTACAATGAAGTTAACTAGATAATGTGGCAATCCATCACATTCACACTCTGCATCCAACTCCAAATATATTTAATGACACAGCAACAGTCACTTAAAGAAATATCTGTGGATCAATGTGGAGGAAAGCCACATTCTGAAGCAAGCAACATTTATCTTTTTAAAAGGTTTCGTTCGTGTCTCTCATTTTAATAGCTGAATTCTGTTTGTCTTAGAGGTCTAGAGTCTTGGAGGAATTCTTAGCTCTTCTGTTATTTTTGATGAAAAGTATTGTTCTCATTTGGCCACTGGTTATAACTTCCAAACTGAAAGCAGGTCACCCTGTAATTTCAAGGTAACAAGCGAAAAAGTTAATACAATACAGCGCCAGAGGAAAATATCTGAGGCCTGCAATTGCCATCAGTTGATGGGCCAGGTGGCTGTTTTCTGAAGTGGTACCCAAGGGCTGAGCCAGACCCGCTGGAGTCATTTCAGAATTCTAATCTAATATGAAGGTCAGGAATAGGATGGATAGGAAACAGGGCAAGGTGCAGGTCTTGGGATTTAAAATTTTGGTATTTTTTCCCCTTTAAGTAGAAAATATTAAATCACCACAAGGCCCTCCCATAATTCAAATAGAGAGAGAAAAATAGTCTTAAAATGCATTTCAGCATATGACATTTCTTAAAATGCCAAAATTCTCAATATGTACACTCTGGATGTTAAAGCATGAGCTCTCCTGAACTGATCAGATGTGCAGATTTACTGAGGAAGGAGGGACCCAGCTCTATTTCAAGCTCAGAATGACTTTGGGCATGAGAACCTGTGTGTCTGCTCACATGTGGGGAGGAGTCTAACAACAGTGGGGGTTTATTTATTTTTTACTCCTTTATTATGGAAAATATTATGGGTTTATTTCTCAAATATTTTTAAAGTTCAGAGAGTAATACGACAACTGTTTTCTTAGGACTCACAGTTGAGCATTGTTATGAATTTATTATATTCTTTCACATTTTTTCTAAAATGACACATTTTAGATAAATGTGAAGTTCCTTTTGATATCAACCTCAATCCCATTTTCACCTTAATTTTCTCAGTGGTAACCATAATTATCAATGTGTTTTTTAAGTATATTTTTATCACTTATATACCTATTTGTGATTTCTGTGTCTGTGTATTTGTATTATCATATAAAATTTTGTATTGTGATGAGATAGCATGCATTTATTTTGTTATGTTTGTTAATGTTGAGATATATTGATTTAGGCTATTCCTTTTAGTAATTTTGTGGTACTTCATTACGTGACAATATCATGATGTATTTATATAGATCCTTGTGAATGGACATGTAAGTTCTTTCCATCTTTTGATCCCCCCATCTCCCCTTAAAAATCTATAATAAGCCTTCTTGTATAAGGTATTTGATGCAGGGTATTTTTTATTTACCTTTAGAATATATATATTTTAAAAGGAATTTGATATCCAACATAAATGCATTTAAATTGTCCTCCAAATGACTTTAAAATTGATAGCCCCAACATTGGTTTGTTGAAGTGCATATCTCTACATGCTTATAAACACTCGAGTTCAGATTCCTTGGCTTTAACGGGAGGTAGAAGAGTTTGAAATCACTCATTTTCTCTCTAGATATAATGCTCTATGACAGAATGCCTTACTTGGGATCATTGCTCTTCCTTCCCCTATTTATCCCCTTCCCTCCTCCTCTCCTCTTTCCACTTCTCCAACCTTTCTACAATCACATCCATACCCATGGCTCCAATTGCCACCTAGATGCTGAGGATAATCAAGTTCAAGAGCACACAGTGTTTCCATGAGAAGACATAAACTCTGGGTGGAGGTTAGATGGCGAACAGTCAATGGTGTCTTCCCCAGCTGATATGACTGTGTCTGTTACATCATGGTTGGTCAGTAACACAGTTTGAAATCAATGAATCTTAGATAAAGGTAGAATTAAAAGATATGTTGCAAGGTTCTACAACTTTCTCAACTTGCAGAAAGAACCATTGAAAGTGTTTATTAGGTGAAAACATAAATGACAGAGGTCTTGCTGGATCTTGCCTTCTTTTTCAGGTTCCTTATTTGCATGATTTATTTTTTTGGTCTCATCTTTAACAAACTTGCTTAATAGAAAATGTCCCAAGTTTTGTTCTCTAAATAAAATTGATATTGTTTAGTAATTTTTTGTTATTTGTCTTTTTATGAACAGAGTTTTTTTTTTTTTTTTTAATTTGGAGTGGTCTGAGAATGACCAGAATTTAAATTTGAGTAGATCTGATCCATGGCAACCCCCAAACTACAGCCCTCATGATTCTGTAACTCTGGGATAAATGGGTCCTGTCTCGCTTCACAGCACAATTGAAAATTTGAATGTGCAGTAGACCAGATTTTGGGGAGCTGGCTCATTCCCTTTCCTGACTAAGGAAAATACTCTGGGGGCAATGAAAAAGTTTGTAATAGAACTGGTTCATAAGAAACTTATTTTTAACCTTCACAAGAAAAAATAATTTTTATTTTGTCATTGTTTTCCTATTATTGCCCTTATAGACAATTTTCTTATCAAACTGGGAAGAAAAGGCATGGCAGAAGAACGTTCTACAGTTTAGCTCAGCCCGGAGTTGAGTGACTGAAATACTACCAGTCTTTTATGAGTTACTTTGATTGATAACAAATAACCTTACTAATTTTCCATGGAAAATACTCATAAGAAGGCTGATGTTTTCTTCCTAAGAGGTAACATGATTGTAATAGATATTTGTTTGTTTCAATTTTATTTATTCTAATTAATTGATGTATTTGTGTGATTTCATTTGCTACCTAACTTCTATCCACTTTTCTTCTAGTTATAACCAAGTTTTATTAGGGAAAATCAGTCTTTTCTATCAATGACATTTAATTGGGATCAGTCATGTGACTTGGGCTTATTTCTTTATCCTCCCGTCACAGGAACTGGGTTAGATAAGGTACATGAAGCCCAGCACATCTCAGAATGTTGACTGAGAGGAATTTTCTTTCCTGCTAGTATTGAATCTAAGAGCCCATCAATTTGTATCTCTGGGAAGCTACCTTCCACCAGATAGAATCTGAAAATAAGGCCAACCTGGCAAACAGAGATGCCAGTGCCCCTAAGTCCTGGTGACATCATTTGACACCTTCAGTGAAGCCTGATGATGCATCAGTTCAAAATCTGTAATTTTCAGTTACATGAGGAAGGAAATCACCTCTTAGCCTAGGCAAATGTAGAATGTGTTTTTGTCATTTGCAACCAAAAGAGCTTAAACAGATCTGCTAATTCTGGCAGAGAATTATAGAATGATAAACGTGTTGTAATTATTTAGCATCTAGAAAATCCAGAATCTAGAAGAACAAAGAATCTACTAGAGTCTAAATGTCTACATGAGAAGGATCACAGAAAGTAGTAGAGAGGTTAGCCTGTAGATTCAGAGAAAATAGAAATACTCTAGTTGGAAAATGGAGTCTCAGGCTTATTCTTCTTGGGTGGTGGTTGGAAAGTGTAAGGTAAAAGTTGGCCCCAAAAGTTTTCCACTGTTCCTAGGCCCTCCTCTCCTGCAGAGGTGGGTTCACAGTATTAAGGAAAGACCCTGACTAGTCCTAAACACCTGCCTCTGTTACATAAACTTCCTGAAAATTTAAACACATAATAAATATGAGTCCTATTCATCAATAGAACTCATGGTGAGGGAATGGTCATAAAAATGCAAGCTATTTAGGGAGAGATATACTGTTAGTAGAAAGAGATTTGAAAAGCATTAAACACGGGATCATTTTCTTTACAAAAACATCTTGCCTCCATTTCTGTCTCCTTGGAACATTAAACACAAATGAGTTCAAGAGAAATATTAAGTCTTTTGATGATTTATGGTTAATAGTAAATTCAGAGAAAAACACACCAATTTGAGGCATTATTGTTATTAAGGGACGGTCAGTGCTCCCATCTTCTGCAATCAGCATGTTAAGTCACATTCTCTCTTTTGCATATTCACAGTCATGGTCATTTTAGAGGCAATATACATAACTGAATATTCTTTCTGTTTCTTTGCCATGGTGTCTTCTGGTTGGAAAGCTTGCACAGTTTAATATTTCCCCTAGCAGACAAGTTTGAAGCCTTTATTTTACTTTCAGAGACAAGACATGGGATGATGCTCCTGCAAGTGAAAAAACAGTTCTGGATGCTGAATTATTAAGCTCTGACCCCAGAAAAGTTCTTTTTTGATGGTTTCCCCCAGTGCCATTGAACTCATGCATTTGTATCTGCAGCTGTTCCATCCTGGTGCCTTTGTTTATCACTTCTCTCATAAGATTGGAAACCATTTCCTATCTTTCCTGATCCTGTTTCAGCCAAAACTGTACTATTTATACCAAGTCAACAAAACCTTATTACATATATATATATATATATATATATATATATATATATATCCCAGTGCACAAAATTTGTGCATGGAGGAGGGTGTCCCCCTCATCCCAACCTGTACCCTCTGTAATCTGGGATCCCTCACAACCCAAGACTGCTGGTTCCTAACCACTCACCTGCCTGCCTGCCTGATTGCCCCTAACCACTCTGCCTGCCAGTCTGATAGCCCCCTAACCACTCCCCAACTGCCCAACCCTGCTGGCCTGGTTGCCTCCAACTCCCCTCCCCTGCAGGGCCAAGGGGAGTTGGGACTGAGGCTGGATGAGGCAGGGCTGAGGGGACTGGGAGCCACCATCTTGTGGCTGTGGATGCCACCATCTTGTGAGGCCATGATGGTCAATTAGCATAGGAACTCCCTCTTTATTAGATAGGATATTTATTTCAGAAAGGAAGAGAGAGGGAGAGAGATAAAAATATCAATAACGAGAGAGAATCATTGATGGGCTGTCTCCTGCATGCCCCCTACTGGGGATTGAGCCCACAACCTGCGCATGTGCCCTTGACTGGAATGGAACCAGGGCCTTTCAATCCTCAGGTTGATGCTTTATCCACTGAGTTAAACCAGCTAGGGTCAAAACCTTACTTAAATATTAAGATAGGAGTAAAAACATCTAGAACTGAAAGACAGTTGGTGGTGTTCTTTGACAAATTGAACACTTTGAAAAAGACAGAGGGCTTATCAGGTCCCCACTCCTGGGTGGAAATCTTCTTATATTTTGTTCCAACACTTTCGCTGTACCCTGAACAATGGCCAACAATGGGAACAGCCATCTCCTCCTTCCAAAAACAAATAAACATTTGTTTTCCAAAGGGTCAAAGAAAAATAGGAAGTTTCAAAATTATCTCAGGGGGCACTCCCATGACCACCACTATTGGTAACACAATGAATTAGCATGAGTTAATTTACTTACAATGAATTAATTTACTCACTACAGAATGACCCATCCAGTTCAAATAATTCTTAACAATTCCCAATAAACCTGTTGCAGTAGCAAAAGAATACACCCTAAGACTGGGAGTAAGTCTTAAAATATAAATGAAAATGTGAACTAGAGAGGCAGAACATTTCCTAACCTTTTCCTCTGAGAAATTATTCCTAGTTTCTTCCCCAAATAATCTCGTTTCTCATTCTCTTACTACAGCCTACCTTTCGTTAGAAACATCCTCAATGTTGAAAATTTTAAATGCGTTTGTATAAATCCTCAAGGGCAGAGACTGTGTAATTCTTTGGCTCATCATAGAATTCCCAGAACCTGATGCTGTGCTTGACACACACAAACATAAATATTTGTGAATGAATAAAACATTTTTCCAGAAAGAATATCCTGAACATTGTTGATCGTGGTAGTTGGGAGGGGAACCCTAGTGTTAAGCAATAGGTGAATTGCTTTAAATACATTTTGGTACATCCAAAATAATGAGATGGCATGACATCCCCATTACTTATTTTTTCAAATAATTTTTAAGGGTGTTGGTACATGGATGCAGTGCTTAGTGAAGAAAGGTAGGGCAAAAGTCTGAACAGCTCTGAATAAGTTCTAGAAAATCGCACAATTATTTTCCTTTTTATCTTGTTCCTTTTTTGTTTCTCCAATTAATTGCCTTAGAATAAATTTGTACCTCTCCAGGCTCCTCAGATAGGAAGGTAACCCCTCAGGAATGTACAAGTGGAGCTTGAACTTCTCTGTGAGATTGCCCCATTCCTCTCAGGCTTGGACCCAAGCATTATTTGGCTTCCAATGTGCCACATGCATCATATACACAAAGAATTCTCCCAGGCACTTAATTTCCGTGGAAGACACCAGAGACTTCCAGAAGCACAAAGGGGATTCTGTTCTATGGGACAAAACAGAAGAAACAATTGCTCTGCTTTCCTGACGTGGCTTGGACTTGGCGTAGAGTTCATTTATATTGCTACACAGTAGAGGGATTTTCTCAAATTGCCTTCCAGACCATACTAGTTCTTATGAATTCTTATCTGGTGGCCCAAGGAGGAATAGTTTTCTGCCCCCAAATTTGGAAAACTCCTTATACTAAGTCTCCTTGAAATCTAAAAATTGTATTTGCATATTAAAGTTCAGAGAAATCTTCAGCCAATGAGAAAAACTGGTTGTCGTTCACAATGAAACAATACACGTATTTTTAGATATATCTATTAAATGAACATGTGGCCGCTACCCACTCTTTTACTCTTAATTGCAAGTTAATAACATCACTGCACCTTTGTCATTCTGAAGGATAAAGCCCCAACACTTTCCTGCAGTTTTCAGATTCTCAAACACCACTATTATGAATAGTTTTGTTCATAAAATCCAGAACAGCATAATTGTATAATCATTATAGCTAACACACTGGGGAGAGCATCACCAAGCATTGTGGAGCGAGCTAGCACTGATTCAACTCAGTTGGGCTTACTCACTTGCTAAGGAAGTTATTTCTCCATACAGATCCCACAACTCAAATCAATGAATAAACAAAATTATAAATGACCATATATGGTGAGCCTAAAGTGGGTCTTTGGGCCACTGTGGGAGAGGTGGTTTATTAGTATGAATTCTGCAGTATTTGTATACAAGATGAGTTTAAGCAATAGATGACTTAATTTTTCTAAATTGTCTTTACCTAAAACCACCAGGTGTACAGGTATCACACTTATGTGAATACTGCCTACTTGAATAAGTATTAGGAAAAAAATGCCCCCAACACACCAACCCTGTGATTTTCGAGAAGATTTGGCCTAGAAAGTGAGGCTAAGGAAGGTATAAGGTTTTAGATAATGAGTAGATTTTTTTTTAAAAAAAATAAGCATTAACAGTATGAGTGATACATGGTAAACAACTCTAAGTGGTCATGTGAATGACTGAGGTTTGGGAGATGGATTCTAATGCCATGAGATAGTGTTAATTACCGGTGTCCCCGTCAAATGAAGTGGGCCCCACACCTGGCTGTGCATTGGAACCCTGGGGGAAGCTTTACTAACACAACTCAATCCCCATCCTAGACAATGACCTCTGAATCTCTGAATGTGGGATATGGGCATCAGTAACTCTTTAAAGCCCCAGGGACTCCAGTGTGCAGCTGGAGTTGAGAACCACTGGGTTAAAGCATTGTCCTAATCTTGCTGTTGTCCCTGATCCACTTCTTTCCAGCTGTAGAAAGGGAGCTGGTTCTTCTCTTTCCATTCATCCAAACTTTGTAGCCAACAGTGTATCTCTGTCCCCATCGATCTTCCCTCATATGCCTTCTGTTCCTGCCCTATTAACCCCTTCATTTTACGAACCTGCAGCTTGACAGTAGATTCTCGGTATTCAAAAAGGATCTGATATAAGATTTTGTGAGCTTAGTGAGCATCTCTATAGCTGGTGTTGTCAATGGGACAGAGTAAATATTTTCAACTTTGTGGCTCATACAGAATCTCTGATACAACTCTACTCTGTCGTTGTAGCATGAAAGTCATCCTAGACAATATGGAAAGAAACCAGTAGCTGTGTTCCAATCAAACTTTATGAAACACAAAACAAAACAAAACAAAACAAAACAAAACATACAGGTGGAGGCCCACATTCAATTTTCTAACCCTTACTCTACAGCAGTGTTTCCCAAAGTGTGGTACGCGTACCCCCAGGGGTACGTGAAGTTTGGTGGGGATATGCACTGCACCATGCTTAGCTGTGCCTAATTCTACATTCTCATGAGTCAAGACAATTTCATCCTTCTCATTGATCCAAATAAATGTTACTTATAATATAACTTTTATTTATATTTTATTATAAATAATTTTATTTTTTTATTATTATTTTGTGTATGTACCAAAAAAAATAAAAAATAAATATATTTTGACTGTTATTAAAATACATCCATTTTTTTGATGAGGGGTACTCAGTGTTATGAAAATTATAGAAGGGGTACACATATGTCAAAAGTTTGGAAAACACTGCTCTACAACATACAAATGTCCCCACAAAACATAATAAAGTAAAACTGAGAATCTTAGTGACTGCTTTATAAACTTACAACTTTATAAATATAAGTAAAGTCACTTAGAAAACTATTAAAGTTAATTCTGACCGAAACCGGTTTGGCTCAGTGGATAGAGTGTCAGCCTGCAAACTGAAAGGTCTTGGGTTTGATTCCGGTCAAGGGCATGTACCTTGATTGCGGGCACATCCCCAATAGGGGGTGTGCAAGAGGCAGCTGATTGATGATTCTCTCTCATCAATGTTTCTAAGTCTTTACCCCTCTCTCTTCCTCTCTGTAAAAACATAAAAAATATATTTTAAAGTTAATTCTGCCCCCAAAGTGAGCTCTGTACCATTGCACATTATATCAGTATGATTTTAATACTGGCCACGAACTTACCTGAACCTGCTGTGCTTTATCCCTTCAACAGAGTTACAGCACATAGGAGGATAAGCAGAGAGCAATGGCTCTGTGCTGACATGTACAGGCTGAACTGCAGACCCTGCACCAGGCCCCGTGACCCAGTTCCACACATCAGCCCTTAAAGGGCCATGCCATTGGCCCTCAGCACCTCTGTTAAAGTGTGGAAACTAGCGTTTACATTTGTGCATGCTAAGGCTACTGTGTGTCTAGCCTTCAGCACTAAGGTATCCATACTACCTTTAATCCTTCACTATTCTATTTTGTTTGCATGAACTGGTTATGTCCACCAGCCAGTTTGCTATTCCTATTTGTTGACATCTGCTACAGCATTCGGCAGAGGGCCAAATACTCTGTCAATAAATGAATATATTTTGATCACAATTACTGGGTTAAGACATTGTCCTGGCTTGGACATTGTTTCTGCTTCTAAGTAATTCACAAATGAATGCATGTTGATCACATAAGTGAGAAATATAGACCCATCCTAAGTGAATTAAGCTGAAGTGATAGGATCCTTGTATAGGGCAGGTCTCCATGACATAGGGTCATTGGTAATCTTGTCCTGGTTCTTAAATAGTGTCACTGATCTGGAGACAATCAAGAAGTTCAGATTACTTACACTTATTACTTGTATATATAGCAATTATTCACCGAGGTTTGGCATTCCTATATACTGTGCTCTGTGATAAGTATTGAAGCAACAGGGGGCAAAGCATGATCTCTGTCCTGGAGGAGCTCTAGGCAAGAGGGAAAGTTGGATACTCTACAGGCAGCAGAACTCAGTTCTACTGTGAAACAATTCAGGATGTTGAGAAAGAGTCAGAGAGAGAGGAAGAGAAGTGAAGAGAAGAGGGAAAGAGAGAGAGAAAGAGAGAGAGAGAGAAAGAGAGAGAGAGGAAGACCAGATCCTTAGTGAGGTCTAGGACAGCTTTCTGGAGGTCAGCACAGCTGAGACCACAGAAGGGATGGATGAGTTGGGGTTAGGTGAGTGAAGAACAGGCTCAAATTGAAAGGAAAGGTGTTCCAAGAAAAGAAAGTTGCTTTGCAAAACCTAGAGCCAAGTCACATGATTTCAGTGTTTGTAAAACACTATGCTCACTAGCTATGCAGCCGTGGGGTGTGTGACTTCCGTGTGGTGTGTCCTGCCCCAGCAGCCTGAGAGAGTGGGCAGTCTGGTTTAGCAAGCTGAGTTTACACATACAGACAGATACTTGTTAAACTGGTGCAAACACAGTAGGAGTAATCTTCCCAATGAAGTTAAAACTGAAGTTGATTGTGAGGAGTGTTTGTAGCCTCTCTTCCCTTTGACACCTGTTAGGACAGGATGGATTGTAATGGACCTTGGAGTGTTTGCAACCACATAATCCTCCTTTGTCAACACATTCAACTTTGCTGGACACAGAAGTAAAGTAATTGTTGGAAGGCAGGTTATCTCTTCCTCACATTTCACTTCCAGACACATACCACCTGTGCCCTGATCAACCAACATCTTCACCCTCCTCCCTCCATCTTGCTCCCACTGTGCCCTCTGAGCACATCTATTAGTGTATCCCATTCCAACATTGACTTGTTTTAAAGGGTTCTCCTGGTTTGAATTTTCATTAAGAAAGCCCATCCTTTTGTGTTTTGATAGCATTTGTAGTGCTGAGTACACACACACACACACACACACACACACACACACACACACATCCTACACATGCATTCATTCTAGCATACATTTGAGTTAAAGAGTAAGGATTAAGGAAATGGTAGTTTAGGTGGTACATGGATATTTTAATAACCCTAAACGACTAACATTAAGAAATATTCTATATAATAAAAGGCTAATAATGCAAATTGTCCCTTTAGGAGTTCAACTGGGAGACTGGGGGAGTTGATCACTCACTATGATGTGCTCTGTGGAAGGGAATGTGGTTGGTGACCAGCAGTGGAGCAGGGTGTGGAGAGAGTGAGGAAAGGAGGAAGTAGGGAGGCAGGGAGTGGGGAACCTGAATGGCTCTGGTTGCTGGCCATGCCTCGGGACTCTACCTATACATGGATTTTGTGCACTGTTTCTCTAGTTATTTTAATATACAGAATATGTGTTTTTGGAGTCTGATTGTAGATTGTGTATAGCATTTTGGGAAAGTTACTCCATCTCAGTGATGTTCAGTTTTTATCTTTCTTTTTTTTTATTAAGGTATTATATGTGTACATATTTTTCCATTACCCTCCCCACTTCACTCCCATACATGCCCTCCCTCCCCAGAGATTTTTGTCCATTGGTTTTTCTTATATGCATGAATACAAGTCCTTTGGATAATCTCTTATCTCCCCCATCTCTCTCTATCCTCCCCACTGTAATTTCACAGTCTGTTTGTTGCTTTACTGTCTCTGTATCTATCATTTTGTTCATCATTTTATAATGTTCTTTATTATTCATAAACAAGTGAGGTCATGTGATGTTTCTCTTTCAATGACTGGCTTATTTCACTCAGCATGATGTTCTTCAATTCCATCCAGGTTGCTGCAAATGATAAGAATTCCTTCTTTTTTATGGCAGCATAGTATTCCATTGTGTAGATGTACCATAGTTTTCTGATCCAATCATCTGCTGACGGGCATCTAGGCTGTTTCTAAATCCCAGCTATTGTAAATTGTGCTGTTATGAACATAGGGGTGCATATATCCTTTCTGATTGGTATTTCTGGTTTCTTAGGATATATTCCTAGGAATGGGATTACTGGGTCTAATGGGAGCTCCATTTTCAGTTTTTTGAGGAAACTCCATACTGTGCTCCACAGTGGTTGCACCAGTCTGTATTCCCACCAGCAGTGCATTAGGGTTTCTTTTTCTCCAAAACCTTGCCAACACTTGTTGTTTGTTGATTTGTTGATGTTAGCCATTCTGACAGGTGTGAGATGGTATTGCATTGCCATTTTGATTTCCATCTCTCCGATAAATAGTGACTTTGAGCATGTTTTCATGTGCCTCTTGGCTTTCCTTCTGTCTCCTTTTGAAAAGATTCTATTTAGGTCCATTGCCCATTTTTTAATTGGATCATTTATCTTCCTTTTATTTAGTTGTATAAGCTGTCTGTAGATGTTGGAGATTAAACCTTTATCAGTGATAACATTTGCAAATATGTTCTCCCATACAGTGGGCTTTCTTATTGTTTTGTTGATGGTTTCTTTTGCTGTAAAAAAAGCTTTTTATTTTGATGTAGTCCCATTTGTTTATTTTCTCTTTAGCTTCTATTGCTCTAGGGGTAGTATCAGTGAAGAAGTTCTTTTGGCATATATCAGAGATTTTGCTGCCTGAGGATGCCTCTACTATTTTTATGGTTTCTTGTCTTATGTTTAAGTCCTATATAAATTTTGAGTTTATTTTTGTAGTGTAAGTTAGTGATCTGGTTTCATTTTTTTGCAAGTGTCTGTTCAATTTTCCCAACACCATTTATTGAAGAGACTGTCTTGACTCCATTGTATGTTCATACCTCCTTTGTCAAATATTAATTGAGTATAGAGGTTTGGGTCAATATCCAGATTCTCTATTCTATTCCATTGATCTATGTGTCTGTTCTTGTGCCAGTACCAGGATGTTTTGAGAACAGTGACTTTGTAATATAGCTTTAAATCTGGTATTGATATCCCTCCTACTTTACTCTTCTTTCTCAAGATTGCTGAGGCTATTTGGGGTCTTTTATTGTTCCAAATGAATTTTTGGAGAGTTCTTTCTAGGTCTGTGAAGTATGCCATTGGTATTTTAATGGGGAGTGCATTGAACTTATAAATTGCTTTGGGAAGTATGGCCATTTTGATGATGTTGATTCTACCAATCCATGAACATGTTATGTTCTTCCATCTGTTTACATCTTCCTCTATCTCTTTTTTCAGTGTCATGTAGTTTTTCACATATAGGTCTTTTATCTCCTTAGCTAAGTTTATTCCTAGCTATCTTAGTTTTTTTTGGTACAATGGTAAATGGGGTTGCTTTTTTAGTCTGTTTCTGTAAGTTCACTGTTGGTTTATAAAAATGCCATACATTTCTTGGCATTAATTTTGCATCCTGCTACATTGCCAAATTCATTTATTAAGTCTATCATTTTATTTTTTTAAATATATTTTATTGATATTTTACAGAGAGGAAGGGAGAGAATGGAGACCTAGAAATGTCGACGAGAGAGAAACATTGACCAGCTGCCTCTTGCACACTCCCTACCGGGGATGTGCCCGCAACCAATGTACATGCCCTTGATCGGAATCAAACCCGGGACCTTTCAGTCCGCAGACTGATGCTCTACCACTGAGCCAAACCGTTTTCGGCTAAGTCTATTATTTTTTTGATGGAGTCTTTTGGGTTTTTTATGTACAATATCATGTCATCTGCAAATAAGGATAACTTTACTTCTTCTTTTCCACTTTGGATGCCTTTTATTTCCTCTTCTTATCTAATTGCAATGGCTAGTACTTCAAGTACTATGTCAAACAGGAGTGGTGGGAGTGGGCATCCCTGTCTTGTTCCTGTTCTTAGAGGAAATGGTTTTAGTTTTTGCCCATTGAGTATGATGTTTGCTGTGGATTTATCATATATAGCTTTTATTATGTTGAGGTGTGATCCTTTTATTCCCATCTTGTTGAGAGTTTTTATCAGGAAAGGGTGTTGGATTTTATCAAATGCTTTTTCTGCATAGATTGATATGACTATATGATTTTTATCTCTCAATTTGTTTATGTGACGTATCATAAATAAAATCATAAATAAATTACTGATTTGCGGATATTGTACCATCCTTGCATTCCCGGAATAAATCCTACTTGGTCATGGTATATCATCTTTCTGATGTACTGCTGGATCTGATTTTCTAGAATTTTGTTGAGGATTTTAGCATCTATGTTCATGAGTGATATTGGCCTGTAATTCTCTTTCAATGTGTTGTCTTTATCTTGTTTTGGTATTAGGGTGATGCTGGCTTCATAAAAGGAGTTTGGAAGTGTTCCTTCCTCTTGAATTTTTTGGAAAAGTCTGTGGAGGATAGGTTTTAGTTCTTCCTTGAATGTTTGGCAAAACTCTCATGTGAAGCCATCTAGCTCTGGGCTTTTGTTTGCTGGAAGCTTTTTGATGACTGTTTCAATTTCTTCCCAAATCACTGGTCTATTGAGATTTTTAGATTCTTCCTGATTGAGTTTTGGCAGGTTATATTTTTCTAGGAATATGTCCATTTCCTCCAGGTTGTCCAGTTTGTTGGAATAGTGTTGTTCATAATATTTTGTAACAATCCTTTGTATTTTGGAGGGGTCTGTTGTTATTTCTCCTCTTTCATTTCTAATTTTGTTTATTTGGGTCCTCTCTCTTTGTTTCTTGGTTAGCCTGGCTAGAGGTTCATCAATCTTGTTTATCCTTTCAAAGAACCAGCTCTTGGTTTTGTTGATCTTATGTATTGTTTCTTTGGTCTCCATGTCGTTTATATTTGCTTTGATTTTTTTTCCTTCCTTCTGCTTACACTGGACTTTTCTTGTTGCTCTTTTTCTAACTCTTTGAGTTGTAGAGTTAAATGACTTGTTATCATTTTTTCTTGTTTTTTTTCAATAAGCTTGTAGAGATATGAACTTCCCTCTCAAAACTGCTTTTGCTGTGTCCCATAGATTTTGGATTGTTGTGTTTTTATTGTCATTCGTTGCCATGATGTTTTTAATTTCTTCCTTGATTTCTCTGGTAACCCAGTCCTTGTTCAATAGCATGCTATTTAGTCTCCATGTGTTTGATTTCTTTAGATTATTTTTATTGTAGTTGATTTCCAATTTTATGCCACTATGGTCTGAGAAGATGCTTGATATTATTTCTATCTTCTTGAATTTGAAGAGACTTTGCCTATGTCCCAACATGTGGTCTATCTTTGAAAATGACCCATGTGAACTTGAGAAGAATGTATATTCTGTGGCTTTGGGGTGAAATATTCTGAAGATGTTGATTAATTCCATCTGGTCTAGTGCATCATTTAGGATTGATGTTTCTTTGCTGATTTTTTGTTTAGATGATTTGTCCACCAAAGGTGACAGTGGGGTATTAAAATCTCCTACTATGATTGTATTGCTATTAATCTCTCCCTTAATGTCCTCCAGCAGTTTTTTTTATTTATTTGGGTGCTCCTGTATTGGGTGCATATATGTTTACCAGGGTTATTTCTTCTTGTTGGATTGTTCCCTTTAGTATTATAAAGTGGCCTTCATTATCTCTTGTTAAGTCCTTCACTTTGAGATCTAATTTATCAGATGTAAGTATTGCTACCCCAGCATTTCTTTACTTTCCATTTGCCTGGAAAATCTTTTTCCATCCCTTCACCCTTAGTCTGTGCGTGTCTTTTTTTCTGAAATGAGTTTCTTGTAGACAGCAGATATATGGGCCTTGTTTTCTTATCCAATCTGTTACCCTATGTCTTTTGAATGGAGCATTCAATCCATTTAAATTTAAAGTTATTATTGATAGGTACTTATTTGAGGCCATTTTTATTCTGTACCCCTGTGTTCCTTCTTTGCTTCCTATTTCTTTATTTTTACAGTAGACCCTTTAGCATTTCTTGCATTGCTGATTTGGTGGAGATAAATTCCTTTAGTCTTATTTTGTCTATGAAGCTCCTGATTTCATCTTCAATTTTGATTGATAGCCTTGCTGGGTACAGTATTCTTGGATTCAGACCCTCCCTTTGTATTACTTTGTATATTTCATCCCATTCCCTTCTGGCCTGATGAGTTTCAATGGAGAAATAAGCTGCTAGTCTGATGGGGGTTCCTTCATATGTAACTTTCTGTCTCTCTCTGGCTGCTTTTATGATTCTTGCTTTTTCATTGGTGTTTGCCAATTTAATTATAATTTGCCTTGGTGTCGGTCTTTTGGGATTCATTTTGCTTGGGACTCTGCAAGCATCTTGTATTTGTGTGGGTTTTCTCTTCTCTTTCTCAAGAAAGTTTTCTGTCATTATTTCTTGAAATATGTTTTCCATTACTTCATCAGTTTCCTTTCCTTCTGGAACCCCTATGATTCTAATATTGTTTTGTTTTCTATTTTCCCAAAGCTCCTGTAGGCTCTCCTTCGGCTTTTTAATATTTTTTTTTCTAGAAGCTGTTCTATTTGGGTATTTTTTCTCATCTTATCTTCTAGCTCACTGATGTGGTCCTCTGTTTCTTCTAGTCTACTCTTGATGCTTTTTATTGAGTTCTTCGTAGTAGCGATGTCATTTTTCATTTCTTCTTGGTTCACCTTCATTTCCTCTTGGTTCTTCTTCATTTCTTCTTTGTTCTTACTCATATTGTCAAATTTATCTTCCGTTCTTTTTAGCCACCTTATGATCATTACTCTGAATTCTTGCTCTGGTAGGCTGCTTGCCTCTAATTCATTTATTTCCTTTTCTGGTGATGCCTGTTTTTCTTTCATGTGCGGGTTATTTCTTTGTCTCCCCATGGTCTCTCTTTTCAGGATGTCTGGTTATGTAGTTTTCTTTCTCCTTTCCCTGGGTGATTGAAGAACTCCTTTGAATCCACGCGTTTGCGCCAATTGGGAAGTCACATCCATTCGGTGTTCTCCACTTCTCTGGGTTTTTCAGGCCTGAGATAAGATCCTCTTTTCTTTGTAAGATGGCGTAGTTTTCCCTCTTAGCCAATAGTTCCGGGAGAGGCCTCTTCCGCATTTTGGGCTGCTTGGTCAGGCAATCCTGTCCAGCCACCCCACCCCCCACCTTCTCTTAGAGTTCTGCTCCCCCTTAGCTTGCCAACTAACACTCCCCGAGCAACTCTCAGGTGCTCCTTCTATCTGCTTTGGGACTAGGCTCAGAACAGTTTCATCTCCTCAGCCACCATTTTCTTCTTGCTTGATGCTCACTTTTTAAATCTGTGGAACAGTTGAATGAAGCTGACAGGACAAGTTTTTGGTTTTCAGAGCCCTAATTCAGACATTGATAGAAGCACTGAGCTAAGTGTCTAGTATGTTGCATGTAGTGTGAATATTAGTTTTCTTCCTCACTGCCTCCCATGTGTCTCCTACTATATTTCTATAGTGTTTTCCTCCAGAGAGAGCTGAATCTAATCTTTATTACCTACCCACCAATACCCAGAAGAAAACTTGCCCCCTGAATTGACACAGGACTTTTTCCATTAGTTTCCCAGCTCTTTTTTTCCTTTTCAAAGTCATTGAGAAAAGGGAAAATTGCATTTTTTGGACTGTTTCTGGCTGTGCAGTCAGAATTCTGATTCAGGATACCACAGCTCATGTTCTCAATTTCCAATGGTCATGTCTGCTTTGATGGTGTGAAGATGTTTTTGTCGTGAGCTTGATGGGACAATAAAGCATGCAGGAGATAAGTTATTGGCGCTGAAAGGTAACTTGCACCTCATATCCCCCAGAATTTATGAGATTTTAAGTAAAAAAAACACAAAAAACCACACAAAAAAACCCCAACATAATTTTCTACCGATCAACCAATTCTTTAAAAAATTCTACAATCCAGGCTTTATTTGTATTTCACCAATTTTTTCATTAATTTCCTCTCTCTGTTCCAAAATCCAGCCCAGGGTACCACATTGCTTTTAGTTGTTATGTCTCCACTAGTCTCTAAAAGTTTCCCCATCGTCCTTTACTTTTCATGACTCTGAGAGTCTGGAGGGAGAGGCTCCTATCCTGGAGAATGTCCCCCGATCTGGGCTTGTCTTGTGGGCCCTTTTTTCATGATTTGACTGAGGTCATGGGTTTGGGGAAAGAAAGAAAAGGATGAGGTGACACTCTCATCATATCCCATCAGGTTGCACCTGACAGATGGTGTGAACCTTCATCACCTGGTGGAGGTGGCACCTCTTGGATTCCTCCACTGTGTGACTGTTTTACCTTCCCATAAGCTGCTTTTGGTGGAAGCAAGTGCTTGGTATGGTGGAAGCAAGTACTCCGTCTATCCAACTCTCCAGGGGAGAGGGGTAGGGGCTATTACCAGGAGGCAGAACGAGCTAAAGCTCTTACATAGAAGGCTTCTGCAAGGAAAATGTAACTTAAAAATCTGTTTTTGAGTATTTTTGCTCTATAAATCAAACTCCAAACTATCTAATAAAACTCACACATGGAGTGGTCTTGATATTCCCTCTGGTCCTTGTGTTTTGAAGTGTTTATATAACAAAGTGTTGTTGAAATATGTTTCTATTTTCATCTGTAAAACAGAAAGAATGGCCTCAAAGTCTAGTCTCTCTGTTTTCTTTGGAAAAAACAAAGAATCCCCACATTCAAATGCTGGAAGATGCACAATCCCATGGGGACTTAACAAAAAGAACAATGGCTTGCTGCAGGTTAGACAGCATTCCTGCCAGTGTTCATGGAGCATTTTCCTAACCTAAAGCGCACTTACCTGGAGCAGTTTCTTTAATGCTGCTACAAATAAATGATTGCTGGTCTCATTTCTGCTACTTTGGATCAAGGGGGTGGGCAGGTATTTCAGAGACAACCTCCACCTCATTAACATTTCTGCCATCCACAGGTGTGATTGGCTTAAGTCAATTTGAAAACATTATTCAATCAGAAAAGAAACACTTACTGAGTATCTATAGTGTGGTAGGCCTGGAGGTGCACCAGAAATGTATCTGCCTCATGAAATTATGCCAGGTGCTCATTGCTCCAAAATTATTGCTTTTTAACTAGTAAGTTGAAAAGATATTTACTCTTCAATATGCTCCTTGGCTTTTTCCTCTTTGCTTAGGGAAATGGCAAGGACAAAAGCTGGATGGCTGAATTTAACTTGGTGCCTTGTTTGAAGAAATCAGAGGTCCAGACTTTGCTCTGAGAGCTCCAGTGGGAACTGAACTACAGGGTACTGAGGGTGAGCTCCCTTTGGCCAGTGCCTCGTGTGCAGGTGTGTGGCCTCAGGGCCTGGTGCAGTCAGTACCTGACTTACAGGAAGACAGTAACATTAATTGAGGTCATTGGCATTTGTCTGTAAAAGGGGGAAGAATCCAATACATTTCCATGATTACTAAATAATTTTATTAAGCAACGTTATCCCAATAAATTCAATAAAGAAAAATGTGGAAGACATTTAAAAAACTCAAAGAAAGCAAATAGCACAAAATACTTTAATTAATAAATTATATCTCATCAAAATTAACACCTTTTGAAAGATGCCACCAAGAAGACCAAAGGCAAGCCTTGCATTGGGAGAAAATATTTTCAAATTAAATATCTGACAAAGGACTTGCACCAAGAATATATAAAGAATACCTTATAGCACAATAATAAAATACAGATAACAACAACAACAAAAGAACAAAATATTTGAAGAGATACTTGCAAATGTGTTGCCCATTCACATAAGTCATATGGATGGTCCATAAGCAAAAGGAAGGTTATCTCACATCAACAGTCAACAGGGAAATACAAATGCAAACCATACTGAGGTAATGATACACATCTATTAGACTGGTGAATATCCTATATAATAAAAGAGGAATATGCTAATTATCTATTACATCCTGAGGTTTAACAACCAACCACATAAGGACCAGATTACAGATCTGCAGGAAGGTGGGGCAGTGAACTACAAGCTGGCAGTGGAGAGCTACAGGAGGAAGCAGGGCAGTAAGCTATGGGAGGGAGGAGGTGAGGGGTGCCACAGGAGGGTGGGGCAGTGGGTGGAGAACTACAGGCAGGGACCTACTGGTATACTGATTCATGCACAGGGTTACTAGTGATAATAATAACAATGAAGTCACTGCCAAATAATGGGGGAAATGCCAAGCAATTGGAAGACTTGACAGTCAGGGGGAGTGTAAAAATATTTCATTCATTTTGGGAAATAGTTTGACTGGTTTTAAGAAGTTAAACTTACTCTTATCTTAAGACCCAGCAATTCCACCCCTAAGTATACACACAAGAGAAAAGGAAATAATTTTACACCAACACCTTTTTTTTAAAAAAAAATATATTTTATTGATATTTTACAGAGAGGAAGGGAGAGAGATAGAGAGCTAGAAACATCGACGAGAGAGAAACATCGACCAGCTGCCTCCTGCACACCCCCTACCGGGGATATGCCCGCAACCAATGTACATGCCCTTGACCGGAATCGAACCCGGGACCTTTCAGTCTGCAGACCGACGCTCTACCACTGAGCCAAACCGGTTTCGGCTACACCAACACCTTTATTTGAAGATTCATAGTGTCTATATTTATAGTAGCCCCCCCACACTGTGAATATACTATAACTTTGTCCATTCAAATGTGCATCAGCAGGTGAATGGAAAAGTTACAGTATATTTATACAATGAATAGTACTCAGTAATAAAAATGAACTACTGATACAGCCAATGTGACTAAACTTTACAATAGTTTTTAAGAAATATTTTTATTAAATTATTATCTGTGTACATATATTACCATTGCCCCCCTAAACTTTACAATAGTTATGTTAAAAGAAACCAGACACAAAAATAATGCATACTGTGTGATTCCAAGTATATAAAAATTCTAGGGCACATCACTAAATCACTAATCCCTTTGGACAGAAAGCCAGTCAGTGTGAGGAGAGGGATGGACCACGTCGAGGCATGAACACATTTGGGGGAATGATGAAAATATTTTTCATCTTGTTTGCAGTGATAGCTTTAGAGATATATATGTGTGTTGAAACTGATCAAATTGTACAATTTAAATGTAGGCAATTCATTTACTTCAATCACATCTTGATAAAGTTGTTAAAGGAAACCTTACAAAGGCTTACTGTTATGTTCAGATGACCTGATTGCTTGTGATATAACCCAGGGGATATGATTGGAATGTGAATTCTTTCTAGAGGAGAGAAATGACATCCTAAATAACACTGGTGATTTAAAGTGAGAACAATGTCGAGACCCAATCATATCAAAGTAATAATTATTTGTCTCAGAAACTACCTAGATGATTGCCTGCAGATACAATGGTTTAAAATATTCTGAAATTACAGTTGGCCCTTGGCATTCACAGTCTCAACATTCAATTTCAACAGCTCCCGAGATGCCTCCAGGTGGAGGGTAGGTTGCAGCTGGTAATTTGCTGAGGAGAGACTTAGAAGCACAGGGTAGGTCAGGCAGGAGATGCAAGCCATGTGATTCCTGTGTGGCCCCACCCACTGGTACATTTTCACACTGGTACATTGTTGCCCCGCCAGTGTGGTTCAGTTGTTGAGCGTTGACCTATGAGCCAGGAGGTTATTGATCAAGTCCTGGTCAGGGGACATCCCGTGTTGGGGCTTGATCCAGGTGTGGGTTGCAGGAGGCAACCAATAGATGGTTCTCCCTCATCATTGACATTTCTCTCTCTCCCTCTCTCTTCCTCTCTGCAATTAATAATAGGTAATAATAAATAGGTAATCTGTAATTAATAAATAGGTAACCTATCACAGAAAGGGGGAAATAGACATTTTCTTGTGGCCCTAACAAAATGATGTGTGTGCATGTGTGTGTGTGTGTGTGTGTGTGTGTGTGTGAATATATGTATCTGTTTATAACAGGTAACCCATCACAGAAAGGGGGAAATCTGGTTAACTAAGGGTGTGAGGGTTTACACATCAGTCTTAACAGAAGTGTACTTATCCATGGACTGATTCAAGGTATAATCATTGAACTTGGACCAAGTGCCTGGCATTGAGGGTATGCCAGGCTTTTTCCTCTGGTCTCACAGTCCACCAGAAGAGACTGACATCAATCAAATAATCATCAGAGGCCACTTGAAAAACCATTATTAATGCAGTAATGAATGCCAGCTACCACAATGGGAGCTGGGGAGTGTTTGCTGTGGGAGTTTGGTCAGGCTTGCCTGAGAAGCAGGGTCGGAGCTGAGACTGGAAAATAAAACAGAGTCTGAGGAAGGAATAAGGGGGTGGACAGTGGGCCATGGAGGTGGAAGGGTGGGGTTGGGCAGAGAAACATTCCTATATAATAAAAGCCCAACATGCAAATTGACCAAATGGCAGAATGACCAGTCGCTATGACACACACTAATCACCAGGGGGGAGACGCTCAATGCAGGAGCTGCCCCCAATCTGCAGGCCCCAGGCCAGCCAAGGGCAGGTGCCAGCAGGGGGCCCCTGGTCACTCCACCAGTTGCTCCACAGATTGGCCCTGATCACTGTCAAGGCCTAGGGATCCTACCCATGCACAAATTTTGTGCACCAGGCCTCTAATAAAATATAATACATCATTTGTCAAGTGTAACTTAAATTTGGAAATGTTATAAAACTTGAGTGTTGAAGTAATGTAGTTTTAGGGGAAACTATTAGAATAGTTACAAAGAAAATGACCCAAAACAAAGTAATTTAAAGAGTCTGTATAAGTGCTTTACTTGGCTATCCTCCAGAAAGTTCTAGGTGTCTAAGTACCTTTTCTGTCCTGCACAAGGACAGAAAGCAGAAGTCTGTGCAGCTGGGAAGCTGAGTCCAAGCTGCATGAGTCACCCTCCCTTTACCAGCTCCTCCCAGAATCAGGAGATTCCCCTGGCTCAGTGCTGAACTTGGCAACACACCTGCCTTGGAACAGGTACCTTTAGTGGCCATCAGTCTTCCAGAGAGACAAACCTGGAAAGAAAACCTGGAAAGAAAATTGCCAACTAGCCAGCCAGCCCAGGTCTCCAATAAGCCTGGGTTCAAAGTGATGCACTCTGAGTGTTATGATTCTGGTCTGCCAAATTCATGTTTTTATGATAATGGTTTATAATCAGAATTATTAATCTCTTCAAAATCCCACCTGCTGCAAAGCTTCTCCATCAATTAAAAAGAGCTCTCAGATGCGGAAAAATAAAAATGGCTCATGTCTATGATTTTACTGTGTTTGAAAACATTGAGAATTTATGAAATTTAGATGGAGGGACAAATAAAAACAACTATTTGGGATTAAAAAATGATGGTTGCCCCATCAGTGTGGTTCAGTTGTTGAGTGTTAACCTATGAACCAGGAGGTCATTGTTCAAGTCCTGGTCAGGGGACATCCTGTGTTGGGGTTTGATCCCAGTGTGGGGGTGCACGAGGCAGCCAATGGATGATTCTCTCTCATCATTGACATTTTTTTCTCTCTCTCCCTCTCCCTTCCTTTCTGCAATTAATAAAAATAAAAATAATTTAAAATTATGATTGATGGATTTCAGAAGAGAGAGAAAAAGAGACGGATAGACATATATAGAGAGAGTAAAAGGAAGTAGAAAGTAAGATGAAGAGGAAATATTTTTGTTTGTTTGCCTTTAAATACACCTTCCAATAGAAAGCCTTGGCTGAAGGCTGGGAAAAATAGTTGTACACTTAATTAAATCATGCAAGAATAAAATTCAAATAATTGCTTTTAGATACATTCAGAATAGGTAATCCATCACAGAAAGGAGGAAATAGACATGATGGGCCCTCCTTTGCCTATGGTGAAGTTCAAATGAAACAAAATAGTAAAATATTTTTCAACTGTAAAGGGCCATCTAGAATAAGGGATTATTTTCATGATGATTACCAATTTCTACCCAAATGGCAGAACAGGTTTGGCATGCATTTTAATGAAATGTTGTGTATTGTTGAGTCCATGTATTCTTGATGTATAGAAAATAGCCAGTGGGATGATTCCTTGTTCTTGATGCTTTTTTTGTTTAATGTCTTTAAATCTTCTTGCTGGAGCTATTCTTAGGTCTAGATATTAGCTCTCAGGTCTCCCATCATGATTCCAGTTGTCAGAGAAGAGACCAATGAACACCTGATTGGGAGGAAATATTGTTTGGATATTTTATTGCCCTTTGCCCTGGTGATACACATAGTTAATAAATAATGACAAAGTAATATTCCAAAGTCAAGTCCTGGGATCCCCATTAGACTGGGAGGGCCAGCCTTGTTTACCAATGGAACCTAGGACATATTAGACATTCAATAAACAGTGAGTGGTGTAATGAATAAAGCCATATTTGGAGACCTGTACATGATCCAAACCCTTCATCAAGGGCAATATTAAAATAAGACAGCTTGGCTTTCAATTAAGGTAATAGGTTAATGGGTTCAAATTCTGATATAGAAAGCTGTGCTCAAATTCTAGCCCTGTCACTGACCAGCTATGTGTCTGGGGATAGATCTTCTTTCTCTCTCTCTCTTTTTTCCTCTCTCTCTCTCTTCTTGCCCTCATTCTTTGATTCAAAGCCTTGAATTTATCATATTCTCAGCTGATGGCATATTATTATCATTGGTCCTTATAAGATTCTTTCCTTCCCTCCCTCCCCCCCCCTCTTTCTTTCTTTCTTTCTTTCTTTCTTTCTTTCTTTCTTTCTTTCTTTCTTTCTTTCTTTCTTTCTTTCTTTCTCTTTTTTCTTCTTTCTTTCTTTCACCCTCATAGTTCCCCTCACTTGCCTATTCAACCTTTAGGCAGCCATTGAAATGTGTTAAACTTGGATCTCTTTGTTCACATGCCTTCTTGCAAAACTAGTATTATTGAACATATATGCATTTTTAATTGATGTAGATTGCTATCTATCATCCTATCTAATAAAACAGTAATATGCAAATTGATCATCACATCAAGACACAAGATGGCCACCCCCATGTGGTCAAAGATGGCTACCCCCATGTGGACACAAGATGGCCACCACAAGATGGCCTGCAGATTAGGGCAGTTGTAGGAAGTTAGGAGTGACCAGGCCAGCAAAGGAGGGCAGTTGCGGGGGGGACCAGGCCTGCAGTAGAGGGCACTTGGGAGCCAGCAGTCCTAGATTGTGAGAGGGGTGTCCAACTACCCATTTAGGCTCAATCCCACTGGTCCCAGATTGGAGAGGGTGCAGACTGGACCACCCCCCCCCCCGCCATGCACAAATTTCATGCACTGGGCCTTTAATCTAATATACGTGGATAACACAAAATAGCATAGGTGGATTGATAAGGTTCTTTTTGCAAAATTAACCTCTGTTCCTTTGGCAGTAGGGATTAACAATCCATCTCTGCTGCTTTCTTACCCTCACATTTTACCTTTTATGTCTCCCAATGATGGACACATAGATTGATTCTTAGTTTTTGGCAGTAAATAAAACTTATTATACATGGTCTGTATGGACCTGTGTGAGAATTTCTTGGACTCTACATCCAGGAGTGTAATTGCTGATGCATCACTAAGCACATGGCAAGTGATCTCTATCTGTAAGCCACAGCTGGCATATGGCCCATCCCCTCCCATCTTGAACTTCCTGCCACCAGGTAACAACCTACAGAGGATGGTGCTCTCTGCCTACTCTCCATTTGGCAAAGGTTCCAGGAATCTGGGGCAGGGGGAGAGGGAGGAAAGGGAAAGGGGAAGTTGTCTTATTTTCTGGACATCAAGATGACCTGAGGGGCTTGTTAAAAGTGTCTCTGAAACCCTATCCCCTGAGTTTCTCATTGAGTGGCTGTGACATGGAGCCTGAAAATGTGCATTTCCAGTAAGTTCAGGTGCAGCTGCTGGTGGTTCTGGGCCCATAGTTTGTGACCCTCTGCCCTAAAGATGGATCAGGGAGGAGAGGTGTGGCTTGGGGCAGGAGGGTGACCTTGCTTGTGCAGTTAGATGACTGCCACTCAGTCTGAGCAGTGGCTGGAGCAGCACATCTGTAAAGACATCAGAAAAGAAAAAGTAACAATCTTGAGAACCATTTTAGGGTTAGTTAGTTACTTGTAACTTCCTGAAACTGCATCTAACTAGTGATATGGGGGGAAAGAAGTATTTGGTTTTCCTTTGCTTACTTTTCTTTAGCACTTTCTCCTCCCTTCCTCTCTTTGTCCCTCCCTCCTTTTTCATGCTGAAGATTTCTTCCTTCTAGGTTTGCCATGAAGCCTGCTCTTACTCATTTGATAGTGAGTAGATTAGTTTCACATTTATTGCTGTTTGCCTCAGAAACACATCAAGTCAAAGGGTCTTAGTTTGGCTGTGTGCAAGCAGAAGCTTTTCCACAACATTCGTGACTCAGTCCATTATGTATATGTCACCTTCGGATTGCCTGTGTTGGTGCCTACTAGACAGAGCAACAGGCTTAGCATCATCATAGCTCTTAGGGAGTTGTGAATAAAACTCGTAGTCACCTATTGGCATTATTTGTTATAAGACTTATTTTCATAATGGGGAATATATATTTTGATTGTGTTACATCAGGGTTTCTTAGTAATTTGGCAATATGCCCTATTTGAATGAGAGTATCTTGGCTATAGTTCCCCATTCAACTTTTTATAAATCCAAAATTTTTCTTTTGGAACTCTTTTGCTATGTCTCAACTACCCACCGTTGATCTTCTCCTTTTACTGAATACATTGATTGGCTCATAAAACAACTGTTAGCTGGTGAGGAAAGGCATATTTTCTTTATCTTTTATGTGCTTCATAGTCCCTTGCACAGTGCTGCACAATGGTTTCTTGAGTTCTTGGGTACCATGTTTTTAGAGTCATATTCTATGGCCTAGCACACTGTAGGTGTTCAGTGAATGCTTATTGAATGAATTAATTGACAGAAAAATGGATGGGCAAATACGATGAATTGTTGTTTTTGACTAGTTAACAAGTATTGTATTAGATATTCCTCTGAATTATGTTTTATACATCAGGTGAATACATGGGCAATTTAATTTACAATTTCTATGATAGTGATAGGACCTTTTGGTAGATTTAATCCTGACTCTAAAAAAATATGTTTTAGTATGTAGTGTCATTCCTTAAATAGTTATTGTAAAATATTATAAATTCTTTAAGAGATAGTTATCTTAATTGGTCCCCTTCAAATAAATTATTTTTGAAATTGAAACCACAAATATACTAGTCCATGGCTGTATCATTTAATAAATTGAAAAAAGAATTATATTATATCACTAATTTTTTTAACTTTACTTTTGCTTTTAATTATTTCAGTTTGTTAGTGAAAATGGCCACCTATTGCCTTCTATCTCAGGACTCTAGGAACTAGTACATTATAAGCAAACTAGGTGCCTGGGAGCTTTCTTTTAATGAGGTTAGTGGAAATTAAGAGATAGTGCCTAGAAATAAACCCAACTTCAGTGAATTCCCAATGACTGAAGTCTCTTTAGTAAGTATGTGACCGACAAATAAACACATAAAAAGAATCCCAATTACCTACAATAGTGAAAAATGACATACTCTGTTTTAAGTTCATTTTCTCATTATTAGAATGTTATTATTAAGTTGGATTTCTCATTAATAGAGAGTTATATATTCCATGTAGTATTTTCCAGTTTTCCTTTGATAATTTTTATTTTGGGCTCTAAATATAAAAAGCAATCAAAACCTATTGTAGAAAATGCTGGGAAAGAATAAAAGAACAATATAAAAGAAAAATACCTACAGCACCAGATAATGCTTCTGTTTATTCTTGGTAATTTTTTATAGATATGCTCATGGCTTGGTGCATGAAATTTGTGCACGAGGGGGGTGGGATTCCCCTCAGCCCAGCCTGCACCCTCTCTAATCGGGGACCCACAGGGATTAGGCCTAAACCAGCAGCTGGACAACCTTCTCATAATTTGGCACGACTGGCTCCTAACTGCTCACCTGCCTGCCTACCTGATCATCCCTAATCTCTCTGCTTGTCTGCCTCATCATCCCTAACTGCCTCTGCCTGCCTGCCTGATTACCCCCAACTGCCTTTCCCTGACAGCTTGATCTTGTCCCAACTGCTCTCCCCTGCTGGCCTGATCTCATCCCCAAATGCCCTCCCCTGCCAGCCTGGTTGCCCCTAACTGCCCTCCCTGCTGGCCTGATTTTGCCCCTAATGGCCTTTCCCTGCCTGCCTGATCACTCCAGGACTGCTGGCTTCTAACCACTCATCTGCCTGCCTGATCACCCCTAACTGCCTCTGCCTCCGCCCCCATTGCAGAGGTTTCATCTGGAAAGACATCTGAATAACATCCAGAAGGTCATTCTGCTGTCTGGTCTAATTAGCATATTACACTTTTATTATTATAGAAGATAAGTACATTTTAAATTCTTTTTTCCCCTATGTTTGTTTGTTTATTTTTAAATTTATATATTTATTTATTTATGCACATATATATAATTCTATATATGTATATATAACAGTTTTTATTGAGATTGCATTGAATTTTGAGTTCTGCTTTTTTTTATTCAGCATTATATAAGAATCATTTCCCCATGACAATAGGTAGTGTTAGAAGACATTTTTACTTTCATGGCTGTGTAGCATGACTTCACATGGATACATAAACATCAATTTCAGCAGTCCCCTTTTCTTTTGCATGTAGGTTGAATATCCTTACACAAAGATGTTTCTTTGTTTTCCTCTCTCATCCTATATAATAAAGAGGTAATATGCAAATTAACCCTTATGCCTTCACAAGATGGCTGCCTATGACCAGGCCAGCAGGGGGGGTCAGTGAGGGACAACCAGATGACTGAACAAGCAGGCTTCCTTGGGTAACCAGGCTGGCAGGGGTTAGTGAGTGATGACCAAACAACTGAACAAGCAGGCTGTGTGGGCCTACCAGGCCAGTGGGGGTGTTAGTGAGGGATGACCAAATGACTGAACAGCAGGCTACATGGGACAACCAGGCCAGTGTGTGTGTGTGTGTGGGGGGGGGGCTGTGAGGGGTGACCAGGCCAGCAGGGGAGGAAGTTGGGGGTGACCAGGCCAGCAGGGGGGGGGTTGGGGGTGATTAGACTGGCAAGGGAGGCAGTGAGGGGCAACTAGGCCAGCAAGGGGGGGAAGTTAGGGGTGAGCAGGCCAGCAAGATGGAGGGAGTAAGGGGTGACCAGGCTGGTTGGAGGGCATTTAGGAGTGACCAGGCCAGCAGGAAGCGGTCAGGTGAGGATGATCTGGCTGGCAGCAGGGGGCAGCTATGGGCAACCAGGCCAGCAGGGGGAGAAGTTAGGGGTGATCAGGCCATCACGTAGAGGTAGTGAGGGGCGATCAGGCTGGCAAGGGGTTGAGAGGCAGTTAGGGGTGACCAGGCAGGCAGGCAGGTGAGCGATTAGAAGCCAGCTGTCCAGGATTGAGAGGGATGTTTAGGCCTGATCCCCAAAGGCCCCCAGATTAGAGAGTACAGGCTGGGCTGAGAGGACACCCTCCCTCCCCGCCCCCCCCCACCCGCACGGATTTCATGCACCAGACCTCTAGTAGTTTAATAATAACAGGGCCCTACAGGAGGAGGGAGTGGTTAAAGGTTGAGGCTAACTTAAGGCATTTTTCAGAAGGTGCTGCCAATCTTCAGCAGGCCTGGCAGAGTAGAGAGTTCTCACTGTGTTATAGTGTGATCATTATAAAATATTACTCTCTCATTAAAAAGATGACCTGTTTGATGGGTTAATTTTATAAGCATCCAGTGCTTAAACACAGAATTCCATCTCCAAGGACACAGGCCATAAAGCATGTTCAATTTTTAGAGGTCTGGAAGCAAAAGATTTTATCATATAAGACAGTAGACAGAGATGTTAGAGGGTCATAGAAGGAATAAATCCTAATTGCAGGATAATATTTTTGCTGTTTTATATTCATCATCATTACTCTGTTTTTAATTTTTCAGAAAAATAGAAAATTTTTTACTGATATGGTCCTTTCCATGTACCCTCACCTCATCCCTGATAATCTGCCTTCTGTAGAAATATGTTGAATATATTTTTCTCTTAAGATGTGCATACTAGACCTATGTCTGCTCAAAACAGAAACCAGTTTGTCTTGATTTTATTGTGGCATCAGGTAAAAATTAAACATCAGTATCGTAGAGTCAATTTCAACTTATTCATAAAGAGGGGTTTATTTTCCAAATTAATTTTGAATGTGTGACTCCCCCCACCCCTCAGGTAAGGACCCAGAATGTTTTTTTTGTTCCTAATTATGTAGCCTTGCTCATAGAAACTGTCCCAAATCCTCATTCTTTCCCCACAGATGACAGAGACTGTCAGAGGTTTAGACTCACATGAAAATCCTCTGAATTTAGAGGATTCAAGGTGCATGAGAGGTAATAAATAACCCAGACAGGAGAGGTTCACACTTCAGTTCTGCTTAAAGGAAATACTCCCAGACAAGAGAACTGATGTGCCTCTTTCCCCTCTCTCCAGCTCACTCCAGCTTCCCTCCGCAAAGAGAACAAGGACCCTCAGTGAAGTCCTGCTGATAACACCCATTGGTGGCTGTGGCCAGTTTCATTTAGAGCCCGATGGGGACACTGCACTCGTGCAGGTCCCTGAAAATCTCTTCGGCTGTCACAGACTCTCGGCTGGGTAATTTGCTTCAGTACAAATCCTCATACTGTATTTCTTTCTGTCCTGGAGCAAGCAAGGAGCCTGGTGTGCTGGCCCCAGTGCATATATCCATCGTTACAGGCCTATGAAAAATATCCCCTGTGTGCATTATCATTTTCTCTCTCTTCCTTATTTGTGTATGCTCCTCAATGCCACTTTACACATAAATTACTTAGCTGCAATTGGTTGGCTGTCCTTGAGTCATTTTATTTATTCCATTTCCTTGGCACTTCAATATTTTAAACACTTCCTTATGAGTAAGGTCTGAAACAAAAGCACACCAGCTCCCCATCGGGAGTCACACGTTAATAAAATCCCCAACCAAATGTAAATGGAATTGCTACCATTATGATGCTTTGGCGGAGATGTACATGCTGCTTGGAGATTGTTTAATATAATTATTTGACTCAGTAGGAAAAAGGAGGTAGAGAGGAGCATAGTGATAATTCGTATTTCCTAATATCATAAAATATACAGTGTTCAAATGTCCCCAATGGTATAAATATGTAGTGTGTGTGTGTGTGTGTGTATGTCTATAGTTTCTTTGGAGGTTGAAATAATATTAGCACATTGCAATTAGAGATATGTCTCTTAGGTCTCTTTTAATTCTTCTACCCTTGCTTTTTTATTCCATGAAGTTAATTTTTAAGGAATTCCTGTCACTTATGATGTCAAGGTCCCCACCATCTGATTGGATCAGTGCACCTCCTGGAGGCTCTTACTTGTCTGCGTTGTGTATTTCCTGGCAATTGGTAGTTAGATTTCCAGAGGCTTGTTCTCTTGCAGATCCAGTTTTTGTCAAAGTCACCCTTTTGGCAAAGTGACTTAATAGGTGGTGTTCTGACCTTCAGAAAACACATGTTGTCTATGTTTCTCTTCTTTTATGATATTAGTAGCCTTTGATGGCCATTTTCCATTTCATTAATTTACTGAACTTTTAAAAATAGTGATGGGTGGATTCTCATTCTTTCTTCATTCAGTGAGGAGAAATTTACTCACCAGGTGCTTAGTTACCCTGGTTCTCAGCCCACATAGGGGAGACAGGATTAATGATTCCTTCTTTCTCTTTACTTAACATTCTTAAAATAACGAATTGCTCTCCCTAAAATGATGCAAAGATTTTTTTTAATAAGGATTTTTTGTTTGATTTTTGTCTTTAGAATCAGTATAAATTCATGGGTTTAAATGTTCTTAGTTGTTTTAATTTTCATACAATTATCCTTATTGATACTTCTTAGACCAAAACAGCAGTCAACACAAGGCCAAGGACTGTTGAGCTTCCCCCTCACTCCACAGTTGAGGGCCAGAAGTGAGGCATGAACTACTGTGTTTCCCTGAAAATAAAACATCCTCCAAAAATAAGACCTACCGTATTTTTCGGACCATAAGACGCACTTTTTCTTCACCAAATATGCAGTCCCCAGGGACACGGAAGGTCCCGGGGGACCCGCTGCCGCTCTGCAACTCGGACCATAAGACGCAGGCACTACTTCTATTCGGACCATAAGATGCAGGCACTTTTCCTCCCACTATTTGGTGAAGAAAAGGTGCATCTTATGGTCCGAAAAATACGGTACTTACAGGTTTCCTTCTGAGTGAAATATAAGGCATCACCCCGAAAATAAGGCCCCCAGCCAGGTTCTGTCTCAGACTGCAAATTAATTTACCATAAACTGGTCACTAGGGTGGCCCCCACTGGCCTCTAGCAACCAGTGGCATTACACGGAGTCCTGACATCACTGCTGTGTGGAGGTGGAGTGGAGGTCAGAGTGAGCGGTGAGCGCGGGGCCGGAGAGAGGAGAAGACTTTCCTGGATGCATGTAGAAGAACAGGAGGATTAGAGGACAGGACTCAGCGAAGGTGGTGAGTGCTTGTCTGTCTCTGGTGACACTACCTGATGATCTTGGCGCCTTCATGATGACTGAAGGTTCTCAGTCAGTGGCAGACCCTGCTCCAGCCCAGATCTAGGCCCCAGCAAGCCCAGTGACAGTCCCCAGGCAGGCCCCAGGGGGTAAATGTCTGATAAAGGGGTAGGGGGGATGTCTGGTGAAGGTGTTCAGTGGCACAGGGATGGGGGGAGGGGGGTCACTTAAAATGACACAGGAGGATCAGAGGGGGCAATCAAAATGACACAGGAGGATCAAAAGGGGTTACTAAAATGGTAATCCCCCCTCTGATTCTCCTGTGCCATTTTTATTCCCCCCTCTGATCCCCCCTGTGTCATTTTAAGTGATCCCCCTCCCCACACCTTGATAACCCAATTCCTTTTTTTAAACCCCTAGAAATGAGCGCAAAAAGAAAAAGCCACTCCGTGGAGTACAAGAAAGGAATCGTGGAAGACTCTTGGGGCCAAAATCTTACTGCTTTCTGCAAAGAGAAGATGTTGAGTATCTGATTGGTCTGAAAATGGCGAGCAGAGTATGGTAACCTCATTGAACAAGTGGACAAGGGAAATGCTAAAAAGCGCAAGTGTGGATCAGGTTGGCAACCATTATTTTCCAAGCTGGAAGGCCTGATCTGTGAATGGGTTGTTGACAGGACAGCAAAGGCTTTGGTTGTGAATAGGGCTCAGATTCAAGAACTTGCCCTTGCAATGGCACCACAGTTTGACATAGCTCCCGAAGACTTCAAAGCATCACAACACTGACTGGATAATTTCCTTCAGCCAAGTGAACTGTCTTTAAGAAGATCTATAACATTGTTTAGGTTGGAAGATACTCAAGTTATTAAGTGAGCACTTGCATTCAAGTCCTTTATTGATGATGCTGACTTCTCTAAATACAATCTTTCCAATGTGATTGCTATGGATGAAACTGCAGTGTTTATGGGCCAATCATCTCAAACAACAATTGAACAGCAGGGTGTCTCCTTAGTGTACATTCCCTCCACTGCTTACCAAAGTGCACGTGTTTCCTGTATTTTGGCAATTCATCTGGATGGCACTAAAATCCCACCTTTAATCATTTCTAAGGGCAAGAAGGAAAAGATTGAACATGTTTTGGGCATTTTTATTCTTGAAACTGAAAAAGCCTGGGCCACACAAGCAGTTATAAGGAAGTGGGTCGATTTAATGCTGCTGCTTGTTATGCGAGGGAACCAAAGAGGTCTGCTAGTCTGGGATGCAGCCAGCACTCACTGTGATAAAGACATGAAGACATTTCTTTAGGAAAGAAAAATAGATCAGATAATGATTCCCACAGGAATGACGGCCTATCTCCAGACTTTTGATATTGCAATAAAGAAGCAGTTCAAAGACAATTTGCTCATGGAAATTAATGAATACATTGAAAATAGAATGGAGAGAAATCAGCGGAAACTTTGTGAAACCTAAACTGCAAGAAGTTGTGACTTGAGTGAAGAATTCATGGGAGAAAATAACTGACAACTGCATTGCAAATGCACTGTGAGCAGGCTACCTTGACAAGAAGTACTCATTTAAAGACAGTGCTATTGCTAAACATGAGAGATTTGGTCCACTGATTCTGTAAGAAATAGTCACAAGAAATTCACCAGGAAATTCAGGAATTGGATTGTTATGATGATGTTCCAGAAGATGATGACATGATTTGCATTGAATAAATGAGTAAATTTTTGATACTGTAGGATTCACAGTTTGTCTGGTTTGTGTTGACAACTACCGTACTACTGTACTGTATACAGGTAATAAATTTCCTTTATTTTCATTTAACAATAAATGGGTACCATATTCTTCTTCATGGAAAAATAAGACATCCCCTGAAAATAAGACCTAGTACATCTTTGGGAGCAAAAGTTAATATAAGACACTGTCTTATTTTTGGGGAAACAGGTACGGTGTTCCACAGCATGAGGAGGCATGAAGTGCATGGAACCCTTAGGCTTGTCTCTATTAATTTGTGTTCTCATCCCAGTCAGTAGTCTAAGAATTGTCAGTGTGACCCAGTCAGGAGAGAGAGGCCCTTCTAAGTAGAGGAAAGCCAGAGAACAAGATTACTGTAGTATTTTCTATGATGTGTCACTAATCACAGTAATACTTAAAAAATTATGGTTTCCATGGATCAAGGGTCTGGACATACTCTAGCTGTGCCCTCTGCTCAGGATCCCTGGGGATGAAATAAAGGTGTTGACTGTGATTGTATTCTCATCTAAGGCTCAGGGGCCTCTTCCAAGCCCACTGGTGGGCGGGAGAATGTAGATCCTTGGGCCTGTAGGACTAAAGCTCGTAGCTCCTGGAGGCTGCCCTCTGGCCTGCTGGGCAGTCTTCTCTTCAATATTTGGAGTTTTCCTCTTCAAGGCTAACCAGAGAGCATCTCTACTGCTTTGAGTCCCTGACCTCCAGACCCTGGTTAAAAGAGCTTGTCTTATTAGGTCAAACCCTACCAGGATACTCACTCCTTAGTTAACTTCAAGTCAACCAATTAGTTTTTAATTACATTTATAAAATTTTCACTTTTGCTATATACCACAATGCAATCAACTGAATGAAAACATACTATAGTCACAGGACAGAGGATTAAACATGAGTTGGATTCATTGGGAGCCATCTCGGAGTTCTGCCTACCTTGGATAATATTTGTAACTTTACTATAAATTTGCTATGTTGCTGGGTCCCAGGCATGTCTCATCCCTGGGCCTCAATTCCCCTGTCTGCACGGTGCAAAGACTAAACTAGGTTATTGCTCAGGCCCTCCCAGTGCTAACATTATGGTGCTTACTATTCTGCTGTATTCACAATTTAATAAATGTGGGTTCCGTTGCTTAATATTAACACTTTCCCACAAAATCAAGAAGGAGAAACAAGTGCCTAAATTAGCTGCTATAACCAAACAGGCTTGTAAATAATTAAGTGCACTCTCTGGCTTTGACAGGTGGTTTTTACACCGATCATAAGTCAGTCATTGAATTTAAAAGGCTTGATGTGCTTAAATCTAGATTTACAGGAACTGTAAATTTGCTGTTTCACGATGAAACACTTATTTTAATAGGACATGTTCACGGGTTCTCTTTGTTGTACAGTTTATTCTAAAAATAAAAACATGCGAACAAACCTTTTCATTGTTTGACAGAAACTGGAACAGACGCTGCAGGGGGTAATTTTTAATAAGAGCAGCAGCATAATTAGCAGGAAACCCAGTTGATAAAATATCTGTTTAATTTAAGCAATCACTATGCTACATTTAATGTAATCAGATTAAAGTTAAATACAGTACTTGGAATTATTTTTATGTTTAATTTAGGGCTCTATAAAATGAGACAATGTAATATTCAAGCATTAACAATAGAATTCTGGGGAGGTTGCCCAAATCTCGTTGCTACGTAACAGAATATCACCCCATTCCCCATGTTCTTCCTTTTCTGCTTTTAGCCATTTGAAGCATCAAATACATGAAATAGAACATGGCATAGTCAAAAAGGGTGCAGGAATTTTGTAGTAGATTATGCAAATTGGCATGAGGCAATTTGGTCAAATTAAAAAATATATATATTTGTTGGTAATCTTCCATAATTAGAGGTAGAAAAGTTGTAAGTCTTCACAGAGTTGCTATACAGTGGTGTATTACAATCAAAGCAGCCTCAGTCAGTCCTATATATATTCGGACTGAGGCTGCTTTGATTGTAATTATATATATATATATATATATATATATATATATATATATAGTAATACAGATACAAAAGCAGGCTTATAGCCTATCCTTGTAAATTCAGCAAAGTCCCAGCACTTCTCCTCCTTGGCATTGATAACCCTGGGATGGATGATTCTTTGTTAGGGGGTCTGTCCCTTGCATTGTAGGATGATGTTTAGCATCTTACCCTGGCCTTAGCTTACTTGATGCCAACCCTTCCCCCACCCTCTCCCCAAGCTGTGACAAGCCAAACAGTATAGATAGCAGAAAGTCAATGAATACTTGCAGAAAGACTAAATGATTGTGGAAGGAATGCTAATATATTTTAGCAAGTAAGCATATTTCCTTGGTTTTGTGAGCCAGTCTATCAAATTAGAATCAAACCCAAGGAGAGGGTTCTGGAACCTCTGATTTGTAGCCTGTAGGTGACACAGATAACCACCTAGACTCAAGATTGGTGTCTGAAGTGGAGGGTGTTCTGTGGGACTGAGCTATATTGATCCATCATCTCTGATGCTGTCTCCAGGTAGACACTGTCTGGATTGAGTTGAATTCTCAGACACACTACCGGTGTCTGAGAATTCCTGTCCAGACACACACACACACACACACACACACACACACACACACACACACTAGTTGGAATTTGGTTCAGGAATCCAAAAGACACTCTAAAATTAAGGATCTACATGCATGACTTGGAAACCCAACAACTGTGTAGCAGACAGTGCTGGGGAATGATCAGCTGAGACATGAGTAAGCATTTCTGTTCTGAGTGTGCATACAGCAATTCAGGGTATTCACACACACACACACACACACACACACACACACACGCGCGCGCACACACACATGCACGCAGGCACGCACCCACACACGCCCATTTTGAGCTCTTGTATTGGGATCCAGAGGTGCAGACAGCAAGCTAACCCAATGGCTGTTTATTTTCCTAGCCTTCATACTTCGGTAGTTTCCATTTAGATGAAATAAGAATATCCAAAGAGGGCCTAGGATTTAAACTAAATTCCTAAGAAAAACACTGACTAAAAATGTATCCTACTGAACGTAGTTTTCTATTTTTCAATATTCTTTTGCAAATTCCTCTGGGCAATCTGTATGTGCAGTAGACAAAGTATTTGAGACCAACCTAAATTGGGGTGACTTCTGAGAGCACAGGAAATCAGCTGATTGTCGGTACCCCAATCTCCCTAAAGTCTTCACTGAGGAAGCTTGGCCTTTGCTCACACAGATTGTGGGTATTAGCTGTTGATGATTAAATGCTGCCAAACAGCTGCCCTGCAAAAGAAGCCTACAGCGATGTGTCGGTTCGGCTCACTATTTGCAGTTGACACTTCTTTTGTTTTTTAAAATTAAATTAGAAAATACAAACAAGGTGCCTCCCTTTGTTTCTACCTTTTTTTCATGGTACAAATTTCTTCTACTTGTCTCATTTGAAATTCAAGGGATTGACAGGCTAAGTAAATTATTATAGTCAAGACAATGCACGAAGATGAACAGACAGGTATGTATTCCGAATGTAATCTTGAATGAGTATAATATATTTGACTTAAATTCAGCAAATATTTAGCTCATGGTGCCTCTCAAAATTCTCCACTGAGGTCACCCTGAAATCAGTGGAGGGTAAATTGGAACCCAAGGGAAGGCAGACGCTGCCGGGGGCATGTCTGAACCCTCTGTTATCTTTGGTGTGCTCAGGAATTTTATTCCCTCCCAGGAAAATGTCATGCATGTATAATAATTAGAGTGTTTACTCCTTCCCCAAATATTGTTTCATTGCCATTCCAGGAACATCTCACATGCTGACATACAGTTATACATATACTCACACGTACACCCACTTTAAGACCCCAGGAGAGCAACACAAGGACAAAGAAGCAGAGTGTTCCTTCAAGGTGCTTAAATCTGGTAGGATCCTTGCAGCTAATGGTGACTGAATACTTCGGTCCTAAGATCAAGGCTTTGCCATGCATCATCTGATTTATTTAATCTTTAAAGTAATTCTGTAAGACATGAATGATGATGAAAATTATTCATCTGATTTCATTAAGACTGCATCAAACTGAGAATGCTTAGACAACTTGCCCAAACTTACAGTCAAAAAGTGGTAAAAGCAGCATTTGGACCCAGATATTCCAACAATAGAGGCCACCATTGTCCACTGAGCCCCTTATCCTCAAAGTCCAGTGAAAGTGAAGGGATTCATTTTTATATTAGAAAAACTGCACTAGAGCTGGTACTGATGTTTTAAATCTCATTTTGAATATCCAAGAATCATATCCTTGTACAATGTGTGAATTTTAAGTGTACAGTTTAACGAACTTTGGCAAGTGCTTCCACCTATGTAAGATTTCAACCATCACCATCTTACCCAGAAAGTTTTTCTTCTGAAGTATTCTTCCCAGCCAACTTCTATACCCCCAGTGAAACATCTGCTGTTTCATCTACTTCAATTGTTTGGCCTGCTTAAAGACTTCTTATAAATGGACTCATACAGTATGTACTCTATGACATGTGCCTTCTTTCACTCAGCATATTGTTTTCTTTAAAAAAAAATTTATTGATTTTTGGAGAGAAAGGAGGGGAGAGGGAGAGAGAGAAACATTGATGTAAGAGGGTAACTTCAATCTGCTGCCTCCTGTGTGCCCTCCATTGGGAACCAAACCCTCAACCCAGGCATGTGCCCTGACTGGGAATCTCACTGACCACTTTTTGGTGCACAGGACGATGCTCAGCCAACTGAGCTACTCTGACCCTGACAGCATATTGTTTTTGAGATTCATTCATGTTATTTTGTGTGTCCCTAGTTCCTTCATTGTTATTGCTATGTTCACTCCCTTCTTATCTAATTCTTCATAAACAAGGAAGGGTTTGTATCTGCCTGTGGAATTTAGGGGCCTGAAAGGGGACTCAACAGAAAGGCATCCATGTGTCTTCAACATGATCTGGTCTTGTCCACACACATCCTTGCTGGCTCTGCTCTCTGAGCCCAAGCACTTGGCCACAATAACTGGTGGGTGAAGGACTGATGCACAAGCTAACGATTTGTGATTGTCTGGACTCAGAGAAAGTTATCACTGAGCTTCCTTGACACTAATTGTTTCCATTAAGAAAGTTCTACATTTTATGGCAAACTATTGAATCCATTAAATCTTCATGTTTTGATATATATTTGATATATATATCCAGCAAAAAAATCACTGGAAAAGGCCATCCACTGGTGTGTTTAGGTCTAATGGTGCTAGGCTGTCACTCTAGTACTAGTTCTCTAGATCCCAGCATGGCTGTGTGCTGGGCTATCTCATGCTCCCGTGAATCCCAGCCCAGTGCCCTAAAATGGAGTGGAATGGAGATGAGCAGGATTTCAGGAAGATGCCAAAGTCTTTGGAGACAGTGGGGAAGTTCGTGTGAGCATCAGTGGTGGCTCAGAGGTGGGAAGTTGCCTGAGTGTTTGGGGCATGTTAATTAAGCTGTCTTCATTAAGCTAATGATCATGTAGTGCAGTAGAGGGCTGTGACACTGTTCAGATAAATTGGGTTCAAATTAGAGAATTCCTGAAGGCCAGAGTGAGGAGTTTATACTTAATTTCATAGGCACTGGGGAGCCATTTTGAACACAGACTGTGAGCTGAATAGCCCTTGAGAACAAATAATTTGGCAGAAAACTGTATTGTGAAACTGGAAGGAGGCAAACACTACATTAAAACCTGAGCTATGGCAGCATACCAGCCTAAGAAGGAAGGTGTGAATTCATTTTTTGTTGGAAGAATTTATTTGGGTCTTTTTCCTCATGGTGTGTGTGTGTGTGTGTGTGTGTGTGTGTGTGTGTGTGTGTGTGTGTGTGATGGACTAAAAACTAGCTATTTTGCAGGTTTTAAGCATAATTAACCTCGTTGTATTCAGCTCTTTACATTTGCTCCATTCCAGACCTTAAGCCAAGGCACAAGAAAACCCAATTAGGCTAGTAATAGCTTTGGACTAAATTATATTAACTATTAAGAGGACATAATTTATACATAGTCAGCATGTATAGTTCTCACTATGGAGAAAACCCTGAAATGTTAACTTGATATTAAAACCCGAGAGAACACAAATCTGCATAATATAATCAAATCACTTTTATTGTGAGGTTGTGATAGGTGGCAGGTAGTGGAGTTATTACAGAAACAAACTGTGCCAAAGTCCTTTCCAATCAGGGCATGAGAATCGGGGAAAATCAGTTTCTTGGTTTGGAGGCAACAGGCATGATTAGAAATAAACTGTAATTAAAATAAGAAACACACATTCACTTTCATCTTTTCAAGAGATGGAAGAATAGTATGGGAAGAGCTAAAACAAGACACTTTATAGTTGGGGTAATTATATTACAAGAGTGCATAAAATTTTAAGAAGAAAAGAAACAGAATGTTTTCCAACTTTACTTATTTTTTTCTATTCTACTTTTAAATTTGTTCTGAATCTGCCTCTAGAATGATAGGAACTTGAAATAAAACATAATAAAAGGGTAATATGCAAATAGACATAACAGAAGAACAACCGACCAGCTAATCAAAATGTAATATGCTAATAATATTCTAAGGCTGCTCAACAGCTTGCTCTCACATGCACTAATAACCAGGAGACAGATGGTTGACCAGTTGACCAGTGGCTATGATGTCCACTGACCACCAGGGGGTAGAGGCTCTGACCAGTAGGTTAGCTTGCTGTTGGGGTCCAGCCAATTGGGACTGAGAGAGATGGGCCAGACACATCCTGGAGCTCTCCCGTGGTCCCTTTCTGGCCTGATTGTGCACTGGTGGGGTCCCTTAGCCTGATCTGCACCCTCTCACAAACTGGGCCCCCTTAGGAGATGTTGGAGAGCCAGTTTCAGCCTGATCCTGCAGGCTACTCCCCTTGGGAGGGTGACAAAGGCTGGGCTCAAGGCATGTGAGTGCAGGACTGATTGGGCACAAGCCGAAGGCAGGCACAGTGGGGCTGGGATAAGTGGGACAGCAGGTAGGAGCTGAACTGCATGTTTCGGCTCAATCCCTGCAGGCCATCCAGAGGGACCCCACCTGTGCACAAATTTGTGAATCAGGCATCTAGTCAATTATGATTGTCATTATTATCACTATCATCACATATATTTGTTTTCCCACGTTTTTGTGATAGGACTTATAATGAAGTATAAAGTACATGGTTCCAATATACATGTATATATGGGAAAATCACTAATAATTCATTTCTAGATATTTGATATGCAAAGATAATCTTTTCCATAGTAAAAATTAATTGGTTAAAATGAGAATATAGAAAATATATTGAATTTTAATATTGTTAACCTTTAAGTCAAAACAATATAAACCAATAAAATTAGTAAAAAATCAAATAAAATTTGTAATCTGGAAGTTTATCATATTTATTATCTTTTTAAATATTCACAAAAATTTGACAGTTATAGTTATTTCTATTTTCATATTTTACCTGCAAAAGGTATGAAGCTTAGAGAGATTGATTATCAAATGCCCACAGTCACATAACTAGTGGCTGGTGTGTGGATCATGTTTTGTAGATGAAAAGGGGCCACATTCAACCTGACAAGCTCAGGGGAGGCCTACATAGTGGTCTTGCAAACTCAGAGACCTAAAGTAAATACAAAAGATGGTCTGAAATTAAACTTTAACTAAAAGCAGTTATGGTGGGTAGTCACCTCCTAGGCCAGCATCTTCACTGACAAGGTCAAACTTTATCTTTACTGAGCCTATTGTCTTTTTGCATCTATAATAACATACCCTTGAAATGTCTGGGTAACTTGTAACTTCCTTTTTTCCGGACCGCTTGAGGCACAATCTAATGTGCCTAGGTATTAATAAATGCCATTTTTTCATTGGTATTGTTATCTTGTTAATTATTGACTGTTGGCTGTCCTGTACCCCCTAAGTATGTGACTATCATTTTACTTTTTATCCAATCCCAGAGGTTTCCCCTGTGTTGCTTTCTCCCACCTTTCTAATCTATCACCAATGGATTTTATGTAACCCACCTACGTCCCCTTCTTTGATTGCAATGTATAAAAATAGATGAGAAACCACAATTCTCTGGAGCCATAATCCAATTCCCTTGAGATACTGTTTCCCAGCAATTGTTGACAGCTTGGTTCAAATAAACTCACAAAAATTCTTTACAGGTTTGAATGTTTCTACCTTAACATTTTTAAACACTGGTCTATGATATATCTTTTTATTTATGTCATAAAGAGCATTTCTAAGAAATCTAGTTGGATTAATTAGGACAGAAAGATCATTTCTAAGAAATACAACTGGATTAACATTTGTTCAGTGATATCTTCTGACAAACTGGGAATTTATATATAGATGATTAACCTCATCAGTTAGGTAGGATTCCACTTTTTCACCCTTGGGGTGTGGATCCAGCACCTTCTTGTCCACCAAGGCTTAAGGGTGATCACTAATATAGCTACTATTTTAAAATTCTCTTAGTCAAAAATATCTTCTCTCTTAAAATCATAATCCCTGCAGAAGTGTTGGTTTTATTCTAGAAAAAAAAGGTTTCTTTTTTTTTTTTACTAGAATAAAATGCATAAAAAATCGTGACATTTCTGAAGAAGATTTGGCAGGGAAGTGGACATAATCCTATATAATAAAGAGATAATGTGCAAATTAACCTTCATGCCCTCACAAGATAGCTGCCTATGACCAGGCCAGCAAGGGGGTTAGTGAGGACCAAATGAATGAACAGCAGGCTGCATGGGGTCACCAGGCCAGAAGGAGCGGCCGTGAGGGGCAACCAGGCTGGCAGGGGGGACAGTTGGGGGTGAACAGGCCAGCAGGAGGGGGAAGTTGGTGGTGACCAGGTCAGCAGGGGGGCAGTTGGGGGTAATCTGGCTGGCAGGGAGGGGGCAATTGAGGATGACCTGGCCAGAAGCAGGGAGCAGTTAGGGGCGACCAGGTTGGCAGGAGGTGTTGCAGTTGGGGGTGACCAGGCTGGCATGAGATCAGTTGGGGGCAATTAGGCTGGCAGGGGTGACAGGCTGGCATGGGAGTAGTTGGGGGTGACCAGGTTGTTGTTGGTGGGATGGCAGCTAGAGGTGACCAGGCCAGCAGAGGGGAGGGCAGTTGGGGGCAACCAGGCTGGCAGGGAGGTAATAAAGGGTGACCAGACCAGCGGCAGGGGGAGGCAGTTAGGAGCAATGAGGCCAGTGGGAGTGCAGTTAGAGGCAAACAGTCAGTTAGGAGGGACCAGGCAGGCAGGCAGGTGAACAATTAGGAGCCAGCAATCCAGGATTGTGAGAAGGATGTCCGACTGCCAATTTAGACTTGATCCCCAAGGGATCCCGGATTGGCGAGAGTGCAGGCTGGGCTGAGGGGACCTCCCCACAGTCATGTATGAAGTTTGTGTATCGGTCCTCTAGTAGTGTATAGAATCTTAAAGAAAGCCAGAAAGACTACCCAGTTACCACTTAATGTGAACAAAAATAAATCACAGCAACTCTGTGAAATTAATTTAAAAAACCATACATATACTATGGCCCATCTGGTTTCAGAGGTTCTGTAGGATCCTGTTGTATTTCACAGAGAACTCTGGACCTATTTGAATTGTTCAGCATTTCCCTGAACTCAGCTGAGGGTTTTAAAAATCCTCCTTGGCTCCATCTCAGACCTGAACTCAGCATTTCTGGGAAATGACTCCCACGCTGATGTTTAAGACTCACTGGCTTCTTGATTGTTCACTCAGTCTAGACTAGAAAACAATGGGGGCACTTAGCTGCCAAGGACAGTAGAGAGCCTCCCCTTTCCTACATGATATTAAACTCCACAGCTTTTTTTTCCACTTGGAAACATCCAACCCTTAGTCAACTTCATAAAAGTTGATTACACCTAGATGGAGGTACAAGGTTTCAGACCTAGCACTGACTTCTACCACTAGACCAGCCGTGGGCAAACTACGGCCCGCGGGTCGGTTCTGGCCCGTTCGGCTGTTTTATCCGGCCTGCGGAGCCGAAAGAGGGGAGGGTTCTCTTGCTCTCCCCTCTGCACCTTCACCAGCAGCCCAAGATGAGAGTGCCAGCATGGTCAGGTTGCTTTTGTTCCGGCCCTCTGGTCTAGTTTAAGAACCCACTGTGGCCCTCGAGTCAAAAAGTTTGCCCACCCCTGCACTAGACCAATGTTTACCTGTCTTGTAGCTGATAAGGAAAAACCCATTCCTTCGTTGTGCTGCTGCTTTCACAAATACCCTACCCTGCCTTCCGTGGGTGCCTTACAGTGGAAAATTCTGCAGAGCAAAGATTATCTGAGCCTGGCTGAATTGCCCAGTCCCAAATGGCTTTGTTTCCAAAGTTTTAATGAGGATTCTGAGATGAGTCATCATGGACAACAAATGCCTTTCCAGGTCTTAAAGAATGACTTTGTAATTTGGAAGGAAAGGGTTGGGAGTTGGTGGTTTAATAATCCCTTCCGAACAATGGAGAACATCATTCTTAGCAACCTGCCCACTGTAACAAAATCCCACAGAGTCTGGGTCATGCATCTGTGTCACCTATGCAGTTTGCTAGAAGGAGCTTTGATCTGCTTTTATTGATTCATTTAATAGACACTAGTTTAACCCCCACACCCTCCTCAACTCTCCAATATTACTCAAATCTGTTCATCTCTTTCCATTTCCATGACTATCCTCTGTCTAAACTCCTGGCATCTGTCACCTGACCAGCCAACTGAGCCCATTCATTCAGCAGGCTTATCTTCCCGCTGCCCTGGAACCCTTATCCAAACAGCATCCAGGACAGACTCTCTCTACCTAATATATATTTATTTATTTCAGAGAAGAAGGAAGAGGGAGAGAGAGATAGAAACACTAATGATCAGAATCATTGAGTGGCTGCCTCCTACATTCCCACTAATGGGGATGGAGCCTGCAACCTGGGCATGTGGCATTATCTAGAATCAAACCCAGGATTCTTCATTCTGCAGACCAATGCTCTATCCACTGAGCCAAACCAGCTAAGGCAGGATGGTCTCTTTTGAAACTCATCTATAACTTCCTATGGCTCTTGGGCCAAAGATCAACACCCTTGATCTGGTCTATAAATCAAGCGATGTCCCGCCACTTGCAGTTTCCCACTTTTAATTTTTAACATGCACATCCCTTCCTCTAGCATCACCTCCTCTCACTCCTTCATGGGCTCCAGCCATCCTTACAGTCTTCACCTGCAGTCACATCCCCATTCCTGGGTAAGCTGGTTCACAGGGCACGCTCTCTTTAGTTGTGTGCTTTCAAAGAGACAGATGGTTTCTTTGTCGTGCTTGACATCGGCTTGTATTGAAATATTTATTCCTGTGATGATTTTTATTAATAGCTGTCTTTTGTGTTACAGTATGAGACAACATCATTTTTAAAAATATTGTTTCCTAGCACCTAGCTACATAAGTCCTGCAATATGTATGAGTTAAACGAATAATCTTTTCCCCAAATGAAAATATCTTATTTTCTCCCAAAAAAACTCTTTCTTAGAAAAAAAAGTTTGTTTTAGTTGAACTGCAATTAGATTAATTTCCACATATAAACTACCTTTCATCGTATCTCCCTGCAAAGGTACAACTAAAGTCAGGCCATTCCACCTCCAAAATGCTGATCTCACTGCTCATTTTCTTCCTGTGATACAGACTGGATATTACAAAAGTCCTGGTCCTTCTAATTTTGAGTGTTCAGTGCACATCCGTTGTGATTAAAAAATTCAGGAAATTTAATTGACTCCTAATGTTTTCATGCTCACACTTGTTTTCCTTTCTTTGGAGCCAAAGCTGTGCTTGTCCCGTTACTTAATGGGAGTCCTCATTGCAAGCTAATGCTGAATCAATATTTTACAGAGCAGCTTGCAATCGCAGTCACGTTTCTGATGTGCTGCTGGGTTCCTTCCACGCGTGGCCAGAATACCAATCCTGAGCACTGCTCCCTGGCAAAGCCAATCTGACAGCCCAAGTGTTTTATCTGCCGCCTGCCTCTGGACATACAGGACACAGAGGCAAGGAAAAACTGTTGTATGGTCCTTGGCGTGCCAGTTAGCAAAGGCCACCACTGACCTGGCCAGGGGATTCTTGTGGAACAAAATACACTCAGATAACTGAGAATGGTTCTTACAAGTGGATGTTTCTGCCCAGCCTGTTCTGTGAAGCACAGAATCAATCAGAGGGAGCGCAACTCTTACCCAGACCTGAGGGACTCAGTTTGCAAATGAATGCAACTTACCATAAGCGCTGTTTTTACCTGTGAAATAGAATTGGGATTTTGTTGTTGAAGATTTTTTCTTTAATGCATTTCCTTCTCTCCATTGTCCAAGGAAAATTTGTACTGGATTGAGTTAAAATGGCAAGTGAGACTTTATTTAAAACTGTTGTTATAGAGACAGAGTGGACACAACCTTACTAAGCAAGAGGAAGGGAAGTGCTCCAGTGCAGGGTGAGCTGTGGGAAGACATGAAGGTAGGGTGGTCTGCCTTTAAGCCATCAGTGTTTGCTGATTGGTGCCCACCTAAATTAGCTTTCTTGCCTTCCACAGAGTCTGGGTGATTCTTTTCTTCCTTTTCCTTTTTCCTTCCCTTCTTTCTCTCTCATGCAGTTCCTTGCATTCCTTTTAAAATTAATTAATATTTTGCTGAAACCTGTTTGGCTCAGTGGATAAAGCGTTGGTCTGCGGACTGAAAGGTCCTGGGTTCGATTCCGGTCAAGGGCATGTACATTGGTTGCGGGCACATCCTCAGTGGGGAATGTGCAGGAGGCAGCTGGTCGATGTTTCTCTCTCATAGATGTTTCTAGTTCTCTATCCCTCTTCCTTCCTCTTTGTGGAAAATCAATAAAATATATTAAAAAACAAATAAAATTAATTAATATTTTAATTGAATTTATTAGGGTGACATTGGTTATTAAAATTATATTGGTTTCAGATATACAATTGTACAATACATAATCTGCATATTGTATTGTGTCTTTACTGCCCATAAAAACACTTAATTTGAGCTTTCTTAACAAAAATTTAAATGCAAAATATAGTATTGTTAACCACAGGCACTGTGTTGTACAATTGATCTCTATAATTTGTTCATTTTACCTAACTGAAAATTTATGCCCTTGATCAACACCCACCCTCTACACACACACACACACACACACACACACACACACACACACCACCCACCCTCCACACACACACCACCCACCCTCCACACACACACACACACACCCACACACACACACCACCCACCCTCTACACACACTCACACACACACACCACCCACCATTTACACATACTCATACACACACACACACATACACACCATTTCTTTCTCCCCTAGCCCCTGGCATCCACTTTCTACTGCCTGATTCCAGGAGATTGACCATAGGGATGCTTCCTGGAGGTGGAATTACGTGGTCTTCGTCCTTCTGTGGCTGGCTCATTTCACTCAGCTTATCTTTCTTGATGATTACATTTCTAAGCAGTGGCCCCAGGTCCTTGAGAAAGACATTCCTGGACTGGGAAACTGTCAAGAGGCTCAGAAAGATTTACATCTCAAAGGGGTAGAGAAAGAATTTATAGAGACAAGTTTTCTAAAGTAAACACCCTAAGAAAAGGGCGGCATTGGGGATGGTAAGGCACTTGGTCAGGAGGGAACCTGTGCAAAGTGTAATCAGGCTGATGGAACCTTAGGAAGCCATCTCCCTCTATCTCCCTCCCTTCTTTCCTACCTTCAAAAATCTAAATAATATTTGCTATATCAGAATTAGATGTTATTACAGGATTTTATTTTCAATTTTTTTCATTTTATTGAGATATCATGGGCATTATATTAGTGTGAAGTGTACAACAAAAAGATGTGATATTTACACATATTGCAAAATGATTTGTTCATTTAATCTCAACCTCACACAGTTACAATTTTTCTTGTGATAAGAATTTTTAATGTTTACTGTGGATGGAGCCACATGCTAACATGACAAGCTCAGGGACAGCCTGCATGGCAGTCTTACACACTCAGAGACATAAAGTAACCACAAAGGATAGTCTGAAATTAAACTTTAACTAAAAGCAGTTATGGTAGATAGTTAAGTCGTAGGCTGAAAAGTTCAACCTTTACCTTAACTGAGCCTATGTGTCTTTTTGCACCTATTAATAAGATATCCTTGAAATGTCTGGGTTTCTTGTAACTTCCCTTTTTCAAGACCCCTTGGGGCACAACCTAATGTGCTGGGCGCCAGGACAGATACCATCAATTTCTTAGTTGTTATTGTTATCATGTTAATTGTTCCTGCACCCACCTAAGTATGTGTCTACCATTTTACTTTTTACCCAATCCCAGAGGTTTCCCCTGTGTTGCTTTCTCCCACCTTTCTAATCTATCACCAATGGATTGCATGTAACCCACCTAATTTCCCTTCATTGATTACAATGTATAAAAATAGATGAAAGCCACAATTCTCTGGAGCATTGTTCCCAATATGTTGAGATTTTTGCTTCCCAGCAATTGTCGACAGTTTGGCTCAAATAAACTCATAAATTTACAGGTTTGGATGTTTTTATGTTAACATATCTTAGCAGTTTTCTTTTTAAAAAATTGAATTTATTAGGGTTACCCTGGTTTGAAAAACTGTACAATTTCAAATGCACTACCAAACAAAACACCATCCGTACACTGCATAGTGGGCCCATGGCCCCAAGCAGAGTCTCTTTCCCTCTCCATTTCTCTTGCCTTTGCCCATCCTCATCTACCCCACCCCCCTTTTCCTCTGGCTATCACCACTATGTTGTCTGAGACTTTGTGTTATATATAGATGTTTTTGCTTAATCCCTTCACCTTCTTTCAGATGTACAATATGATACTGTTAACTTTAGTCACCACGAGGTACATGATATCCAGGGACTTATTTATTTTATAACTGGAAGTTTGTACCTTTTGCCCATTTTTACCTACTTTCCCCACCTCCCATCCATGCCCTGGTGATCACTAATCTGTTCTGGCTCTCTCTGAGGCCATTTCTTTTTAAGATTCCATGTAAAAGAATAATTTCAAAAAGGTAAAATCATGGTTTTCATATAAATATAAAAAGGTGTGCATGTTGAAACTTTTATTGAGCTCATAAATTAAACAAGGAAGCCAGCAGATGTTCTAACAGATTCAAGGGAGGTAGACACAGCCGGCATTTATTAGTTCAGGGTTTCTGAAACGAGGGTGCAAATGGAGATAACAGCTTTTCTGCAATGGGCCTGGGAGGTCAATTGGATGTTGACTGAACAACATTTGTGTGTCTATACATAAGAATTATTTTTTATTGCTACCAGTTATTTTCAATAACAAAGTTATTACTATGAGCCCCAATTCACAGAGCTGTAAATAATTCTCATAGAATCAGAGTTAGGTAATCCAAATGGGTTTGCTCTGGATATCATTACCTTGTTTTCCATTGAATCACCAATCTATGTCCTATAGGTCTATACTTCCATGACATATTGTGTCTCTTTGTTCCTTCTTATAATTCCTTTTATAACTCAGCTGCCTGTCACTACTTCAGCCAACTAAACAGTGACAGGGTTGAATCATATATGTGGTTTATTCTAATAATGCTGCAGTATGGGAGAGCAGCAGGTTATCCTCAAAAATTTTTCCATAATGATAGGCATTTCTCAGGACAGGAGGATGGACTGCACTCCGATGTGAGCTCCCATGTTCAGGGCATGCAACTCTCAGCCAAGTTAGAATGTGCTTTCTCTAATCAGAACAGAACAATCACAGTTAACAGAACATGATTAATATCCTATATAATAAAAGGATAATATGCAAATTGACGCTAATGGCAGAATGACTGGTCATTATGACATGCACTGACCACCAGGGGCAGATACTCAAAACAGGAGCTACCCCCTAGTGGTAATGAGCATCTGTCTCCTGGTGGTGAGTGTGCTTCCACAGGGGGAGCACTGCTCAGCCAGAAGCCAGCTCGTGGCTGGCCAGTGCAGCGGTGGTGGCAGGAGCCTCTGCCACCTCCACGACAGCGCTAAGGATGTCCGACTAATCGCTTAGGCCTGTTAGTGGGACATCCTCCTAGGGCTTCCAGGCTGACCAAGAGATGTCCGGCTGCCAGCTTAGGCCTGAGGCAGTGTTTCCCAAAGTGTGGTACTCGTACCCCCAGGGGTATGGGAAGAGTTTGGTGGGGGTATGTGTTGCACCGGAGTTTGGTGGGGATATGCACTGCACAGTGCTTAGCTGTGTCTAATTCTACATTCTCATGAGTCAAGTCAAGATAGTCTTCTGAGGTGAGAGATGGTCTGGTGTGCAAATAAATGTTATTTATAATAAAACTTTTATTTATATCTTATTATGGATAATTTTATTTTTCATTTATTATTATTTTGTGTATGTACCAAAAATAAATATATTTTGATTGTTATTAAAATATATCCATTTTTTTTTTGACGAGGGGTAGTCAGAATTATAAAAATTATAGAAGGGGTACACATATGTCAAAAGTTTGGGAAATACTGCCCTGGGGAATGACATCCCCAGATGGACATCCCCCAAGGAGTCCTGGACTGTGAGAGGGCGAAGGCTGGGCTGAGGGACCCTCCCCATGAGTGCACAAATTTTTGTGCACTGGGCCCCTAATTTCTTATGATTATAGAAAATTTCCAATATTCTATTTCTGCCCCTACACTTTTGCACTCCTATATTGTGTACCCAGTATGGGTCTGGCATGCTGAGAAGGGTACAGCCCCATGATCTAGGTTTCTGCCCCCAGAGTGCTCAGCCTAGTTCAGGTATCCTCACTGATATCTCCAAGAAAGATGGCTGATATAGACGGGACCTAATGAACTGTTCTCAGATTTCCTTGAATGGTGTCTGTTAGGACTATAGGGCAATACAATCCTTAACAGCCATTTTAAGCCTTAACAGCCACATAAGACAAAGACTAGGAAAAGCTTGCTAGACATATAAGGAACTGGAGTTGACCTAAAGACTCCTGACCATATACCTGCATTCCATTAGCATTTCAAGTCCATCACCTCAGCCCCCAAACCCGGTCATATAAGAATGAAACTCCAGCTCCTGGACCCAATTTCCCTTTGGCTTGGTGCTGTGAAGCCTTTCCCTTTGGACAGCCCAACCCTCATCCTCTTTCCTTCAATAGTTTAATTTTCTTTAATCACTATCAGAACTGGCTATTTATCTAACTCATGTGCATCACCATGTTAACCTTTCAATGTCTTACCCTCTTACCAGGAGGGCTTCCTAAAGGAAGTGGCAGCTTGTCAATAGTTGACTCCCAAATGTCACCAGTACAACTTCTTAATAAGAAAAAAACTGAGTTAATTGCTTAACCAGGTAAAAAAGAATACCATTTCCCAAACTTTGGTGTATTCAAGAGAGGGGGAAGTTAAGAATTCCCAATGCCCTGCTCTTGCCATCATAAAAATCTTAATTTTGAAAAGGGGATCCACATTTTTATTTTGCACTGGGTCCTACAAATGTCATCACCAGTCCTAACGATGACCATGAGGAGGCTAAAAGGCTAATCCCAATGTAACCCTGATATTTGGGGTAGGAGGGTGATAGGAATCTGAATCTGTGCCAGCAAGCCCAGTGTACATTCTTGATAACCTATAATTAAGTCACTGCCTCTTTCCCAGAAACTGGCCTTGCAATACAGAAGTCATAAACTATGAGCAGTGCACAGGGTTATTAGTGCTGGCATCAGGTCAGACCATTTAGATATGGTCTCAAGGCCCCAACACCTGGGGCCTTTTTTGCAAAGCCCACGGAAGGACCAGAAGCATAATCCATATTTGAGGGACAAAGATACCAGAAAAATATAAAAGAGAAGCTCCCTGCATATTACTTTGCTCAGACTTGGGAAGTTATTCAACTGGGTCTACAGGCATAATAAACTGTGTAACTCCTTTTCTCTAAAGTGTTGCTTGGTTTTTATCTGGTCTTCTGCAACAACCAAGTGTTGTCTTCCCCACATGGCTAAAGTGTTATAAGATTACAAATGAGGGGCCACTGCATTTTTCTGGGAGGGGAAGGGTAAAAGAGATGGTCCTGGTCTGGTGAATCAAGAGCTCAGTTTGGAGAATGAGTAGAAGTTCAGAAAGCAGAGAAAAGGAGTCTCCTGGTGGAGGGGACACAAAAATCACAAGTTAAGTTTGGAAATGACACATCCTTTGTAGAACTCAATGTACCAGAGGCAGTGCTGTGGCATCTAACAGAGTAAATGAGAAATGGAAGAACTCTGACTACATCAAGATAAGTGACTTGAAACCTACTTTTGGGCAGTTGTGTGTGTGTGTGGGGGGGGTCTTGGAAGTCATCAAAAGGAGCAGAGACAGGCTCAGAAGCAGATTTTGGACAGCCATTCAAAATTATTGGAGTTCGGATTTTGAAGGGTAATATTTTAGTTCAAGGTTGGCAGATGAATGCATATGTAAATTCTATTCAAGTAAGTTATTGTTATGCAAAAAAGAACACAAGTGGTCTTCACAATCACTCTCTGGGAAAAATGCTAATGTCAACCACCCAAGGAGGAATCCTAGCATTGGCTGAGCACTGTATTTAGAGTTTTAATCTAAGAATTACCCTCAAGAACCAGAAAGAAAATGCAGAAGAAAATAGAATTCAAAGCTCAAGTTTAAAGCCATATCTTACATATGTCACAGTCACCTCTGAATGGTACATGTGACCTCAAAACAGGGAAGGATAAACAGTGTGACAAAGAATTTCATTGAACTATGAACTTATGTCTCTCTTCCCTCTCTTAGTTGATTTGTTCCAAGGAGGTAACCAGTTGTTAAAGAATAATGTTCAAAAAGGTAAAACATGACCTCCATACAGATATAAAATGAACACCTGCCAAAGATTTTACTGATCTCATTAATGAAAGAACCAAACAGGTTTACAGCTGTTTCAAAGGGGAATTCAAAGTATGATAGTTTTACAGATGAGGAACATTATTACTGAAATATTTTGACACATAAAATTTACAAATAGTTGAAATAAATTTACACTTCACTTTAATAAGTGCAAAACTGGATATCCTTGCAGTGGGGCAGGTGTTTTGGTCTGCTGAGGACAGACTTTGCATGTGTTTAAACAAATGAGATTTACATTACCATGTATTTTCTTCAAGTTAGCTTCTGTTCCACACAGTTGTAAAATAGCCCAGTGAAAACCAAGGCACAGCTTCTATAGGATATAATCTCTCAGACATCCCAAAGTCTTAAACTGTCTTCATGCAGATGACCTTCTGTGCCTCTTGGCCTCAGTGGAAGTTTGCGTGACCCAGGCTTAAAATCTCTAGCCCCCAACCCCCTCCTCCTTCTTTTCCTTCTCCTTCTCCTCCTCGTCCTTCCTCCTTCTCTTCCTCTTCTTCCTCCTGCTCATCTTCCTCCTCCTCCTTCTTCTTTTCCCACATGTCACATGTTAAGCTAAGCCCTAGAAAGAGGTGATACCTAGAGGGCAGGGGCAGTGGAGAGGGGTGAGGAGGAAGCCACAATGCAGCCAGGAAAGCAGAAACCCCTTAGAGCTTGGTGCTAGGTTTGGTGCATGTGTCAGGGCCTCTGGAGAGATGGATTCCTGGGGGTGACACAGGGTAACTGTGCCCTCTTACCTGGAGGGCCTATCGGACGGAGCCATGGTCAGTGTGGAATGCTGACCAAGCTGATCATGGAATTCACCATCCAAATCAAGACAGGTTTGAGGAAAAAAGGGGTCACTATGGCAGGACAATCTAGGCACACTTAGGACACAATATTTTAGCTCTATAAGCAATTTCTAGGAATAGGAAGTTCACATATAGTTGTTTTTCAGAGAAAACCCATCAGTCTTCAGTTCCTAGAGGGGACTTCCATGACAGTCCCTGAAGGTGCTGCTTTTATAAGGCCCTCAGCATACCTGATGGGACATTTGGATTGTGTCCTGACAGAATTTGAATATTTAAGAGCAATGAGTGAAACTGATTCTGAAAGAGTGTTTTTTTTGGGGAGGAAGTAAAAGTAACAGAGCGGTAGACACTGTTCTGTGAGACAGGCGGGGAGGATTTGAATGCCAAGGTATTTGCAGCAAGGCTGTCACCAAAGGGAGGCCCCTGTGTCACCAGATGACAGCACAATGGGCTGCTTCACTAGAAGGACCATTTCCCTCCAGGATAACCACCGTTTCTTGACATCAGTCTTCGAACAGCCATTCCCAGTTGCTTTCCTAGGTTAGGTCACGAGTCCATGATCCACCTTAATATTCACCTTTACATTTTCCTACCACAATCGCCCTCTATACCCACAACACATTTTAAAATACATGGCTGAACTACATTATCAACTATTGTACATTCATGCACCCCCACCTGCATTGTACTAGGGGGTCTCCTAGGCGGGCAGGCATACAAAATTCCCTGTACTGATAAGCAATGATGTGCCCCAGCTGTAGGAGTGTAAGTCCTTGCCTAGCAATTTGTGTTCATGATCCCTCGGTAGGACTGGTGAATACCCTCAGAATGAAGGTTTTGAGGGCATGCCATAGTATACAGGATTATGAAATAAATCAATAATATGCAAAAATAGCCATCAAACTATTTAAACCACTACATTCATTATCTAATGACATATGCACTTTTAAAATTAATACCTGAAAAACAAAATCTAGCAGTAGATCTGACAGCTACTATAAGTGAACAATAGTGGTGAGCATGGAAGATATTTGGAGATGTCTGCAAGAACCGAGTTATGATGTGAACATAATAGGTGATTTCTGTTGGTGAGAAAGTTATAGGTCCCCTTCTCCTCATGTGGTTTGCTGCCCACATTTATAACAACAACAACAAATGCTAAATGTAAGTTAGAGGGACTGAAAGCACAGGTATGTTTGATGGTTTGGCATCTGCGTTTATAGACTCTCTGAGTTCCATCGCCAACTCCTACAATGGCCTATGGACCTGTGAGTAGCGTCTCCTGTTATTGGGTACCCCTGCTTTTGGGGCATGGTTCTCCAATTCTGTTCTCAGAGGTTGTTAATGGCCATCTGGGAGCTGACTCATTCCTGGAATGGCCAGCACCTGGGACAGGTGGACTCCTGCTTTCTAATCTTCAGTAGCCTTTGAGTGAACTCTGGCCTGTGGTGTTTATCCAAACATCAGTGGAACTACTCTCCTCAGGCCCCCAGCCCTGTCTCCTCCTGCGAATTCAAAGCTGGATCACTTTCCCTCATGGTACATTGCCTTGGAACATGTCATTTTAACAACTCTGCTGACATCAAACTGTTTCCATTTCATCTTTACACCCGTTTAGTGGTTGGGAAAGCCATGGCAGTGTTGCTATACCCCAAAGGCTGGCAGGCAGCCAGAGGTGGGGAAGCAGAGATGCCCAAGGGACCCAGAAACAGAGAAGCCAGAGCAAGTCAGAGGGGCCACAGCTACACCTGACCTCATGGGAAATCATTTGCTTTTCAAAAGACCTGTAGCTGAGTCTTTGGAGAGAGCTGATTTGGGGCTCCTTTGCATGTTGGGAGGACTACTATAGACTTACCTAAGTCACCTGGCCTCCATAGCACTTGGGATAAAATCCAGACTGCTTACTCTGGCCTGTGAACTGCTATCTCAGGGTGTCTGGGACCATCTTACTCTGTGCCCATTTCCCCAGCTTGATTTTGAATAAGAACCACTTTCACTTTCAAACTAGGCCAGTTTGAACTACAAATCTTGCCATCATCATAGTGGATGCTGCCAGGACAAGGGCATGCTGGTGGCCCAGGACTTTGGGTTGCTATCTGGAAGAGAATCACTTTGCACAACTCCATGTGCTGCCCCAGGGGTCCTGGCCAATGGAGGAGGGGCTGGGCCTTCCCAGCTCAGAGCGGTGGGTGGGGTCTGCTGAGGCCTCTGTGGCTCTATCCTCTGCTCACTTTGCTTCCTGCATTTCTCCCACAGTTATTGCCAATGCGGACTTCCTGAGAGCAAGTCTCAGTCTCAGAGTCTGTTTCTCCGACAACCTGCCTGGAGACTTTCTATCTATGTGGCTCTCTGAGGCCTGGGCCCATTGCCACTCTGACTTTATCTACCACTGAGTCTTTTTAGCTAACATGTCACGCTCCTGGTCTCCACTGGCATTCTGCCTGCTGTTTTCTCTTCTCCACTGGTTCTGTCCCCACATTGTCACATGTTAAGTTGTTTCTTGTCCTTTAGGTCTTAGCTCAAATCTCATTTCCTTAGTGAGGTCTTTTCTTCCCTGATTCTGTCCAAATAGTCACCTTTCCCAAAGCCTCTCTCTGTTGCATTCTTCTGTATTTCCTCCACAGCCCCACCACTAACTGAAAATATCTTGCTTATTTACTTTCTTATTGACTTTCTCCTTCTCTGGAATATAAGTTCCTTCTGGGACAAAATTTTATTTATCTTACTCATCCCTGAATCTCCAATACCCAGAAGATTGTCTGGCATATAGTAAGCCCTCGATAATATTGGTTGAAGGAATGAATAAGAAAAAAATGGGGGGAAACAAAAAATATCTATAGTACAGATTTATTTATAAACTTTTCTTATGTCTCCCAAAATTGTTTTAGCTATTTACTTAGCTTGCAATTTTTGTTTCATTTTCTGTGGAATAATCTCACCAATTCCTCCTGAATTTCTCATCCCCAATGGCTTCCCACCTCTATACCTTTCATTTTCAAGACTCTAATAGAAGATATTACCCACGAGAATTATTAAAATCAACCATAATGTTAATAACTAGCATTGACTGTGTGTTGGCATTCACTAGACGCTTCACTAACTTGTACATATGTGAACACCACAGTGCTTTGGGGTAAGTATTGTTTTTATTCCTCTTTGTTACGAGGAAATGGAACTAGAGAGAAGCTTTAGGACTTGTTCAGGGTCACATAGCTAATCAATGGCAGCAGAGCCAAGACACGAACCCAGCTTTTCTGAGAAAGAACTGGACCTGTGGTCTCCAGGTTGATGCAGTAGGAAGTGCTCCAGGTCAAAAACAGAGCGCCCTCATGTCTGCTGTTCTGGGGCCACATTCTCATAGATAGGCTCAGCTCCAGGACTCGGCGTGGCCTCCAGGACTCAGCTTCCTCACTATTAAATGTGGTTTATGCTGAACTGTTTGCTGCAATAATTTAATGAGGTGATAATGTAGTGGCATACCTGGTATATGGTAAGAAGTCCAAAGGTTCATCCCCTTCTGATGTAGGACACTGTGAAAGCAGCAATGGGTTTCCCAACTGCCTTTCATCTCAGACCAAACAGAAGCTGAGGGCATTTTCAATCATGCTAGCTAAAACTCTACATAGTACCTGACATACTAATAATATATATATATATATATGGAGCAGCCTTGTAATTAAGATCTGGGGTTCTAGGATCAGATGGACCTAGAAGAGAACCTCATTTTTGCTACTTCTTACCCCCTCCTGCTGCCTTACACCCTCCCACTTTCCTTGGGATAAATCATATATTTAATCTCTCTAATCTATGTTTCCTTATCTGTAAAATGGTTTGGTATAAGAATTAAATAAAACACTGCCTATAGTACTTAGTATAGGATTAACCCCAGAAACCCATCTATTTTTATTAATAGTAATACTCAATAATATAAATAGTGTTACTCTCTTTATTTTATTATTTGGTTATATTTTCCTAGAGAATGTATTTTTAATTGGGCTTCTTATTATAGTGAATACAGAACCATGACATATTAGTTAAAGGGATATAAAATATTAACATTGTGAGCACTGTCCCAGGCAACTTGACACCAGCCTCAGCCCTAACCTCACTTTGCAGCTGAGGGTTAGAACAGCTCTGGGTTACTTAGGGCTGCTTAGTAAATCAGTGGATCCTTGAATGTCTTACTTTCCACTGCTGAGTGAGCCTGTGAATCTCAGTATTGCCCAATTCATTCCCTTTAGAATGGTCCCTCCACATTGTCAGCCTCTTTTTAAATTTTCATTTATATTTTATTATTTTAGAGAGAGGAATGGATTAGGGGGAGAGGATTGAGAGAGATATATTGATTGGTTGTCTCCCATATCTACCCTGACTTGGGATTGAACTCATAACCTGGGCATGTGCCCTGACCAAGAATCAAACCTGCCACCTTTTGGTACACTGAACGATGATCTAACCACCTGAGCTACACCTGCCAGGGAAGTCATCTATTTTTCCTGGCTATTTGAGGTAGCCATCTAGGACATGTCCAATTTACTCTGATCTTAGTTTAATAATCATTAATGGTAGATAGTCTTAGAATTCTAGAATGATAGGTCTGAAGGTAACCTTTGTGATCTTTTTGGCTTATGGATGAAGCCTAATTCTAAGAGACAGGATCCCCTTTCCTCCAGGAATTTGTAGAAGAAATGAGCCTAGTTTTTGAGAAATTGGTGCAATTCAGATTCAGATTCAGATTCTAGTTGCTGTTGAATTAACGTCTCCTGATACATGAATTCTAAGAAAGCCTTCTCAGCACTGACATTTGGAGTGGAAATTATGAGCGGCAGTCCTCTAGTTTTTCTCTAATATGGAACAAAAACAGCCAACTGAGATCTAGGAAGAATTTTCAGTCATATGGTCTTTAGCCTAAGAGAGCTTTACAACTTGCCTCTGTTTGGGAAATGGCTTTGGACAGGGACAGGATTCTTCCGGGGGCGGCGGCATTCTTGCTGACACTCTCAAAGGCCAGGCAAGCAACTTGCTAGCATAATGGGCATGGATATTGCATCTCATTCCGCATATGTAATTAAACCTGATTATATACAATTATTCCTTTCTACAGAAAAGTTTCCTTGAAAGGTTAGAACATTGATTGCTGAGAATGGAGATTTCAGTTGCACGTGTTGACCCTACATAGAAATAATAACCAGTTGAACTAATGTGTTTTATTCAAATAGACATTCCTTCCCCACCCAAAAGTATTTAATTTCTCACCAAATAACTATAATTAAGATGAACCCCAATGAATGAGTCCAAAAACAGAACCATACTTTTGTATTAAAAAATATCCACATTATTTGTTATTTTTATCATCTGATGCTCTTAAAATGTACTTGACTATAATAAGGGAATAAAAGGAAGCAATTAAGCTCATTGACAAACAGAGTTGATTTTAGAGGGAACAAGTAAGCAAAAGGAGGAAAACAGCAAAGTGTCAATTATAGTGTCAAGAGAGCCTTTCCCTGACTTCCTTCCATCCTATTCCCTGGCCTCCTTCCTTTAATTTCTCACAGAGATGTGTTTGCTTTCCTTACTATGAAGGAATAATCTTTAAGGTTTTAAGCAGTAACTTTTCATCTCAGAGAAAATGCCAAGGTCCTTACAGAGGCTAACAGTCATTACATGGCTTTCCATTTCTGTTTATTTTTTTTCCTATTGCCTTTTTATCCCATCATTCTGCTCTTGCCACACTGTATGTCCCATGGATCCTATACCATACCAGCCAGATTCCTATAACAAGCCATTGCTTTATTCTTCCTGGAATGCTCTATCCATATGACTTGCTCTTTCTTTCTTTTTGTTTTTAATTCTATACTTGGCTCATTTTCTGGCTTTTGTAAGGAAAAATGAGGCAGGTTGACCAGTAATCTCATTTTCTACTGGTAGCACTGAGATTGATCCTATTATTCCACATTATGTTCTGAGAAAGCCATGTGGATAGAAACAATATTTCAATTTATTGATGATTACTTTCTTTCACAAGCACTATGAGATTAATTAACTTCACAATGAGCCTGGAAATGGATAAAATGAATAATTGGAGAGGATACTGGTTTGAAAACAGAACACTTTTGTAGGACAGTAGTCCCTTTTTAAACTATGCATTCTAGAATGATAGGGTTGTAGGTGACCTTTATGATCATTTAAGCTTGCAGATGAAGTCTCTTAAATGATGCATTCTAGATGTTAATTTTTTGACATTTACCAATTATTCCCATAAGGTGTGACATTTAAAGTCATACTATCCAAACACCCTCTGCCAACACTCATTCAATTCCCCAAAGCATAAATGAGCTCTACACACTCATTGCGAATTATTTGTTTTGCTCCTTCTTGAATCCTATTGGGTATGTGGAGTCCACCATTACTTACTTAATTAATGAATAAAATATTTATCGGGTGCCTATGTATTCCTGGTTTTGTGTTAGATGCTGAGTACACACAAAAAATAGGACATCATTGATTAACTTACCTCTGATGGTGGCCCAGCATATCTGATCACTGTGGAATTTGAATTCACTCTAAATCAAGTACCAGATAGGACTAGCCAGACCCTTGATCTCCACCTGGGTGAAACCAGTGATTGCAATTTTTAGGGTAAGTGTCATTGCATGTCAGCAACTTCATATGATTCATTCAATCTACTGGTGTAGCTTAAATCCTTATTTGAAGTCTTGAACACATCCAAAGTCTTGTCTAGATATCTTTAAACTTGATTCTAAGTAAAGATCAGGACTGGCTGGGGGCAGACTTTACTCCCATGACAGGTGCCTCTGTCCCTTGCCATGTCTAATCCAGATGATAAATGCAGCTCTGCCTTCTGGTGTCACAAAAATATTTCAGTCACATGAGCACTTACAACCCAGAACATTTTTATTGCAGATTTGAGGGCCTTGAGATGCAGAGGAGTTAAGTTGCAGTTATGCAAAAGAGTTTAATTATTTGAAGATCATTTGAAGGTTGTTAGGGTACATTCTAAGGTGCTATAACAAAGAGATCCCAAAATACAGTGGATCAGTGAAGACAGAAATTGGCTTCTTACCCATGAAACAGTATTGGCAGAGGTGGTCCAGGGATAGTTCAGGGGTATATGATCAATCAATTGATTATCAATGTGTACATTTCAGGGCATTCCTATGTTTGTATTCATTCATCTAAATAAAATACAGTGTTTGTGAAGGTTATAAATGCAGACCGATTCAGATGGGTCATTTGGCTGCTCCAATACCCTGAGTGGATTTGTCATTTTAACACAATTTTCCAGGTGAATTAGGTGAACAACTAATTTTGATAAAATTCATAACAAAATACATGCTTCCTGTAAAAAATTGAGGGAAAATTACATGATCATTGTGTTCCTGGAAAAGTCACTATTATTAAAATCACCCAAATGAACATTATTTCTATACTAGAGGCCTGCTGCATGAAATCCATACACTGGGTGAGTGTCTCTCAGCCCAGCATGCACCCTCTCACAGTCTAGGAACCCTCAGGAGATGTCCTACTGAGGGCTTAGGCCTGCTCCCCATGGAACAGGGCTGTGGTGGCTCTGAGAAGGCCCACATGGGTTCCCTGGAGGACTTGCTCCCAGGGCAGGCAGTGCTGCATGCCTGCCTGTGAACCCCCAGTGGGAGTGGCCTCAGAGCTGGGTGGCAGTGGGCCTGAGGCTGTGGCTACTCAGAGCCTGCCCCCAGCCTTGGCGTGTGGTGTGTATCCACCAGGGATAGGGGTGTCTCTGAGCTGGTCATGAGGCAATCTCTTGAGCTGGTCATGATGTCCTGGCCTAATTTGCATATTTATCTCTTATTATATAGGACTAGAGGCCCAGTGCCTGAAATTTGGCACAAGGGCAGGGGGTGGCCCTCAGCCCAGCCTGCACCCTCTCCAATCTGTGACCTCTCAGGGTTGGATGTCCGACTGCCCCAGGATTGGACATAAAAAGGCAGTCAGACATTACTCTCACAATCCAGGACTGCTGGCTCCCAACTGCTCACCTGCCTGCCTTCCTGATTGCACCTAACCACTTCTGCCTGGCAGCCTGATCAACCCCTAACTATTCCCATGCCAGCCTGATCAATGTCTTAACTGTTCCCCTGCCAGCCTATTTGCACCCAACTTTCCTCCTCTGCCAACTTGGTCACCCCTAACTGCCCTCCCCTGCAGGATTAATCACCTCCAACTGCCCTCCCTTGCAGGCCTGGTCCCTCTCAACTGCTCTCCCTTGAAGGTCTGGTGCCTCCCAACTGCCCTCCCCTGCTGGCCATCTTGTGGTGACCATCTTATGTCCACATGAGGGCAGGATATTTGACCACATGGGGGCAACCGTATTGTGTGTTGGAGTGATGGTCAATGTGCATAGTAGTCTCTTTTATTAGATAGGATAGAGGCTTGGTGCACAGGTGGGGGCCAGCTAGTTTGCCCTGAAGGGTATTACAGGTCAGGATGGAGGTTCCCTTGGGGCATGGAACGACCTGAGTGAGGGGCCTGTGGTGGTTTGCAGGCCAGCCACACACCCGTGGCCACCCAAGCAGAGGCCATGGTATCTAGAATTTATTTACCTTCTACAATTGAAACTTTGTAGCCTGGAGCGGAGAAAGCCTCCTGCTCACTCTGAGGCTGGCAGCCATTTCTGTTGGAATTTATTCACCTATCATTGAATATTTGTAGTCTTGAGCAGAGGCCTAGACTGGCAAGGGCAGGCAGAAAGCTTGACTTCTTCCATTGCCTGGAAAACCCAAGCCTCCCTCCTGCTCTCTATTGCTGTAGCCATCTTGGTTGGGTTTATTTGCATACTCGCTCTGATTGGCTGGTGGACATGGCTTGTGGGTGTAGTGGGGTGATGGTTAATTTGCATATTACTCTTTTATTAGGTAGGATATTCAATAGGGTCATTCAATGTCATATAGGTGCGGAAAGGACCTCTTTTTGGTTCAGGACTATCTAATGTTCCAGAGGATAGCCAGCTTCTGTGACCCACACCATAAATCCAAGCCTTGTCCCTACCTAGTATGGCCATAAAAATGATCCCCCACCAAGATTTTCAAAGTGCCCCCTATGTGATGGCATTAGTCCCACTGAGAGCCATTGCTCTAAATAAATTTGGATGGAATATTCTTTCTCTGACTTTGAGACAGCAGAGGTTCATTCTGAGCCAAAGTGTGTATATGTCTTCTTCCAAAGGGTTAGTTGTAAGAAAGCAGAGTTCTTGCCCTCAGTGAGGGATGCAGTCTGAGATATTATGCACTTGTGTGCAGACACATTAACCACATCACCCACACTTGTTCCTATGCTCTCTCGAACTGACTGATTTTCTTCTCCACATGGATTTCAGTGAGAAAAAGGAATTGAGGGAGAAAAGGCAAAAACAATCTTTTTTTTCTCCTACAAATGTCTTAGACCCATTACTGTAAGATGTGTGAAAGTACTACATTTACAGAAAAGTTGAAGTAATAGCAAACAAGGTGAGGACATTTACTTCTAACTGGCAAGGTATAATCTTCCTAAAAGGAAGCTGAACATTGACTTATTCAGCTGTGCATTTAGGCTCTTTGCTGTCAAAGGAAACTGGAGATTTGAGGGCAAATGTTAACCTAAAATTCACACTTAGCTGCATGCAAATATTCAGAGCACAGTTTTACTTTAATTTTGTGGAAGAATTGAATCATTTTTGCATTTAGCTCCTGATAATAAACAAATTTCTTTTTAAAAGACCAGATTCTCATTTCTTATTCCTTAGACCATCATCTATCTATCTATCTATCTATCTATCTATCTATCTATGATTCTTGGTTACTGAATCCTGTTTTTCAGGCAGTTATAAGATTTATGATTATCTATTACTGTAACAATTATTCTGGTCCCCAAGACTCTTTAACTGTAAAATGGGGGAGGGAGGCTGAACTTCCAGTTCAAGATTTTACATTTCACGTCTCTTCGGATTGCCTCTTTCTCAACAACCATATAAAAATCCTAACTCTCATCTTATAAATTTAACACATTTAAAGTACCTTCTAAAAGAATCTTTAAAATACTTTGCTGAAATAACACCAATTTTCTCAGAGTCCAGAGCAATTGGGTATTTTCACTTTGGCCTGGAGCAGTGGTCCACCAACTACTATGGACCTTGGGGTCAAATCCTGCTTCCAAAGAAGACTGTTTTTGCAAATGTACCAATCCCATGAAACATACATTTTAGTGCCCCTTCTAGAGTTCTGTTGGAACACCATGCATTTATTGCCTGTGGCTGCTTTCACACTGCGGTGGCAGGTTTTGGTGGTTGTCTAACACAAACTGAACATGCTGCAGGCCTAAATATCTACTATCTGGCCTTTGGCTGAGAATGTTTGCCAAGCCCTGTCTTAGATAATCCACTGATTTTTGAGGTAGTAGCTAAAAACCAAAAGCACATGAAATTCTACAGATTCCAACAAAGCTTCCATCAACAGACCCCTCAATCTGTGGTATCTCTCTGCTTACCAGCTTTCGGATTGGTGATCCCCATAAAGAAATTATGCTGTGGCTGCCCACCTCTGCCCCCTTGGTTTTTTAGTTAGCAAGCTGGGGCCAGGAAAGTTTATAGAGCTCCCCCTAGAGGCTTCTCGATCAATCTTAGACAAAACACACCTCTTGAGTTCCTTTCCCTGCCTGTGGCCATTTGCTCACATGCCCTTACTCTCAGATGAACTCTGCCTTGTGGAGAATTTGTAAGTTTCCTGAATGTGATTTGAAGATAAAAGGAATTCCACAAGAGAGGTACCAGGTGCGGGAGCAAAATTGAATGGTGGGGAAGGGAATGCCAAAAATTCAGTTGTCCAGATAAATAATATTACAAGGCAATATTTTATAAAATTATATTGAATGAATAACAAAACATCCATGATGAACAAAATATCACAATTATTTTCTTGTTTTAAAGCAGGAATAGCATTACCAATTCATTTTGACTCATGTCTCATCTTGGCCCTATTACTGAGGTAATCTTTCTTTAAAATTTTGACTTTTTTAATTCATTGTGGGATTTTTAATTAATTTTAATTTTTAACAATATTGCATTAAAATGTTATTTATCTGGACTACTGAATTTCCTGGTGCCCTCTTAAATTTTGTGCTTGAAGTAAGTGCTTCACTCTCTTTACCTTAGTTATGTCCTTGTAGGCTGCTAGAACACCTGAGACTAGGGGTATATAACAAAAAATTTTGTTTCTCACAGTTCTGCAGGCTGTCAAGTTCAATATCAAGGTGCAGGCAGATTTGGGATCTGGTGGGAGTTGCTTCCTAGTTCATAGACAGCTGTCTTCCATCATCTCCTCATGTTGGAACAGGGGCTTGGGAGCCCTCTGGTGTCTCTTTTATAAGGACACTAATCCCACTCATGAGGGCCCCACCCTTCTAATACCATCATCTTGGGGGTTAGGTTTCCACATATGAATTTGAGGACACACAAGCCTTGTTGTGGCCCTGCTACCTCTAATTTCCATAAGGACTGAGGAACTTGCACTGGGAGTGAAGGAAGAGAGCAGCCCCTACCATTTAAAGGTTAGGGCACAACATATTAGTTTAGGGAAAATCAAAGTCTATTATACATAGCATTTTTATAATGGAAAGAGTAAAATCCTTCCCAGGTTAAAAATCCATCTATTTGATATAAACAGGAAGACTCAAGCCTCCATTTGTTATGATTTTTAGATGGATGTTTGAGAGAGGTAATCCAAGAAGAACACAGATTTGTTGTTCTAAATCACTATGTTGCATTCTGGTACTCCCAATATGCCCCTCTCACTCTTTGTAGTTTTCTGTGTAGTTCCTGTGTAGTTGTCATTTAAATGGCCTGCAGTTCTCTCATCTGACCAACAGTTCTGCGAGGGTGGAGGTTCTGTCTGACTTGTATCCTTCCCTCCCAGGACACATTTGACACAAAGTAGGATCTCAATAAGTGTTTGATGAATAAATAAATATGTTTATGTCCCAAGAAAAATAGCAGACTATTTCTGTATTTCAGGCTATCCAACAACTATGTTTATAAACAAGCATACTTTTACAGAGATTTATGAAGACATTAATCCGCTAGGAAAAATAACTATTTGATTCTTCAGAGGAAAGATACATTAACATCAGTAGACAGTGATAAACTGCTCTTTTTTTCTGATATGTTATTCACTACCCACCATAAAATAAAAAATCAGGAAAAGACTTAACTGGTTGTATCTTGGCTTTAAATGAACAAAATAAAGCATGTCCTTACTTTCAAAATAAACCAGGAATCCCAGGGTATCTAAATGTTCCATTGGGCTGGTTTTCGACAGGAATCAGTCACCCTTTGTTAACATAAAGGGAGTGTGCTGGATCTGGAAATTCAATTTTAAGATCAATGCTGTTCAATTATTTAGTAATAAATCCTCCCAGAACAGCATTACACAAGCACTGTGTGATTTTTCAATAGGGTTGGGGGAGGTGAGATGGCAATTTATTGATCAGATGAGACTGGGGGACTGATAAATTCTGCAAATGTGGAGTAAGCCCAACAACACCGAACACTACTTAGAAATTATTCCAGTATTTCATCTATACATTAAGACTAAATTGTAAAGCACTGGCATCTTTTCAGTGCAAAACTTATCTCAGCAGATTCTCATTCTACCCAAGGTAAAGTTCTAAGGTTACATAAAGGAAGAGTCATTAGCAGGGAAAACTATCTTTGAAAATCCCCCAAGGAGACAACATATTGGAAACTGCCATAACATGGGTCAACGATATCCACCTGGCCAATTTTCTCCTAGGTAGGAAGAGATCTCTGTTTTTAAAGGTACTAGTTAGTAGCGCAGGAAGTAGTGAGCTTGTGTTTTCAGCTGTGAAAAATGGCACTTATCCTATGAAACATAATTGAGCCCTGGCTGGTGAGGCTCAGTTGGTTGAGCATTGACCCATGCACAAAAAAGCCCCTGGTTCTTTCTCCTGATCAGGGCACAAGCCTGGGGGTTGCAGGCTCAATTCCCAGTAGGGTGATGTTTCTCTATCACATCGATGTTTCCCCCCCTCTTTCCTTTTTTCTCTCTCTCAAATTAATAAAAACATATTTAAGCATAATAAAAACACAACTGAGAAAGGGCTGGGGAGAAAATAGGCACATGTGTATTTCCCATGCCACACTCACTCTGGAGTAATTTGTTCATTGGTTGGTTTGAGGGGACAGTAGCTTGCATTGTTAAAGGTAAAGCTGAAGGTCTGTTCCTTGAACTCCATTCAACCTGCTTGCAGGGCTCATAGATAGCCCTGCGTCCTCTGGATGCATGCTGGCTGCTTTGTCTCCATGCTGCCAGGCTAGTCTCTGCACACTTCTGCTAAGCTCCATGTTTACCATGTGCTGGCTTTGCTGTCATAAATCTGTTCATGGTAATTGTACTTGCTATTATATTTATACGAGTGACCCGGTGCACAAAATTCATACACATTAAAAGGGAATCAATTAGAGGAAATATTTTAATATTGCTATTTCCCTTTCTCTATAATAGAAGTGTCAGAGATGAAAGAAAATTAATAAAATGTATATGAAAATCTTCCTCCTGTCAGAGTCTGGGGCATGCCATGGGAACCAGAGTCAAGTCCCTGCCCACCCACATGTGCCTTGAAATCACATGAGAACCAGACCTAGCTGACCCCACCTCCATTGGGCTAGATCCAGACCTGGAAAGCCCCACCTCCCATCAAGCCCAGTTGGGTGGGGGGCATGGCCTCAGGTCGCCTGGCCTGGCACAGGGTAGGGGGAGTGACCTGAGGTCCCCGGGTCCAGGGTTGGGGGCTCACCTTGAGGTCCCCTGGCCTGAGCCAGGAGGCATAGCCTGAGGTCCCCTGTCAAGTCCCTGTCAGGTAGGGGGTACAGCCTCAGGTCCCCTTGCCCTGCACTGCAGCGGGGTGAACGGCCCGAGGTTCCCAGCCTGGGCTTGGTCAGGGGGCATACCTTGAGGTCCCTGCCAAGCCCTACCAGGTTGGAGGCAAGGCCTGAAGTCCCCCGTCAAGCCCTGCATGGTGGAGGGTGCAGGCTCAGGTCCCCCAGCCTGGCATGGGTGAGGGGGGGTGGGGTCTCAGGTCCACCAGCTGTTGCTGGGGTAGGGGGTTCATCCTGAGGTCCCCCATCAAGTCTTGCTGGGTGGGGAGCATGGCCTGAGGTCCCCCACTAAGCCCTGTGGGTGGGGCACAGCCTGAGGTCCCCTGTCCTGGCCCAGTACCATGCAGCTTCAGCTCCCTTCTGATTTCTCCTTAAGGTTCATTGTGGGAACTTGGCCTCTGCTGTGGGTGCAGTCATCTTGTGTTACAGTATCTCCACCTCTGCTGTTGGTGCAACCATTTTTGTTACAGTGTTATGGTCAATTTGCATATTCCCTCTTGATTAGATAGGATAATTTAATTAAATATTATGTACACTTATAAATTACAAGTGTGAAAAGGGACTTATTGCTATGAAAACTAAATTGAATGCTTTGGAAAATATCGAGCAAGGAAATTATGGTGTCAAATGTTAAGATAGTGAAAATATAAAAAACTAGTAGTCTGGATCATATTACATTAAAAGACTTCTGAGGTCTTGCAGCATTTTCAAGACACTAAAAGTAGAAATTAGAGCTATTCATCCTATTATTAGCAGACAGAAAACAGTCTGCTAATCAGAAGATGCATAATCAGGGATGGAAGTCTACATAAAAATGGGAAGATTGCAGATTTGTATGTTTTAAAACTTAAAATAAAATGCATTTGCAAACACTGGTACTTGTTCAGTCATATTTATTCTTTACTTGTTCCTTTAATTATAGAAACCATGATGTCTATCTGAGTTACAGCATCCAAACCAGAGGATAAATTTCTAGGGGGCCTTGCAGATCACTATGGCCATGTGACTGAGCTCCAGGCAAAGGTACATGAGCAGAAGTAGGGTGCCCATTTCTCTCATGCCCTTAAGATGAATGGGCACACACACTCTCTCACTGACTTCTTACCATCTGCTGGGATACCCAATACGGTGGTGGGAGCTACTTCAGGGACCTAGAGATGATAGAAGGCCTTGCTGAGGTAGACACAGCCCATCAGTCTGGATCACTCTGCTTCCTCTGCCTGCACTGCTTCATTGGCAACAAATCAACTCTGTCCTCATTGATCAACTGTGTTTTGAGGTCTCTTTGTTATAGAAGCATAGAATGTTCCCCAACTCACACTATCTGTCATTATCTATCTATCTATCTATCTATCTATCTATCTATCTATCATCATCATCATCTATCTATGTATCTATATATGTATCTATGTATATATCTATCTATCTTTTATGTATGTATGTATGTATGTATGTATCTATCTATCTTCTATGTATCTATCTATCATGTATCTATTATTATCATCTATCTATGTAGTTATCTATATATGTAAAACCCTAATATGCAAATTGATGGAATGGCAGAACGGTGAAACAAGTAAACAACAGGTTGCTATGAGGATGCACTGACCATCAGGGGTCACACACAGAACATGGAGGACATTGGCTGTGGTGAGAATGGTGGAGCAGGTGAAGAGGGGCATCAGACCAAGGTGGGGCACCGGTTGTTGTCATTGGGGAGAGCCTCTGGTGGTTACTGAAAATTCTTTGTTCCCACATGCCCTGGTCCTGCTGGGCACTCTCACCTGCTGCTGGTGCCTGGTGCTGGCCCTGATTGCTCAGCACTGGCCCTGATTACTGGGTGTTGGTCCTAATCGCTCAGTGCCATCAGCAGTTGTAAGTGGCGGCTGCTGGCCCTGATCACCCCTCAGGGCTTCTCCATCTCCCCCTGCTCCTGAGGGGCAATCAGGGCTGGCAGCCACCTCTAGCACCAACTGCTGGTGATGGTCCCACTTGTACCTGCTGCTGGCATCAGGGGTGAGAGTGGGGTTGGCACTGCCAGTGTGTGAGAGTGGCAGCAGCAGGAGCAGGCTGCCAGCTGACAGGGTACAGGTGCCACTGTGGAAGGGGACAGGCAGGGGCACAGAGAATGGGCCAAGACCTGCCCCTGTGCCCACTGCAGCCTAGCTGGCCACCGTTCCTTTCAAGGTGCACAAATTCATGCACTGGGACCTTAATATAATACATACAAGTATTTTCTGTTTTCATTTTAAGTGCTCTTGTCCATTAACCAAGTGACCTACCAGTTCTGATAACAAGGCTTCTCTTATATTACTTTCCCTCTCTTCTCCACTAGACATTAAAGTTGAGTTTGTCTCAGTTGGTAGTGCTTTCAGTGAGAGCTGATTTTGCGTTTCTATGACAATGCACTGCATGAGCCGCACCTTCATCTAGTTAAGTCTGCAAAGCAGAATAGGCTTGACCAGTTGGCAGTTGTTGGCATATGAACCAGAGGAAGAAAGGGTCAGAGATGTTCATAGAATGTCCTCTGCACACCCGTGGGTAGCCACTGTGGAGGGTTCCATAGCTGGCATGCACACTGTTGCTTATATGAATGGCATCCCAGAGTTGGGCAGTGAAAAGCCTGAGCAGCTAGCTGTCCACAAAGCCCCTGCTGATGCATTTTAAAGGGACTCCTCTCTCAAGTTCATCAAATTATTAATCAGTCATTGATTCTTGATGCTGGCAAGAATATAGCAAAGGAGATGCTCTCACATATCATTGGTGGGAGTGAAAATTATTAAATTTTTTTGGAGGTCACTGCATCAAAAATTAAACACTGTATATGCTTTAAGCAAGATTTTCTCCTTCTAGGAGGTTATTTTAAGATAGTCTCATACATGAGGATGGAGGTGTATATGCAAAAGTGTTCACTGCAGAAGCAGAGAAATATCAAAATGTTCCTCTTCTAGCCCTTCATTTTATTCATTCAAGAAATGTCATCTGAGCACATGCAAAGTGTGCAACTTAAGGAAATTTAGATCAGACAAGATGCACAATAACCCCAACCTTGTGGAGCTTCTCTCTCTCTCTCTCTCTCTCTCTCTCTCTCTCTCTCTCTCTCTCTCGATAAACAGTGAAGGAATAAATATATCACAATGTCAAATAGTCAATAAGGCAATGGATGCATACTTCATGGCTCATCCACATTACAGAATGCTATAAAGCCATTCCAAAAGAATGACATACTAACATAAAAAATTATCCAAGATACACTTTAAAATGGATGCAATGTGAGTAGTGAGATCACAGCTTCATAAAAATATGTGTTTAAATACATATTATACATGGCTGTGATTGTGCAGAAAACATCTGAAGGCTTGTACATCAGAACATTAACAGTAGCTGTCTCCAGGGTGAGAGTCCAAGTACCAGGCGAGGTGTAAGGTGTATATGGGGAGGCAGTAAGAATAAGGAGCATGTCATACTTTATTCTGCATTATTGCACCTTACACTGAGGCCATGTTCCCATTCTATTCCTATATTTAAAAAGAAGAAACTGACAAGAAATAATCAGTGCTTCCTTGGAGCTGATGAGGATACCAGCAATGGAGGCAAGTGCTGATGCCAGCCCTGATGCTAGGCCTTCTTAGAAAGGATTATGAATGGCTCAAACAGTTCAACTTTTTGAAGTTGCCATTGCACACCTAGGAATTTTCCTAGAGAATTAATTTGTGATGTGTTAGAGAAATGTAATTACATTCATTTCAGCTTTGCTTATGACAACTTAAAAAATGGTGTCTAACAATAGGGGAATGACTAAACAAATGGTGGTAATTCCATATGATGAAGCATCACACAAATCAAAACCTTGTCTTAGTGACTGTGGACATATGTAAATGCCACAGCTTGACAATCTGGAAACAAAGGTAAAAAATAAATAACTGTCCACGTGTATGATCCAATATTGCAATAAAACTCATCTATTAATGCACTTATCTATCTCTGCATAGTATGTACATATATACGTATGCATCTGCCACCCATCCATCTAACAAAAAACTAAACTAAGACACCCAAATTTTAAAGTGATAGTATTAATGTATTACTGCTTATTTTAAAATAATTTTGTAAAAGTTTTCAGGTGTCACTCTGGCCAGTGTTTCTAAATGGTTAGAGTGTCAGCCTGTGCACCAAAAGGTTTCAGATTTGATTCCCGGTCAAGGGCATATACCTGGGTTGCAGGTTTGACCCCTGGCACTGAGTCAAGGTGCATGAGGGAGGCAACCAATGGATGTGTCTCTCTTACATCGATGGTGTTTATTTTTTTCTCTTTTCTCTCTCCCTCCCTATCTAAAAAACAAACAAATAAAACAAATAATAAACAAACAACAAAAAAAGAAAAAATATCCTCAGGTGAGGCTTAATATAAAAAAATCCAGGTGTCTGCAATGCTTGGGTATTACTTTTATTAACACACACACACACAGCAATACAAGTTAACTTAGTACAAACATTAAACACAAAAAGAACCTATGTGTGGCAACCATTGCCATTATTTTTTCAACTTAAAATATGTTTATTGATTTTATAGAGAGGAGAAGGGAGAGGGAGAGAGAGAGAGAAAGATCAGTTGTGAGAGAGAAATATTGATCAGCTGTCTCCCTTATGCCTGGACCTGGGACCGAACCCACAACCTGTGTATGTGCTCCCACCTAGAATCAAACTGGTGACTTTTTGGTCCATGGGATCACACTCAACCAACCGAGTCACACCGGTCAGGGCTCTTCTCCTTTTTGGTCTGCCCAGTCAAACGTTATTTTCCGGAGGAAAATGGACCAGCATGACAGTTACCACAAATTAGGGTGAATCGTACAACATGGCTGTATTTGTAGGTGAAAAAAAATAGCAGCTTTATAGGCTTCAACACAGTACCTACAGTGTATCCTTCTTAATTGGAATGAAATTACTCAGTATCCCCAGACTCTCATTTTTCTCTGCAAAGGGCCATTCTTTCTGGGATGCTTTGTGATTAAGGTGGGGATATGCTTTATTTTTCTGAGATGGGGAATTTCTGCAGTCACACAGGGCCCCCACACTCAGAGGGTCCTAAGCTTGGTGCAACACTGTTGGGAAATTCTTAAATAGTTTTGAACAATGGGCCCATCTTTTCATTGGCTCTGGGCCCCACACATTCTGTAGTGATCTTAGATGGGAATATTCCTGTGATATCAAGTATGCATATAAGGAAGATGATGTTTTTGGAAACCCTCAGGGAGCAGGCAAGTAAAATTGCCCTCATTTTCTAAGCCATAAACCTAGGCACATTCACACCAGCCTCGGTGTCACTGGGAACATTTCAGGGGGAGCAGTAGGTGGCTCTGTGTAGGAGGTAATGGGAGGCGTCACTGGGTTATTCTAACCTGGGGGGGGGGAGTGATAAAGTTATATAACTCCCTTGAGTCCAAATGGGCACACGGAGTTCTCATTATTGCATTTGTATGCTTTCCATGTGCCCATCAAGAAGGAAAAGCATTCTACTTGCTTGCTTTTGGAATGAAACTGGCAGAAGTCTGACTTGTGTGTTTCCCCCAAATGCAGCAAATATGATGCTTGTTAGTTTGGATTCCTGCCTTATTAAAACTGTGCTCTCAGCAGAAGGTACTCAACTCCACACCTGCTCCCTGCCAGAATGATACCCTTGCTTAAGTGGGGAGGAGAAGGATCGCAGAGGACAGGACTTTGTCAGTTACACTCTCCCAGCCCCTCAGCGCCATGCCGTTGCATTTGACCTGTGGTACTTTTGAGGGGCTGTAGTCCAGTCTCTCATGATAATCAGTACAGTTTCCAGAAGGAGTCATCTTGGATGTGCAGACTGAGCTCCAGTGAGTGCCTGCTCACTTGTGTGACATTATTCTCGTGTTTCTAATGTGGCTCTTTCAAACCAATGGGTATTTTGTTGTCTAGTCTATTTCAGGCTAGGCTTTGTCTTAGAAAAAGTTTGATCATTATTTGACCATCGTGGCTCAATTGTTAAGGGTCAACCTATGAACAAGGAGGTCACAGTTCGATTCCTGGTCAGGGCATATGCCCAGGCAGGCTCAATCCCCATTGTGGAGCAGGAAGGAGGCAGCGGATCAATGATTATCTCTCATCATTTATGTTTTTATTTCTCTCTCCCTTTCTCTTACACTCAGAAATCAATAAAAATATTAAAAAGAAAAAGTTCAATAATTTCCACACATAAGAATATATCCCAAGTAATTAAATCATGGCAATTCCATGAAATGGGCAGTGTGCCACCATTAGAAATCTGATATATAAAAATTGTTAATGCGTGAGGTAGAGTCAGATCATTGTTAATGCGTGAGGTAGAGTCAGATCTTAATGTGTGAACCTGCTCATTGTCTGTGTACTTTGCTACCCAAGACCACACTGAAGTAGACATAATCAAAATAACCTCAAAGACTAACACTGAGATAAATATTGGGATCCAGGCTTGGAGAGGCAGTGCTTCCTCTCTGTGGCCAGCAGAGGGAGGAACACAAAATGGACAAAGGAAGTGGGTTGACTGGTTTCTGGACAAAGGAAGTGGGTTGACTGGGAGAAACCAGTCAACCCACTTCCTTTGTCCTAAAAATTGGGGGTGGAAGGAGAAGGAAAGGATATCCCATTGTGAGAAGTGGGGAGGGGAGTAAAATATCTCAGAGTTATTCATCCAGCAAAGCTGCCATTCAACAGTCTGATGTTGTCTTAAACCCCTTAGGAGAGAGGACGAGGGAGGTGGACTCATTGGGATGAGGACAGGGAAACCTTGTTATTCTGGTCAAGATAGAATTTTCTAGCACCATAGGAATTCTCTCTACAAGTATAGTACTGGTGGAGAATCACAGAGTAATAACCTGATTATTTTTCCTTTTTAAGGCTACATGAGAGTTCTGAGATTTATTCATTCATTCAATAACTATTTCACAAACATCTATTATCTGCCAGGCACCCTGCTAGGTACTGACTTCTACATCGGTGAACATGATAGGTGTCTGCCCTCATGGGTCTTTGCATTTTCATGGAGGAGCTCTTAGGTCTGTGCAAACAGAGCACAGTAGGAGGGCATGTGAGTATTACATGGGATACTGTTTTTCTTGCTGGAAATATAATACCATTAATATAAATGACTTCAAAAGAATTTTGAGTTTTGCTGGTCCAGCATACAAGTCAGTCTTCAATAAAAGCTTGGAGAGGAAAGTGATGGACAGGCTCTGATTGGATTTTTTACAAAAATTGGTTTTGAACCTTGGGGAAGAATTCGCTCATAACATCTCTTAAATGAGCCCTTCTCAGTCATGATATATAGATATCTGGGATGTTGAAGTCAGTTTTGAGATGTATTAGCAATAATTAGTAACATATGACATTACTAAGGTTTTTCCCCATAATTTACTTTAAAATGGATAGTCAGTTATATTTCAAGTAAAATAATGACTTGCATCATGACACTAGGAGAGAGAAGACTAAACTTTTACCAGAGACTTGGGAATTACCATGAAATGCACATCTAATTTTATTTTTGCATCAACTCTTTGTGGATTACCAATATAGTGTTTTTACTTGTATGAAAAATTTTTTCCCTCAAAGTTGTGTATATCTAAGAGAGTTAGTAGATTTACTTATTATTTATTTCATATTATTTCATAATTTCAAGATAAAGCTTTATCTTGAAACCATTGTCTTTTCTTTTAAAAATGATCAATATGAAAGATCACACCTAGAATCATTCACTTCCTCTCTGACTGTCTTTATCAGAGGATAGAGCATCGGTCCACACACCAAATGGTTGCAGTTTCAGTCCCACATGCAGGCCAATTTATGTTTATCTTTCTCTCCTCCATCCTCCCTTTCATTCTCTCTAAAATTCTATGAAGAAAAATATCCTCAGGTGAAAATTAACAAAAAATAAAAAGAAATATTCACTTTCATTTTGACTCAAGCAATATAAATTTTAAAATCGGGGATATTGAGCAAAGCCATGCAGTGCTATGTACCTGGCCTGAATGGAAATGATCCTCATTTAGAATAATTAAGAATATGGACTTTGGCCCCAACTAGTTTGGCTCAGTGAATAGAGCGTCGGCCTATGGACTGAAGGGTCCCAGGTTCAATTCCCATCAAGGGCATGTACCTTTTTTGAAGGCACATCCCAGTAGGAGGTGTGCAGGAGGCAGGTGATCAATGTTTCTTTCTCATCATTGTTTCTAACTATCCTTCTCCCTTCCTCTCTGTAAAAAAAATCAATAAAATATATTTTTGTAAAATAATATGGACTTTGGTGAATTTCAGAATATATGCTAGATTAGAAACAATTCATTACTAAAGTAAGTTGAGTGCCGAAAAGATATTACAACTTGAGATCACATTTGGCTGACCAGCTCTGTGCTTCAGTACTACCATCATCTAACTTGCTTTCAAAGCCTTCTCTCCTATTGACATGGTTTTTATTTTTATTTTTTTCTAAATAAATCTTTATTGTCCAGATTATTATAAATGTGTTCCTCTTCCCACCCCTTCAATTGCCCCCCTCCACCAGGTTTCCATCCCACCCTCTGTCCTTTCCCCATCCCCCTGGGGGGGGGTGTCCTCATCCATAGGTGCGCAGTTTTTGTTCAGTCTCTTCCTGAACCCCCCACTCCCCTTTTCCTCGAGAATCGTCAGTCCACTCCCCTTCCATACCTCTGATTCTATTATATTCACCAGTTAATATTGTTCATCAGGTTTTTTAATTCCCTTGGTTTTTAGTTTCATTTGTTGATAGTTACATATTTGGTATTTGTTGTTTATAATTTTTATCTTTATCTTCTTCCTCTTCCTAAATAGCCCCCTTCAGTAATTCATATAATTCTGGTTTGGCGGTTATGAACTCCTTTAGCTTTTTTTATTTGTGAAGCTCTTTATCTGGCCTTCGATTCTGAGTGATAGCTTTGTCAGGTAGAGTATTTTTGGCTGTAGGTTCTTGCTATTCATCACCTTGAATATTTCTTGCCATTCCTGTCTGGCCTGCATGGCTTCTGTTGAGAAATCAGCTGACAATCTTATGGGTGCACCTTTATAGGTGACTATCTGCTTCTCTCTTGCTGCTTTTAATATTCTCTCTTTGTCTTTTGCTCTTGGGATTTTAATTATGATGTGTCTTGGTGTGGTCCTCTTTGGATTCCTTTTGTTTGGGGTTCTGCGGGCTTCCTGGACTTGTAAGTCTATTTATAAAACTTCCCCAGGGGAGTTTTCTGCCACTATTTCTTCCAGCATGTTTTCAGCATCTTGTTCTCTCTCTTCTTCTGGGATCCCCATAATTCTGATGTTGGTTTGCTTGAAATTGTCCCAGAGGTTTCTTATACTATCTTCAACTTTCTGGATTCTCTTATCTTTTTTGCTTCTGTAGAGGAGTGTCCTCTGGCTCTTTGTGTTCTAAATCTTTGTCTTGATTCCTGCGATCTTCCAGTCTGTTTTTAGGACTCTGTGTAATATATATATATATATATATATATATATATATATATATATATATATATTTATTTCAGACAATGTTTTCTTTATATCTAGTTGATCCCTTCTTATTTCTAGTTGATCCCTTATTATTTCTAGTTGATCTTTTTTCATATCCTCATAGGTCTCATTTATTTTATCGGCCTTTTTTAGGATATTCTTGAAAAGCATTATAACTGTAGTTTTGAACTCAATGTCCATTCTTTTCTTTTCCTCCATCTCCTTCCTTTGTGTCCTGCCTCTTGTCTGCATTTTAGTTGTTTTCCTGATTTGATGGAATAGTTTTGTGTTGCAGGCATGTGCACCTCTTTGGTAAAGGCACAGACAAGCTTTGGATTTGGTCAGTCCCTCCTCAGAGAAAGCCAGCCTCTGGGAGAACTTCTGTGCTCAGCTTGGATGGAGCAGAGTCTCAGGTTGGTGCAGACAAGCTTTGTTTTCCCTTCAGCTCCTCCCCAAGTTCCGCAGTAATGGCCTCTGGCTTTACACACCTCCGAGAGATCTCTGCCTGCTGCCTGACAGTCTGGCCTCTCCCTGACTGGGGCTGTCTATCAGAGCAATAGGGGGATTCTGTTTTCCTCTGGAATAAGAAAGCCAGTAGCGTGTTAGCTGTCTGCCCTCTGGGTGCGCTGGTAGTAAGCCAGCAGCGAATTCAGTCCGGCCTGCTCTCTTCGCGCACTGGGAGTCTGCCAGCAGCAATCTCAGTGGGCTGGGATTAAGCCAGCGCCTTTTCGAAGGCACAGTTCTCCATATCTTCACAGTTTCTGAGGGTCAGCGTGCCTTCTCTCTCCTTCTCAGATGGCAGAGCCTCCTCTCAGCTAGCCGTCTGGTGCTTCAGGGCAATTCCTCCCCTGTTTTCCAGTTCTGAATTCAAATTTGCTGTGGTAGGCTGCATTTGGGTGTTTACCCTATGCTGCCATTTTGGTTTCTCTCTCTTGACATGGTTTTTACAATTTGGTTTCTTTTAAAGCTTTGCTCTTTCCTATGATATTTATAGACATGAATAGGAATACATAGCCAGTAATCTATAATCAGTAGGGGAATATTTAGCCCTGTTATGGCAAAAACCTGGAGATTGCAAGGTAGAATTTTCCAGAAGGCCAGGGAGCTTAGCATCACAGAAGTTTCAGTGGCCTGATATTCACAACAAGTCAGCCTAATGTCTCCATTAATTAAAATGTTTTAGTGACAGTGATGGAAATTCTCATTTTAATGGACTTAAGTAGAAAAGAGGAAATCTGGTGTTTATAGGATGAAAACATGCTAAATTAGAGTGGTTTTCAGGGAGTTAAACATATTAGGGGGCCAGGCCCCTCCACATCTGCCTCTGCCCCTCCCTGTTGATTGCACTCTGGGGTTCTGTGCACCTGCAGGAAGGGAGCCCAGGAAGCCTTACTGTGTTATGCCAGCTTGAAGTCCAGTGGAAAGAATGTAGGTATGGGTTTCTCTTTCAATATTTATCTCAATAAGCCTTAGTGAGATGCACATATACCTCTGCTTTCTGTTCAGAGAGAATTAGCTATGCTATGCAAAGGATTTTTCCAGGGAACATCTAATTTATTTATTCTAGTACTTGACAGCCTGGAAATTACATTTCATTAAAAGTGTTTTGTAATTTACCTGGACACCAATTAGTCCCAAACTGTGATGTCTGACTGTATTTCCCATTTGCCACAAGAACACCTAGCCCAAAATTTAAATATAAAATTTCCTTCAAATAAAAGATTTTTATAGAACTAGATTCCCCCCTCTTTTAAAGATCCATATTTTTATTCTTATGACATAAAAATAATGGAGTAATATTAGGGTATGATAAAACATCCATCTTTCTGGGTAAAGCTCTCTCCTCTTATTATTTGTATCCTGAAATAGAGCCATTCTATTCATTGAAATCATAAACTGTCTTAGGTGTAAGTATGAATCAAGCAGAGACAGTAAAAAATTAGCTGGCCATTTTCCCCCAATACTTTGGAGAAGCTTAAGTGTTTTCATGTCCTCTATTAGACAAAATAATCAATGTGCAAGGGTATTGTGTCAGGTGAATGCATAGCAAGGTGATTTCTAGGACAGACTTTAATAAAAACAAAAACATTCAAAAGGCAACTTTTGTGCCTGAGACTGTTTCCCCATCTGAATGCAGAAAGAGGTGGAAACTCCTCCACCTCTCCAAAATTGTCTCCTTCCAGAGCATAAAATTCCACTTTCAAGCAGGCATCAGGGAAAATGGGGATTTTCTCATTATTCCAGGGACCTTGTCTGACCCACCACACCTTCTAATGAATAACCATGAGATCTCTGAAGCATTCTGATGTCTCCATCAGTCAAAAAAAAGACCCTCATTTTCTGGTGACTCACTTCTGAGATGTCCTGTCTGCAGGTCCAGAGTAGATGAGGGAGTCTGGCTAGAGTGGTTCAATTGGTTGAGTGTCATCCTGGGCACCCAACGATTGCCAATTTGATTCCCCATCAGGGCATATACCTGGGTTGCGGGTTTGATTCCTGGTTGGGGCAACCAATCAATGTTTTCCTCTCCACTCACTGCCCCCTTCCTGTCTCTAAGCATGTCCTCAGGTGAGGATGAAAAAAAGAAAGAGTAGATTGGGAAACTGAATAAAAAACTGCTTCTATTCTGTCCCCATGAAAAAATCCCATGGATGTAAGAAGCAGTGATTCTAATTAGCCCTTCACAGGCTAGGAGGACATTGGGAGTCCTGGCAAGTTCCAAGAGCTGTAAGTTTCTACCAGGCACTGTGTAAGCTAGGACCAACATCTCAGAAGAGATAGACACACATTTTCCTATTTATCTGCACTTTCCCCTCTTTATAATTGCCCTTCAGCTAAAATTATTGACCTGTAAGGCAAGTGACATTTGTTTATTTGTTTACAAAATACTGTTTTATAAGAGGCATTGTGGGTAGGTATTGGAGATACAGAAATTGATGTGATAGACAAAATTCTTGCCATTAAAGACCTTGTATTTTTTGGAGGTGTGGGGGAGATAATAGACAAGTTTTAATATAAAAATTGGGAGGTATAAATCCTATGGCAAACAAAACAGGGAGTGGTGTTACAGTAATGGTGTCCAGATAGCAGCAGTCTGGTGATGAAATCAGAAAGCAGTTACTATACTTTAATATACAACCTTTGGAAGTGTTTCATCAAAAGGCAGATCTAATTTTGCAATGTGATTATATTAGTCAGGATTATCCAGAGAAACTGAACCAATAAGATAGACATAGACATAGACATAGACATAGACATAGACATAGACATAGACATAGACATAGACATAGACATAGACATAGACAGACATAGACACAGACACAAACAAAGACACAGGCACAGACACAGACACAGGTACAGGTACAGGTACAGGCACAGACACAGACACAGGTACAGGTACAGGCACAGGCACAGACACAGACACAGGCACAGGAACAGGCACAGGCACAGACACAGACACAGGCACAGGAACAGGCACAGGCACAGACACAGGCACAGACACAGACACAGACACAGGCATAGACACAGACATAGACACAGGCACAGACACAGACACAGACACAGGCACAGGCACAGGCACAGGTACAGGTACAGGTACAGGTACAGGTACAGGTACAGGAAAAGGCACAGGCACAGACAGAGACACGGGCACAGGCACAGGCACAGACACAGACACAGGCACAGGCACCTACACAGGCACAGGCACAGGCACAGGCACAGATACAGATACAGACACAGATACAGACACAGGCACAGGCACAGGCACAGACACAGGCACAGACACAAACACAGACAGAGGCACAGAAGCAGGTACAAGCACAGGCACAGACATAGACATAAGAGATTCTGGCATTTATGCAGGCTAAGAAGTCCCACAATTGCTGTCTGTAAGCTGGAGAGCCTGGAAAGCCAGGGATATAATTCAATCCAGTTCAAAGGCCTGAGAACAATTAGCTCCTTTGTTCAAGGGTAGAAAGAGATATGCATTTCAACTCAAGAAGAGAGAGAGAATTTGTCCTTCCTCCATCTTTTTGTTCCATCAGGCAGACAGCAGAGTGGTTGATTTCCACCACTTTGGTGAGGGCGATCTCTTTACTCAGTCCACCAGATCAAATGCTGATCTCTTCTGGAAATACCCTCCCAGACACACCAGCCATCTGGGCATTCCTCCATCTTGTCAAGTTGATTTACGGGATTACCATCTATCACAATGGTGGCAGAGCTGACCTTTATTTTAGCTTGTTAGTTATACCAATGCTTACAGGCAGATAAAGGTTGGTTGTTGTATAATATACAACTTTGGAAGGCCCATGAGTTAGAAATTGCACACTTCTGCTTTTTCATTTGAAAAAGAATGTTCCCCTATGAGAAGGGGAAGAATGGGTACCTGACTCTGTAGTTAGACATGTGGTGTGGGGTCCTTCTGTGAGCAGGAAGGCCTGTGGCCCATATGTTACTATTGGAGGCGTGGTCCTAGCTCCTTAAATCAGCAGAATTCATGTTGATTTTAAAGGGTGTTCTATGAAGATAAGTTTGCATACAAACCAACAGGTCAAAGCCTACAACTCCACATCAGCTGTCTTTCTCCTTAAATATGCACTTTTATCTCCCAAGTCTCTCAAACAATATGGTTGTCAATCATTCAGTAAATGACCTCCAATGTCTTCAAACTTTTATAGCACTTCCCTTTTGCACTCTGGCAATGCTTTACATCCTGGATGCTACTACAAATCAAAACTATTTATTATACATCCAAATACTTACAAAACAGAGCCTTTTTAGAAAAAGGAGTGGGGAAGAAAGGACAAATGTTTGCAGATAAATATTTACAAAATAAAAATTTTTTAATGAGAAAAACTTGTAGCAAGGGGAATGGACTTGATGCCTGACTTGGAAGGCAAAATTAAACAATCTTCATTTCATCTTCTTTTTGATGAGATCTTCAAAGTGTAGTTTGACATGGTCAGATGAGATTGGAAGGTGAAGAAAAGGGATCAATTTATTGCTCAGACAATGCCTTGCACTTAGTAGATGCTTAGGGAACTTGACTTAACTTTGATGCCTCCCTGGTTTAAGGTGACACGTGGTACAATCCTGAAAATGGGTTCTTTCTTCAGGTCAGCAGGAATTCACAAACATCCGGCTTTAACTCATGTGGAGGATTTTTAGAGAAATATATCAAAATGTATAGAATATAGGTGCTCTTATAGAGATTTCTTCTTCTTTTTTTTTACTAGACCAGTGGTTCTTAACTTTATCCAAATCATGATATTTTTGTAAAAAATATTTAATAATAAATATTTTACTCTTATGAAGTAAAATTCCTAGGTAATGCAACCTCCATACCAAATAATTTTAAAATATAATGTACTAATGATAACATAAATGAAAAGTAAGAGAAAAGTACTGTGATTTATAACAATAATGATATAATGTGTATTTTGACACAAATGTTTAGGTTTGACTATGCTGAAAGAGATAATGCAATAGGTGAACATTTGTACTTACACATGGAATTGGCACTTTATACACATTTCACAACAAATATTATATGAAAAGTTGTTTCATATAATATTTACAAAGCTGTATTATGTTGGTGGTTGTGATAAAAAATACTGAGATTCTCCTAAATGATGAATGGATATGTCAGGAAAGTTATAAACCAAAGTAAAACCTTACATGAATTTCCACAGAGATTGCACTCCTGGAAAACTGAGCATTTAAAACTGTAAAAATATATTTGAGGTTTGAAAGGGAAGTGCAGGTAGAGTCTAGAATCAGAAGGTCCTGGACAAACTGGTCACCTGTGTGGACATCCAAGAAGACCTTTCAAAGTCCTACAGACTACAGGAGCATCCTTTGTAGGGTCACTTCCAAATGTTGCCAATCTTCTTTAGAATTTTTGAATCTAGTTTTGATTCTAGAATTTTCTGGAGAACAGAGGAGCTCTGGAGCCCAGTCACCTGAGTCCTGCCATTTAACAGTGTGTATGCTTGGCAAATTACCCCAGATAATTCTGTCTCCTCGCATGTAAAATACAGACAATAATAGAACCTGCTTCAAGCGATTGCTGTGAGGATCAGCTTTATTGCATAGGAAGTTTTTAGAATAGTGTTCAGCAAATAGTAAGGCTACCAGTGTCATGTAGAAGAGATTAATACAAGGGAATCATAGACCTTACGTCATGAGTCAACTTTGTCTATAAGTAACACAAGGGAGGAGAGAACTGTAACATCAAAGCATATGTATAACTGACACATACATGCAGATATATGACTAAAATATACATTTTAACCAAGAGGTGATGAGATCTATGGAAAGGATAGTGGCATGGAAATGAGAAAGTCTGAGCTTTGGATTCTTCATCTAGAGAAAGAGATGATTGTAGTATATAGATGATGATGATGATGATGATGATGATTCTGACAATGATGGTGTAATGTGTTTTGAACTTGACCATGTCTGAGGCACTGTACTGAGGGTTTCACACTCACATCATTTCCTTCTTAAGGTAACACTGTAAGAATTGTTGCTGTTTTAAATTTACCTTGTGGCCTCTTTAGGATGTAGCTATTATTGCCTGTGTTGGCTTGGGGATTTGGAGGTCAGCTTCATCATCATCACCTAAATTGGGGTCACTCCCTCTCTGAGATCTGATTCTAAATTCCAGGCCCTAGTAGAGTGGTCATCAAACTCATTAGTCAACAGAGACAAATCTCAACGGTACAACTATTGAAACTTCTTTTGAGAGCCAAAATTTTTTAAACTTAATCTTCTTCTAATGCCACTTCTTCAAAATAGACTCACTCAGGCCATGGTATTTTGTGGAAGAGCCACACTCAAGGGGCCAAAGAGCTGCATGTGGCTTGTGAGCCACAGTTTATCTACCATGCCCTAGTAGATTCAATTACCCTGGCCATATCTAGGCAAACCTGGTAATGAAGTGCCATACTGAAAAAACAAAGGGAAGCTAGATAGACAGGGACTGGAACCATTTGGGGGTGGCAAAGGGGGAGGCAGGAAGTAGAACTGAGAACCTAAGTGGAGTTACTAAGGCACCCTAACTGGGCAGGCAAGGGAGAGTGAGTGGGGGAGACATAAGCTTTAAAATGTATGAATGTTCCTAAGACAGACAGCTTGCAGATAACCAATCACAAGATGGTGATGTGTGTGACCAATCCCAAGAAGGTTATTAAGGAAAAATTCTTTGAAAAGACCAATTAGGAACTAGCAAGGCTATATTCACCCCCAAAATTAAAAAGGTAGGCACTTCCTCTTCACTTCCTTCTCCCTGGAATGCAATGCATTCTTGCTATTTCTGTAATTGGCAAGCACATCTTCTGTCCCATGTGGCTTATGGCCATGTGGGATTCTACACATGGACAAATAGACTTTATTTTGCTTGGATGCTAACCTACACACAACCACGACCTGGAACAGAAGCTCTGGACACTGGCCTGAACTCCAGCTGCACATTTTCCTGGACTGGATTTGGTCCCACTAACTGTTTTTGTCTGTGATTTTATTCTTCAATTTATCTAGTAGATAAGGCACTTGGACTCAAACACCCCACATTTTGGTTTCATTACCTACAGCAAATTTGAAAAAAGCCTATAAATGGTGATGAGCAAAGGTGCTTAGGACCATGGCACTGGCTTAAATGCCTTCGATATGTATTTGTAGACCCAGCTCCCTCTTGACTTCCCCCTTTCCCATGATCATTCCTGTAATAGGATGTTTCAGAGATGTGCTTTGAACATATTCTTTAGAACTTAAGTGGAAGGATGCCTCAATCAGTAACATTGCAAAATGTTGCATAATTTTGTGAATTGAGAGCAGTATAATGAAAACTATTTAGCAAATACTTGAAGAGATTTATGGAAAGCATCTAAGGTATGTTGAGATAATTGTTTGATTGTGATGCTAATGCAGGAGATTGAGCTCTGAGTGAGGTGATTGGTATTTCAAACCTTTTAGAAAGAACTGTCACTGTCTAGTCAACATAATCTGTGCCTATTCAGACATAGGGTCTAGATGGGAAGAGTGCAAGGATGTAGGCATCAGAAAAGACACCCAAGTGGGATAAATGATCAATTTGAGTGAGAAATGCAGTGCTCTTTATTGTTAGAGAAAAGCCAAGGGTTATCACTTGTTTTGCTAAGCAAAAATACTTAAGAAGAATACCATCTTTAATTACTTAATTTTCTCTCAAGGATGGATTCAAGTGATGCAGATCCCTTCCCCCACCCCCCCCAAAAAAGTTCACTTATGTGAGATTAAAGGCTTGTAGCTTTTGCACACTAGGGAAACAATGACCGACCTCTCAGTATAACATTGGGCATTGCAAGCTCCCACGTGCTTGCCTTCTCCATTTTAACCCAAGGCGTGAATCTCCAATCTACACAACCTTAACCCTAACCCTAACCTTAACCCTAACCCAACCCTAACCCAACCCTAACCCTAACCCTGTGTTCCACCTAGAATTTCTTTCTTATATTTGCCAGCTGTGGTTCATAGGTTTTATTTTCAAATTGAAAAAAATAGGAGGCAAAAAAAGAAATTTCAGAAAATTTTAACCATCTCATGAAAGAAATGGGAATTTCCTAAAAGGTTATTGATGCAAAGGGTGCAGCTGTTTATATATTTAAAGACAGAATTTGAGCTGAACTATAAGTACTTTATTTGAATCATAATGGGCAAATGTAATGTGAGGATCCCAATAAGTTTATATCTAGTTGAGAGTATTTGAAGTACTAATTGTGAATGGACATTAAAGTGAATTTGCATTTACAAGTGCTATTCAACATCATGAGCCATTATTAGCATTATTATAGTGAGAAGCCCACATTTTCAATCAGAAATTTATATATTTTCAACAACCAATATTTTTTTGTCCCTTCAGAATCTACACAGTACATGTACATCAGGATGAAGCACTTGAAAAGCTCCTGTTGGATAAAGTTGTTTCATATAATATTTACAAAACTTCATAAGCATTTTAACTAGAATTAAACTATTGACGCACACACACACACACACACACACTTCAAACTTTCCTCTCTTGAATATCTTGAATTTGTTCAACAGACACTTTTTAAATGTATACCCTAATATTGTAGATACAGATCCATATATGCTTCAGCACCTATTTTAAACAATTAATATTGAATGGCTTCATGTCATAAGTAGCACAGAAAATGTGGACATTTAAGAAAATGTGGACAACTGAACAATCATAAAGGAGGAAATCATCTTTGAAGACAGGTATAGGTGACATTTGGATGGGTCTCCTTCTGACTTCAGGTCATTTCATTTTGTATTTTATATGAAACTGGATCACATTATATTGTTTGGTAGTCTGTCTTTCTTCCGCTTAATGTTGTTAACATAACAAATGAATGACCTTATTCTACGGCATGGTTTTGAGCAAGCACATTCTAACTCATTATGTGGCGATACCGTATTTTACTTAACCTGACCTAATTTGGCATGAAGATTATATGCAGTTTCTTTGCAGTGGTAAGAAACCCCTGTGAAGACATATTTGAGTGCATCTCTGTTTCCTCAGGGTGAATTTTTAGAAGCACCATTTCTAGATTGAAAGGAATGAGCCTTTGGAGGGGTTTGATACATGTCAGAAAATTGTCCCTGAGAACATTTATACTAACCAACTCTTTGTGACTTTTTCTCTCACTCTCTGCCCTTCCCAGTTGTAAATAAACCTTAATTGTTGTTTTATGTCCATCCATTATGCCAGAATGTGAGTCCAATGAAGACAGGGGACTCTCTGCTCTGGGCATCACTATGGCTTTGGCACCTGGAACTGTGCCCAACACAAAGAAGACACTCAAAGGTGTTTGTAGAATTAAAGGAAGAAAGGATAGAAAGGTGAACAAAGTGGAAGAGGGAGAAGAAGAAGAAAAATAGGAAGTGAAGGCAGAATGAATGGACATATAGAATCATCCTGGGTTTTTTTTTTTGTTGTTGTTTTTTAATCTATAAATTAAGAAAGGAGTGCTCAATATCTAATTCTTAAGCTCTTTTCAATCCAACGTTTTTGGTACACATGGTTATCGAACAGTGGAAATGTGGGGCTTTCCTGAGGCACAGGAGTCCTGAATGGAGGGAGGGTGGCAGTGGCCCAGGGAGTTAAGAGGAAAAGTACAAGTAGATAAATATTTGCTTTTAGGCTGCAAGCTCAGATTGGCAAAGGCTTAAAGAAAATAAATGTCTGCACTCTGAGGACTGTTGGAGGTGGCCTGAGGGGAAGCACAGGAAGAAATTGTGCAACAGCTAAGAAGACCTGTTGGTTTAAAGACTAGAACTCAGAATGGCAAACACACATGTATTTATTGGGGTACAAGATGATTCAACTTACAAAAAGAAAGTTGTTTTTCTTAGATAACTTATTTCTCAGCCTCTCTTTCATCTCCCCACTATTCTTTGTCAAAAAGAAAACAACTTTCTTTGTCAGGAGAAAAGAATTTGGCCCCTTAGTGTAGTAGATTTTGGAGCCAATACTAGGCTCTGTGCCAAGTATAATAGATGAATTGACATGGAAATATATTTGATCACAGTATCATTAGATTGGAAATACTCAGGAGGGTAGAGTATATAACAGTGCAAGTTAATGCCGGGGAGGGACTCTGGTCCAGGATTTTTGTCTCAAATCCCCTAATTAAAATTAGTGTTTGAAAAATAGCTATTTCTCAATGAAATTATGCAAATTTAAATTCTCCCTGTTAGGGTTATGCTGGATTGAGGAAATGTAAAGGTGATGCTTTAGGAGAGGAGGTTAAGATAAGATTAGCAACAACAACAACAAAAAATCAAACAGGATATTTGCATACCATGTTATAAATGAGTAATATATTCAATCTTATAAGAGGGCCTGCGAGATCTAAAGGAATAAACAGAATGGTGGATAAAAAGGAATTTAAAGTGGGAGGCACTTTGGAGACTTGAATGATTAAAGGGTCTAATTTATAGTCCTAACCACATGAGGCAAGTGGCTTACATGCAGTGTGAGGACTCTTAGATGAATTCATTCAACATCTCCCATTTCTTTAAGAGGATGTAAGAAAGCCCTTTACTTGTTATTGAGCAGGAGACACTATGCTCCACAATGAGGCTCTTTGCACTCATATTCCACAAAGCCAGGGCTCTCTGTCAATATGATGCTTTCTTTAACTGTCCTCCCACCTGCATCTAAGTTCTGGCTTTTCCCATGGAAACCTTTTAAGTTTCTGCTGGGGTTATTCATTCTGTTGGATGCTAACCCAAGTATAGAGAGGCTTGGCTCAAGAAAGGTTCTTCATGATGCAGGCCCTTTTGACAGGGATAAGGAGTCAGGAGAGGAAGGTAGAGCTTGCAAAGTTCTTCAAAGTATGCCAAGATCTTGGCTTCATTCCACAGGTTTTGGAGTTAGGTAGACCCAGACTTGAACTTCAGTTCTGCCATTTGTTGTGCAACCCTAGGCAAGTTACAGAATCTCTCTGAGCTTTATTTATCAGCAGAGGATAATATATGTACATTACAGATGAGTTTTGGATTAAAAATAGTTCTGTGTGTAACCACCTTAACAGGTCCATTTTAAGCATTTCAGGAATGATAGTTTAAGAGAAAAATAACAGTATAATAGAAAAATGACTGCTTAATTCTCAAGTCTCACGTGATTTCTAAGAAAGGTAACTTTTTACTTTATTTTATTTCTTATATTTAACAAGGAAGTAGACAAGAGTGGAAAGAATCTTATATTGAAGTATGACCTTGGGCAAGTTAATAAACCTTCTGAAACTTAGTGTGTCTATATCAGGTTCTTGCTGCTGCTGCAACAAATGGCCACCAGCTTAGTTTCTGAAAACAACATCAACATACCACCTTACAGTTCTGTAGTTCAGAAGTTGGACATAGGACTTATTAGGCTATAATCAAGATGTTGTCAAGTCTGTGTTCCTTCCAGAGGATCTAGAAAGAACCTGCTATTCTCAGCTTCTAGAGGCTGCCCACATTCATTGTCTCATGCCTCCTATTCAGTCTTTGAAACCAGCAACATCTGGTTGAACCCTTTCCCCATCATGTTGCTCCAACCTCCTCTTCACATTTAAGGAACCTCATGATTATATTAGGCACAAATGAACAATATGGGATGACCTCTTCATCTCAAGGTCAGTGGATTAGCAACTTTAATTACAATCATAATCTTTCTTAATTTCTCTTTGTCATATAAGGTTAACATATGCACATGTTCTGTGAATTTAGGACATGGGCAGTTTGGGGTGACCATTATTCTGCCTACCACATTTATATCTATTAAGTGGAAATAGCAGCAAATGTATTAGATGTTATTTCAAATCAAAACAGATTTTCTCTTGCCAATCTCATTGCAGGCTTTTTCCTAGAGTGTTGAAGTTCTGCTTCTTCCTTATATAAACCAAACCCTTAATGAATGTTGATAATGTCCAGGTTTTAAAAAAAACGATGCTGAAATTTAAAAATATATACTGTGAAGAAATGTGCCTAAGACTATTTTTAGATATTCTAATGATTTTCCATTTTATATGACCTTCTCAGTGAAACTTAGTTCAATTACTTTCCCATCATTTTCAATTATTTCTAAATACATATTTTTTACTAATATCCACTGATTTATGTGAAGTTTCTTTTTTTTGTCTCATGAATTTCCATCTAATCTCTCCTTTTAAAAAAATAAATTGTGATGGAAGGAGACATGACTTAGGATGGTGAATACACAATGTAATATACAGATGATACATTATAGAATTATATACATAGCCCATATAATTTTCTTAACCAATGTCACCCCAATAAATTTAATCAAAAGTAATAAAACAATTTATGCAAAGTTTAAATTTTATGCTTTAATTTACTAGCACAGGAACACATGGCATAAGCAATTACAATTGATCTCAATTTGCACAGAATTTACCCAGTGGAAGCACAGGCATGCAGGCAAATGTGGACCAGTCAGCATTAGTCTCTGTGCTTTACTGAACAATGGAGATTGTAAAGTCAGTTAAGTGGAGACTGATTAAAAGAGCTTCTGTTGTATTAGGAGCTGATATTACCACATGCTTATGACACACCAGACACCACATGAGAAGTTTACATGATTTATATATTTTAATTTTGATTATAACCTTTTGAAGAAAATTGAACTTGACAAGGGAAGGAATTTCTCAAAAGCCAAGCAGCCAGTAGGAAGAAGGTTAGGGTGAAAAATTACATAGTCTGACTCTAGTAGTTAATCACACAATCTTACTCTCAGTTATGGTCCACTCTGTCATATGAACTTCATATGACAGCATATAGAATTAAAGGAGATAATTCATATGAAAGTGACTAGTAGACACAGGCATGGTCATGGTGGGTGTTTAATCATACTTGGCTGATTTAAGTCTGAGTATTTAACTTTATAATTATTAGCCAAAAATAATTGATCAATTTTAGAGTACAGACTGTAGATGAAGTCCTGCCAGGAAGCATTGAGATTAAAATAAGAAAAGATACAATTGATATACTGCATTTAATAATAGCTACCATTTATTGAGCATTTATTATGCCAGAGCCTGGGTCAAGCTTCTTAGCAGATATGATCTCCTTCAATCCAATGGCCACAACCCTATGAAATTGATATTAATATTATGCTATTTTAGCTAGGAAAACTAAGTGAAGGGAAGTTGAATTATTTGCTCTGGGTCATAGAACTGGCAGGTGGTAAAGCTCCGGAGAGCTTTAAGGAGGTTTATCAGATTCTAAAATTTAGTTCTTGAAATCTTTCTCTGAGAAGGGTAGGTAGAATAATACAATAAAGAAAGAATTGACAAAATTTAGACAACATCAAAATCTCAAGTTTCTTAATTTCCTCTAAATTTTCTTTTTGTTTCCATTATGTTACTAAATCCCCAAAAGGCTTATTACACTGGTAGACATAGTTATCTATGTTTCATCAAAAGCCTATTGAACCGAGACCAACGATAATTAGATGTATCTATGTTTTGTGGGTCGAGCATTTATGTTAAACATATTAGGATGAGCAACTATTTGAATATAACACCAATTACAATAGTCATGTTGAGATGAAATATATTTGGCTAGAATTCTAAGTTCCTACATTCTTGATCAGTTTCCAACGGACTTTCCTTTTTTTTTTTTTTTTTGAGGAGATGCAAAGGGATCCTCTGGGGGAAATGTAAGACACATATCCTTATAGAGAAATTCTGACCTTAGAAGGTAAGGCTGAGCCACAGGGACTCTATGGGTACATTGGCCAAAGGTCTTCCTTAAAAACAAGTTGACTGCTTAATTCTCAAGTCTCACGTGATTTTCAAGAAAGATAACTTTTTACTTTATTTTATTTCTTATATTTAACAAGGAAGTGGACAAGAGTGGAAAGAATCTTATATTGAAGTGTGACCTTGGGCAAGTCAATAAGCCTCTGGACCTTAGTGAGTCTGTATCAGGTTCTTACTCCTGGTGCAAGAAATGGCCACCAACTTAGTTTCTGAAAACAACATTAACATACTGCCTTACAGTTCTGTAGTTCAGAAGTTGGACACAGATCTTTGCTCTTTTCCCTAAGCTAGATATGTAGCCTAGCCAAGGCTGGCAGTGGTTTCCAGCTGGGCTCTCCTGAGCCTCCATAGTTCTATGGACCTCAGAACCAAACCACCACCAGAGAGCCAGTGCATCATGGAAACAGAGCTGGCAGATTGGACTCCCGGTCCTCCACTTTCTAGTCCATCGGAGTAGCTCTTCTTTCTCTGGTGTGTTGATTTAAACTCAGCATTCCATTCTGTTTTATTAAAGAGGTCTGAGGCTCTCTCACCCTTTTTTTTCTTTATAATATCTGTTGCTCTAGGCCTGGCTATTCTGAAGAGAGAAGCAGGTAACAAGGAGGGGGAGAGTTACCTTCAAGGGCTTTCTACTGTGCCTGAAAGTGACATATCCTGATCACATGGCCCCTCTGGTCTTTGTCCAAGGATGTGTTGGCTCTCCCATTTCTCATTTTCTTTACACTTATCTCTCTTTTCATAGTAGAATATAAACTCTAGAAGGCAGGTTCTCTTAGGACTGTATTCTCTGCTTCCAGATGAGCATCTGTTATTGGTAAGTACTTATGTGTTTGTTTGAGTGAATAGAAAAGACCTGGATGTATAAATTAATGAAGATTCATAGGAGAGAAGAAGCTTTGACTAAAGGAGGGCAAGTTGGGGTATAGAATGGCTTCTTTATAATGTGATCACAATAGAATGATTACACAGGAGGAGGGAGGCTTTCCACTTGGGCCCTATCACGATTTCCCAAGTCAGAATCAAGATCATGTCACCTTGAAAAAAAATTCCTCTTCCATACTTCCCTTAAAAATACCACCAGATGGATCCAATTTAAGTGAGAATATACACTGAGTGGCCAGATTATTATGATCTATGAATGCATAGTAATCTGGCCACTCAGTGTGTGTCCTATATAATAAAATGCTAATATGCAAATTGTCCCCTTGACCAGGAGTTCAACCAGAAGGCAGGCAGGCTGGCCAACCACCCATGTCCTCTCCCCTGGCCAGGCTGGCTGGACCCTACCCAAATATACACACACACTGAGTGGCCAGATTATTATGCGTTCAGAGATCATAATAATCTGGCCCCACTCAGTGTATATTTCATGGTCTAGCATGGCTGGAAAATTTTTAGGAGTTGAAGGAACAGAGTTCATAGCTCCTCACAGCAATTCTCTAGCTATGAGATTTTGGGCATATCACCTAAGCCTGTCTGTGTAATACTTTTGCCTCCTATTGTGGAATTAGCAAATTAAATCTCCTTTTTGGAAAGGGAAATGTAAAATAGATCTCTATTTCTATCTTCCCCCATCTCCATAGCCATATCTCTCTTGGCCCAGCCTTGATGAAAGGAATCATTGGTGAGACAAGGGATTTCACAGAGAGGAAACAGTCTTCAGCACCTAAAAATACCTTTGTATTCAGATGCTGTGATATGCAGCATTTTTATCCATAAACAAGATAGAGAAGGATACAGAATATTTAAACTCGTGAGTGAAATATGGGGCAAGGGTTTCAGGTAAAATTAATTTTTATTATGAGTAATTTCTTTTCATAAGTTAGATAATCTCCCCATATTTTCTCATATCCAATGTAAAGAGATTAAATCTTTTTGGAGACATCAAATTCTTAGACTATAGAAGAAACACTGATAGGCCACCCCCTGTATGTCCCTCTCACTGGGGACCTAGCCCACAACCTGGGCATGTGCCCAACTGGGAATCAAACTGGCAATCTTTAGTTGCATGACACCCACCCAACCAGGCCACACAGGCCAGAGCTAGGCTATATAGGCTTTCTTAATTTTAACTTAGGACAACCTCTATTCCTAAGACTTGGGTTAACTCTGGAGTTACAAAACATGTTTTGGAAAAAATGTGTCATGAACAGTTGCAAGAAGTATTTATGAAGTTTGTCTTCTCATTTGTACTAATTGTAAATAAACTCACAAATTCCACTTTTCAAAAGCCTATAATGGAGGAGGAAGCAGTCCAGCTTATATTTTTAAAATTACTCTTTTTTATGGCCTGGGGCAGGCAGTGATGGCAGGCCAGAAGGGGTTTATGGGGGAACAGAGGACATATGTAATATTTCAACAATAAAGCTTTAAAAAGTCAAAATAAATATCTTTACACACACACACACACACACACACACACACACACACACACACCCCGCTAAGGTGTCATCGGTAATCATGACTCTAGAGTTTCTTGGTCTAGGTTACTTTATAGGGTTGCTGTGGAAAATCAAGTGGAATGATTGCCTTGAAAACTTTTGATCTGTAAGACAAAAAAATCTGTGGAGTGTGTTGGGGAATGCTGTAGGTAGACTGAGCTGGGAGGAAGAGGGGGAGAGTAGGACAAACACTAACATTTACCAACCAAGGTCTTTGGAATAAACCAAGGCACATCGCCTCTTGTCTCCTTATAACAACCAGTAGAGATTAAGCCTCCTAGATATCCTTATTGTTAGAAAGATTATGACCTAAGTTCCTACTATATATAAAGGTCAAAATAACTAGTAAATGGCAAACATGAATGGATGTCCCAACAAATTTGTTTGCCTCACAATTATTATTTAGACTTTAAGAAATATGTTTTTATTGATCTTAGAGAGAAAGAAAGGGAGAGGGAGAGAGAGATAGAAACATCAATGAGATAGGAACATGAATTGGCCACCTCCTGTAACCCCTCTCGCCCCCCGCCCCCCCCCCCAAACTGGGGATTCAGCCTGAAGGCAGGCATGTGCCCTGCCAGGGAACCGAACAGGTGACCTCCCAGTGCATGGAGTGACACTCAACCAACTGAGCCTCACTGGCCAGGGCCACTTAGGCTTTTTAACATGTAAATGTCAATGTAGTACACCCTCTCCTCTCCCAATTAAATGCCCTGCCTCTGAGGTCCTCATGCCATGTGCTTAATTTGCCTCCTGGGCACTGAGGCCCTGGTTTCTATCATCCTCCAGATGGTGAAAATTAAATAGTCAAATCCATCCCAAACTCATTTCTAACCTCCTTAATCCAATTTTTTCCCCCAAAAGAGTTTGGGCATCTTCTAAGGTTGATTTTTTGTCCAGTCCCAAGTTTGGCTAAGTGAACTATTAGGAAGGGAACTAAATGGAATCACAGAACACATTAAGACACGCCTCAGGCTGCAGTGCGCTCTTTTTAACTCCAACTCCCATCTGTCGACGGTTCCCGAGGTGCAGTGCAGTGGTGTGCACGTTGAGTTTTTCTTTTTCTCTCCCTGAGATCCATGTCCTTCCTAACGAAGGTGTGACATAAGATCAGGACCTATTGCCCCAGGACAAGCAGAACAGGTCCATAGTGACGATAGCTGGGTCCCTGACACATGGATCTCATTTGGGGAACATGCTCCCCATGTCTTTTCTTTTCCTTTTCTTTCTGACACCTGTTCCCCAGTGGGTCCCCATGCACAGCCCGTGTCTGCAGGTTCCTCCTGGCACTGAGTACCAATGACGGGGCTGGAGGAATATTTTCGGGAAGCTTTGAGACACGGGAGGCTGCCCGCTTCTGCAGGGTAATAAAGAACCTGGCCAGGGCCCTGTTGTGGAGGAGCAGCACATGCTTCCAGGCCTCATCCTGAATTTATTCAGCACCTGCACTCGAAAAGCAATCAGCATTTCTCCTCGGTCTGAGCTTGATGTATGGGAGATGCTTCGTTCTCTTCGCTAGAAAATAACGACCTTGGACTTCATCCTCTGAAGGGCTCCTATAGTTCTGACACCTATGAGATTCACGTTCAAGGTGAATATCTTAGGCTTCTTCCCCTCTGTGGCTGGGAAAGATGTGCTCACTTCTGGAGACCTGGATAAATGGCTCCAAATGGCAGTCACAGTTGCCTTTTAAGGTAGTGGTTAAAGGATGTTGTTTCCAAGCTTGTATCATTCCAGTGGCTTGCCAGTGTAGTTGGCATAGAAACCGACTTTTCACCAGTGCGCATGACTGGGCCTGGTCCCAGCTCCCTTTTCCCTGAGTTAAGTGGGCTTCACCATCCTCCAAGTAAGCTGGCCTATCCGGGGCCAGGTCCTCACCTTTGCTTCTCTGTGTCAGATCACTTCTTTCCACTTCTCCCTGGCCAGCGCCTTCTCTACATTCACGTCTCACCGCCACGGTCTCCTCTATGGAGGGGCGTCTTTGATTCCCCTGATGGAATGCAGCCCAGGAGGCATCCTCACCTGTCAATACCTTTATTTCCTCTTGACCATTCATAGAAGCTGGATCATCCTGTTTACTTACTGTTTGTCCATTTTGCCAATGAGAACATATGGTGAGAAACAGAGGCCTTGTCTTCTTCATCATTATGCCCCCATATCCAGAGGAGCGCACTAATGACTCGTGAAGCAAATACGTAACAACAGCATAGCGTTGGATTCTTAACATATCATTTGCTAAGCACATATGTGATTGCCTATGCTCTCATATGGACTTTATGAGATGGATGCAACTCCCCCTCCCATGAACAGGGCAAGACACTGAGGCACAGGGAGGCAAAAGCTCCCCAAATTGATGGTGTGACTGACTGAGCTGACTTTATACTTCCTGGGAGAAGCTAAAACAGCAGACACCTTAGAGAATGGGATCTGGAAACTTGGAGCTTCTGCTGTGTTGTGACTGTTCCCGTTAAAGCGAGAAAACTCACAATTCCTTTGTCAGGTAATTAACAGAGCTCATTTAGGAAGTCAGCGTTTTTTACATTTCTATTCTCTGCACCTTTTCCCAGCTGGGGAATCAGGGCAGCAGGCATCCAGGGGCTCAGCACAGAGTCACCTGGTAGACACCCAGGACTTGGACCAGAAGCACTTTCTTTCCTTTTCAGCTTTTAATCAGACTCAAACCCCGTGCAAAGAAGGAAACCCCCTCAGTATGTTCAGATTAATGCAGCAAATATTTTGCAAGCTGATTTTCTTTCTTGGGTATTTGAATGAGCGATTCAGAGCAACATCAACCTTACTGGCTTTATTGAAATATTAAAGCATATAAATAATTTATATGGAGAGAGAGACTCACAGAAGATAAGAAATCTTCAGAACATTTCATATATAAATTATATACACTATTTGATTCAAGAAGTTTTATGTGTTACAATATGTCTATCTCCCCTCCTACATTTAGCCCACCCACTCTTCATAGAATTTGGGGGGAGGGAGGTTAAAATGAACATGGAGAAGAAAATGTGGATTTTGACTGCCAGTGTAAGCAGAGAACAACACAGACTATTGTCCTCACATCAGCCAGACATGTGACTCAGGAAAAGAGATGCATGTTTAGGGGAGGCCATATTAGTGGAGTTATTGCTGTACTTTAAAAAAAAATCAAGCTGGGTTGTGTCTTATTCCCTTCCCTGGCTCCAGCTCCATGCATTTCCTTTGTAACAATTGTAACAATTGTAGTTCCCCATTTAATTATTCTCACCCTCTAAACTTGGAAGCTGGAAAAGGACATTGCCTCATTCCCTGCTGCATCCCAGCTGCTATAGCTGTGTGACTTGGGGCTCAGTACTCAACCTCTCTGTGCCTCAGGTTTCTCACCTGGAAATGGGAGACAGAGAAAGTAGCTAAGTCAGGTTTTACTATGGAGAACACACATGTAAATGCAAATTGCATTAGAACAGTCCAGATCACCAGAGGGAAACTCAGAATTAGAGCTGTTCTTATTTTCAATGGAATATAAGTTGCTCTGAAAGGGACTTTTTATGTTCTGGTTCCCTAATGCTTGGACACAGCCTGTCATTGATAATTCTGGAATAAGTTACTACTCACTAAATTAATGTTTTAGATCCTTAGTAATTAGACTTTAATTCCGGCTTGCAGTATGGTAAAGAGTACACACATGCCTACATACACCTTTTTATGATGACCAGTGTAAACTTTTTGTGTTTTTGTTTTGGTTAATCCTCATCTGAGGATACTTTTTACATTAATTTTTAGAGAGTGGAAGGGAGGGAGAGAGGGAGAGAAAGAAAGAAAGAAACATCGATGTGAGAGGAACACATTGGTTGGTTGCCTCCCACACATGCCCTGACTGGGGCTGGGGATCAAACCTGCAACCCAGGTACATGCCCTTGACTAGGAATGGAAACCTCAACCGACTCCTCACCTCCAGTGCTCCGGTTGGCACTCTGGACACTGAGCTACATCCACTAGGGCCATCTTATATTTTTAAAGGGTCCTTCTGGCTGCTATATTTAAAATCTACTCTGGGAGTGCCAGGGACAAAGGGAGATTGGGTAGATGTCAATTGCAACCAACCTAGTGAGAGGTGATGGGCATGGACCAAGGTGATGACTGAGGACATGGGGAGACATGGTTGGATTTGAGTACATTTTAAGTTACAACAACTGGAATTGCTCTCACATCAGATTTGGGCTAGAAAATTAAGACAGGCTTTAAGGGTATCCACAAGGATTAACCTGAGAAACAAGCATCATGACATTGCCATTTTCTGAAGAGAAGACAGAGGAAAACTTATGTTTGCAGAATGAAGATCAGGAGTTCAGCTTTTGACATGTCATGTTTGAGATGATATCTTAATTATCTTATGGCTGCATAATAAATGTCCCCCAAACTTAGCATCTTGTCTTAACAAATACTTATTATCTCATGGTTTCTGTGAGGCAGGAACTCAGGAGCAGCTTATCAGGGTGGTTCAGGCTCAGGGTCTCTGGTGAGGCGGCCATCAAGATGTTGGCTGAGGCTGCATCATCCGAAGGCTTGACTGAGGCTGAAGGGTCCACCCCCAAGACAACTCCCTCGTATGGCTGTTGGCAGGAGGCCTCCGTTCCTCATCACATGGGTCTCTGGGTCTCTCTGTAGGACTTGGTGACTGTCTCACATCAGGGCAGCTGGCTTCCCCCAGAGTGAGTGGCTCAAGAAAGTAAGGCAGAGCCCTAGCTCGGTGACTCAGGTGGTTAAAGCATCTTCCTGTAATGAAAAAGGTTGTGGGGGGTTCCATTCATGGTCAGGGTACATACCTAGGCCAGAGAGAGGGGGGGAGAGAAAGAGAGATGGGGAGAGAGAAAGAGAGGAAGAGAGAGAGATAAAGGCACAGTGCCTTTTTGACCTAGTCTTGGAAATTATACACTGTCATTTACATAATATTCTGTTAGAAGAAAGTCGTTAATTCAACCCACACTCAAGAAGAGAGAAATTAACCTCCATCTGAAAGGCACTGTGTCAGTATTTTTGTTGTTGTTAATCCTCACCAGAGAATATTTTCCCCATTGACTTTAGAGAGAGTGGAAGGGGGGAAGGGAGTACGGAGAGGGGACGAGAGAAAAGCCCTTGTGAGAGGAGCACATCGATTGGTTGCTTTGCCTTGACCAGGGCTGGGGATTGAACCTGCAAACTAGGTACCAGGTACACACCCTTGACTGGGAATTGAACCTGTGAACCATTGGTGCACAGGATGATGCTCTAACCACTAAGTGATACTAGCTAGGGCCGGCCAGAACCTCAGTGTAGACTTTAGATTAATTACTTTGACCAGCTATTGTGAGGACAGCCAAGTACCAGGGGATATAATCACAGCCGGACATCTGGGAAGGCCCATCATTTGCCTTCAGCCCTCAGCTGTCTGAACTGGCCTCTGGCCGGTTCCCCTGGCTCAAAGCCAAAGCTGCTGTCATTTTGCAAGGGGGCTGTGCCACCAACTCGTCATCACAAAGATTGTGCAGGGAAGTAATAGCCCCCGCCTTAAATGTCAATTTATTGTTCCCACTCTGTCACACTTGATTAAAATACAGAGTTTGCCTCCAAGGCTGAAAATTAGCTTTTCCTTTTGACTGACTGCCATTCAGGTCTGAAAAAGAGCAACTCGTTTGTTTCAATATTTACCACATCCATTCAGAAGAGGTTTACATTATTGCCAATTAGGACTTAATTGGTATCCATAACTCAAACATTGGGTGGCTGTTTATGGAGTAAAAGCCATCATTCTCCTTTTATATCCTGACTTCCATAACCCTGAGGCCTATGCAACATCAGTGGAGGAATTTCTTTTCCAGAAGATGGGGCTGGTGGAGAATGTGAAAATCCTTTCAGGTCTTGGGCCAGGATGTGGCTGGAGGCAAGAATTAATTGTCCAGTTGAATGGGAGATGGTGAAACCCCTGTGTTAGGCATCTGCTCTGCTTGCCTTCCCAATTTGCGTTTCCCAATGTTCTGCTTGCAGGAACCTGACTTGGCTCTGGAGAGCTCCTCTGTTGCTTGGACTATTGCAGTATTCTCCCAGTGTGGCTCCCAGATTTTACTATTGCCCCCTGAGCCTAGTCTCAACACAGCAGAGAAAGTGATCCTTTTTTCCCTCTCCATTGTATGTTTTTGGCTCCTTCATAAAATATTATTTGCCCCAAATATGTGGATTTATTTCTGGGCTCTCAATTCTGTTCTGTTGGTCTATGTGTCTGCTTTTCTGCCAACTCCGTGTTGGTCTGATTGTCATAGCTCTGTCGTAAAATTTAAACTCAGGGAGTGTAAAACCTCTGACCTCCTTCTCTTTCCTAAGAATTGTGTTGGCTATTTGGGGTCTTTTGTGGGTCTATACAAATCTCTAATATTTGTTTTATTTCTTTTAAAAAATCAGGATTTTGACGGGGATTGCATTAAATCTATATATTGCTTTGGATAATATGGACATTTTAACTATGTTGGTTCTTTCAACATCAACATCAAAGATTTTTCTATGTCACTGTGTCTTTTTAAATCTCTTAACAATGCTTTATAGTTTTCAGTATATAGGGGCAATGTAAAGATGGTATATCAAAGAATTGTACACTTGAAACCTACATAATCTTATTACCACTAAAGGCCCAGCACATGAAATTTGTGTACCGGAGGGGGATTACATTCATGCACTTCACTCCAGCTTGAACCCTCTCGAAATCCAGAACCCCTCTGGGGATGTCCTACTGCTGGTTTAGGCCCAATCCCATGCCCTCTCATAATCAGGGGCTGCTGGCTTCTAACTGTTTGCCTGATTGCCTCATCACCCCTAACCACTTGCCTGCCTTATCACTCCTAACTGCTCACCTGCCTGCCTATTTGCCTCTAACTTCCTTTGCCTCCGCCCTGCCATGGTGGCTTTATCTGGAATGATGTTTGGAAGGTTGACTGGCTGTCTGGTCTAATTAGCATGTTATGCTTTTATTATTATAGATTGTCATCCCAATAAAGTTAATTAAAAATATTTCACATCATGTGACTCCTCTGCTTCAAAGCTCCACACCTGCCTGTCTCACTCAGGGCGAGGCCAACATCTGTGCAGTGGCTCCCAGAGTCTTGCCCACCCATGATCCAATGCTGCTCCAACATTGCATCCTGTGACCCTGTACACAGTCTGGACAGCATGTATTTGTTTATTGTCTGTCTCTTCCCCGAAGCTATACACTCCAGGAAGGCAGGGAATAGTTATGTTTATTTACATAGCCCAGTGTTGTTATTATGTCTTCCTGTTATGCCCTGGTAATCTCAGATCTGCCACTATCTTTGGGTGTTTTGTATCCACATGCTGCACCCTGGCTTTCCAATGCCTCTCACAACTCAGCCCTCTCATGATGCATCAGGTGGTGAAATAACCTCTCCTTTGTTACTGTTATCCCACACCATTCCATGTCCCTCTATGTTTGCTGTAGTAAACTAACTCATGGAAATGTATGAAAGTACGTTGGTTCTAAAAAGCTTTTATTGTATTCAAATGCATGTCTGATTGGTGGAATTTTAGGCAATTTGCCAACGTTTGAACCTGGAGGTTCCTGGGCTAGGAAGTGTCCCATGATTCACATGGTGGCCCTAGACAGGTTTCTCTCAGTCTTCCCTGTATTTAAAAGGAGAGGAAGTTAATATTAAACACACACACACACACACACACACACACACGAGACATCCTATCTAATAAGAGAGTAATATGCAAATTGACCATCACTCCAACACACAAGTTGGTTGCTTGCATGTGATCAAAGATGGCTGTCCCCATTTGGACACAATATGGCCACCACAAGAGGGCCGGCAGGAGAGGGCAGTTAGGGGAAATCAGGCTGGCAGGGGAGCAGTTAGACATTGAACAAGCTGGCAAGAGAGTGGTTAGGGGGTAATCAGGCTGGCAGGCAGAAGTGGTTAGGAGCAATCAGACAGGCAGGCAGGCAGGCAGGCAGGTGAGCAGTTGGGAGCCAGCAGTCCGGATTGTGAAAGGGATGTCCAACTGTATTGGGATTGGGCCTAAATGGGCAGCCAGACATCCCTCAAGGGGTCCCAGATTAGAGAGGGATGCAGGCTGGGCTGAGGGACACACACACACACACACACACACACACACACACACACACATCATAAATGAATTTCATGCACTGGGCCTCTAGTTTTATATAAAAATCCAAGTCCCAGTTTTTCCTGAAAAATTGGACATTCTGGAAAATTTGTCCTGGCATCATGGTCTCGAGATGAGAATCGTCCCACCCCTTTGAAGGAGGCATGAATTCTCCATTCACTGCTGTCCCATCAGGGCCTCTGCACTCATTCATGTGAACCTTTGGCCTTGGTTCAAACCCTGAGTTAACGTGTCCCGGGCTCTGTTTGTGAGCTCAAAGAATCTCTGGCATGGGTCTCAGAGGTTCTTAATGCCCATATTCACTGACAACATGGGTAGAAACCTCTCCTTCAATGGGCATGGATGGCTTGTCTCAACATGAACCCAAGAATCTACATTTTCTTCCTGTTCTGATGGTGCTATTAAAGATTAAGATGCTGAGGTCCAACCCTAGGCCAGCCTAATAAACCCTGGGACCTGATACCCCATCTGGGTGCTTTCTTACCCCTCTCAGGAGATTCTAAATGTGCAACTAGGGTTGAGGCCCACCTTGGAAGTGCCTCTTGTGATTTCCGTCCCAGGGGACCTTGTAATTCAAAGAGTGCAATTCCTGGGAGTGCAATTCAGAGAGTTCACTTGGCCTAAGGAAAAACCAGAGATGACTCTGATGACCCCAACCTTAGCACAGTCTCTCCAGGTGTGACCTCCAACCCTTGCCCCCAGGTGAAGCAGACCTCTAATTGGCTGAAGTTTCCTTAACTAGCTTTTGTCTTTTTAAAAAAAAAAAAAAAAATATATATATATATATATATATATATATATATATATATATATATATATTATTGATTTTTTTTACAGAGAGGAAGGGAGAGGGATAGAGAGCTAAAAACATCGATGAGAGAGAAACATCGACCAGCTACCTCTTGCACAACCCCTACTCCTACTGGGGATGTGTCTGCAACCAATGTACATGCCCCTGACCGGAATCGAACCTGGGACCTTTCAGTCCGCAGACCAATGCTCTATCCACTGAGCCAAACCAGTTTCAGCCAGCTTTTGTCTTTGTTGGAACAATAAAAGGCCATGGAAAACAAGGGATGGGAAAGAAACAAGATAAAATAGCATGACCGATTCCTGACTGGAAGATCCTCTCCTTTGTCTAACGGGCTCCTAAGAGAACTGAACTTTTGGGCATCATTAATTTTGCATTTGACTCAGGACTGGATTTTAAAGCTTTTTTTTTCAGAGCAAGTTTGCTCTCCATCTTGCAATCCCTCCCCAAACTTTACCTGTAATTAAATTCCAACATCCTCGTTTCTCTGAGTTGAGATTTACAGCAGCCTCCTGAAATGACCCCTGACTGTCAGATATGTGCCTGGAAATGTAATTAGAGACACATCCCCTCAGCCTCAGGACCAGGAGAGGGATGGCTGATCCCCAGGGACCCAAGAGGTGGCTGCACACTCACAACCTGTGCACCTGCAGGCCTGCTACCCTGGCAGGTGATTTATTGCAGGCTGATCTTAAAAGCAGTCCTTCCGATATTTTTGTCATTTCTATGAAGTGCTTCAGCCTGCTCTGGGCTAGGGAAGAACAAACTTCCAAGTGCCTTCACGTTAACACATTTTCCCAGTGGACCACAATTCACGGAGGACGCTGCTGATGGACCAAGCTTGGAGCGCAATCGATGGGACAAGGTAATTAGCTGTGGGTCAGTGGCGAAGGGAAGGACGTGGTGAGCGTGTGTGGCTGATGACTCTCAGACTGTTTGATGTTGGATCAGCACTCCTCCTGCAAAACTGCACCCAGGCTGTCTCCTCCAGAGCAGCGGCTGCAAAGCCTTTTTGGCGAAAAGGGGAAATAATGCATGCAGGTCCGGGTCAGGCAGTAGAGCAGCTGCTTAGACAGAGTGTGCCCCTCCAGGGAAGAGGAAATTAGATTTAACTGCCATTCCTCATCCCTAAGGGGTGGAACTGTGAAAAGACTCCACGTCCCCTTGTAATCACTGCATATTTGAACCAGGGCAAAATTAAAAATAGGGTTATTCATCAAAAGTGGCTCATTATTTTCATTAGGGCGTGCAATCTGTGCTTTGCTAATGCAGATCAAAACCCAGCGGCATGTTTATCAGATCTGGCCCAAGGAATTCTAATAGGTTAGGCATCAGAGGAATGTTCCAGGACCTGTCCCGCCTGTTGGCTTTCTTGAATATAGCCATGGAGCATTTGGAGGATGGTTTCTAATGGGGTCTCCCTGATCCCCAAGTCACTTTATTAAAGAGCTGTGCTGGTCAGTGGGGGAAACCTTTGAATTTATTTGTGTCCATAGTACATTAGTATAAAACTGCATAGTGAGAAGTACATTTTATTCCACATAAGTCTCATTCATTCTTCACTAACGAGTACTGGTGAGCAGAGGGGCTGTGACTTTCAATATGTCATTCTTCTGGTCTCAAGTAGATCCTAGTCATGGGAGAGAGCCATGTAATGAACATGTTATGTTTTTTTGCTTACTGACACAGCACCCTTTCTGGAAAGGATACCTCTGCCTCATCACCACAGTCAGCTCTCAGTGGACCAGCCTCATTAGGATGTGATCCTGCGGGCTTTACCATGGCTAATTGTTCAGGGGTGAGAACCTGATTCTAGATGTGCAAATAAATCATTTTCCTAAGAATTGTGGAAAACAAGAAATTGTCTAAAGTAATAAAAATCTTACATCTATAGATTCAATGCATAGTACATGTATTATATTCAAGAATGTCAGTATTCTTTTAAAAAAATAAAATATATATATATATATATATATATATATATATATATATATATATATTTTTTTTTTTTTTTTTGCAGAGAGGAAGGGAGAAGGATAGAGAATTAGAAACATTGTTGAGAGAGAAACATGGATCAGCTGCCTCCTGCACACCTCCTACTGGGAAATGTGCCTGCAGCCCTTGACCGGAATCGAACCTGGAACCTTTCAGTCAACAGGCTGGCACTCTATCCACTGAGCCAAACCAGTTAGGGCTGCCAATACTCTTTTAAATTCTTTTTAAATCTTTTCAAATAATCTACAGCTTACTTTGCAGTTCTTGTGGCTATAACATCTTCACCACTGATAATTATACTTTTTAATAAAAAGAGTGCTAAATTCAAGTTAGCCTTATTTTATATCTACATCTTCAAATATTTAAAAACTTCCAATGGAGAGCTACCATTTTTTTTTCCATTTAAGGGAAGAACCTAATTCTTGGGAAATCCATTTGAGTCTCCAAAAGGAAGTTTGGGTGTATGGTTTAGATGGAATATTATGGCTAAAGAATTCTGCAAAATGTCCTTGGCTGAAGACAGGACTCAAGATGATGAAATGAGGAAAATTATAGTTAAGCTTTTATTCAGCTGATTCAGATATTGGTCCATTGGCAAGAAACGTGAGGCCATTGTATTCTCCTGACTTTAGTTATCCATATTGAAGTACTTCAATTGCCAGAGAGACTCATGTCTACACTAGAGGTATGATTCTGGTTGAGTTCTGTGAGAGGCAATTCTTATTCATATAAGCTCTAAGGGGAAAAGTTCTCCCAAAGTCTAAACATAAAACCTTCACTTCTTTTAAACCACCAGCTTAAGTAATAAGTACTCAAGTCAGTCTCTACTTTTCCTGAGTAAGTTACTTCTCAGCTGAAGTTATTAGACCTAGCCAGTAAAAATACACGATGCTCAATGGAATCTGAATGTTAGATAAGTAGTGAGTAGTTTTGTAATATAAGAATGGTGCATACAATATTTGTTCTATGTATGGGACGTGCTTATACTTAACATTTATTTGTGTTGATCTGAAATTAGACTTTAATTGTGCATTTTATATTTTACCTGGCAACCCCAACAACACTGCAATGGATAAAATCACGTATAATTGAAAGATGAGCTGAGTCTTATTCTGAAATGGAGTTGAAGATGTCAAAAAGGAAGAAATGAAAGTTTCTTACCGTTTCTTGTGGCTATGAGAGTTATAGAGATTAAACCAGTGGCTCCTAAAACTAGCCTGCATCTATAACAACATTTGTACTGCTTCATAGCAGGATGAGAAGAAAAAAAAAAAAACATGTGATATTTTTATGAAATTTAAGTATACTTAATTTTCAATGATTGTTTGTTTTGAATTTTTCCTTTATCATTAAAAGCATTTTTCTTTCATAAAATGATAATAATAGTCTATGGTAGGATGCCGTTGCTTTGGTGAATGGTTTCAAACCAAAAGTTGGCAATATTATGTCAGTGCCAATCTATTTTGTTTAAATTCATCTGAGAACCCTAAAAATAAGGAACCACTGGATTAAATGTTTGTTTACTTTGTTATTCCTTACCTGAGGATATTTTTCCATTGATATTTGGAGACAGTGGAAGGGAGAGAGAGAAAGAAAGATTAAAAAAAAAAAGAAGAAGAGAGTGACAGAAACATAAACCTGCAAACCAGGTATGTGTCCTGATCTGGAATCAAGCCTTTGGTGTGTGCCAACACTCTAACCACATAGCAACACTGGCCAGGGCCACAGGATTTTATATATATATATATATATATATATCTGAAATAAATGACATGGTTTTAGTAAATAGATCCAAATCAGAAATACCATATATTCAGTATCCGTGAGCTGCCGGACAAGCAAGGCTGCCTGCCTTCAGATGACTAGGCTCTGCTACCACATCTTGTTGAAAGATGGAAGAAAAATAAAGGTCATGTGAAAAAGAAAAATAGCATTTGACTGTGTTCCTTTCTATTAATAATATTTTTATTCCTCTCACCCAAATACCATCCTCTCAAGTCCTTACGGATTCCATTTGTCTTTGACTCACATAAGAACCCTCTCTCCTTCATGAAAGAAGGAAGTAGCAATGTACTAGGCTTCAGTCTATGACAGGGTCTTTTTTCCTTGGTTGTTTTCATTGTTCGGCTTTAGTAAACAAGATTATGTTTTTTTCAAGGGTCTTTTAAAGGTCACTCTCTGGCTCCTTATCCATTACTGTTTAACAAATGGCCTCCATACTTAGCAGTTTAAAACAACACACACTTACTACCTCACAGTTTTTGTGTTTCTCTGATTCAGGGTTTCTTACAAAGCTTCAATTAAGGGGTCAGCCAGGCTGGGGTTTCACCTGGAGTCTCACTGGGAAAGGATCCACTGCCAAGATCCCTCAGTGGTGGTTGGCAGAATTCACTTCCTTGTGGGCTGTTCGGTGAAGCTCAGCATGTCCTCTCTGGGTTTTGGTTGGTGGTCACCCTCAAAATGATAATTCGGTGAGAGGTCAAAGACAATATATTTTTAAAAGAAGTGACATTATAATAATGTCACTGTCTTGTGGGCATCTCCATTATGGCAGCTGGCATTGTGAGAGCCAGAAGTAGACAGTCTGTTAGCAACATGAAAGTTACTGTCTTTTCTAACCTAATCACAGAAGTGATTTCCCATCACCTATGCTGTATCCTATTAAGGCAAAGTCATGACATCCATGCACACTCAGGGAAAGATGATTATACCACAACTAGTGGCCTGGTGCATAAAATATGTGGTTGGGATGGGAGGGTATCCTTCACCCCAGCCTGCACTCTCTCCAATCTGGGACCTCTTGAGGGATGTCCGACTGCTGATTTAGGCTAAACTGGCAGTCAGACTTCCCTTTCACAATTTGGGACTGCTGGCTCCTAACGGCTCACCTGCCTGCCTGACAGCCTCTAACCACTTTGTCTGCTGGCGTTCTCCCTCCCAACTGACACCCTCCCCCCGCTGGCCTAATTACCTCCAACTGCTCCCCACACTAGCCTGATCACCTCCAACTGCCCTCCCCTCCTGGGCTGATCACTCCTAACCGCTTCTGCCTCAGCCCTGCTACCATGACTTTGTCCAGAAGGACATGCAGAAGATCTCCCAGTCTAATTTGCATATTACCCTTTTATTAGTATAGATGTCAATACCAGAATGTGGGTCTCATTGTGGCCATTTTAGACCAAATTCCCATTCTCAATCTTGCCTCCTCAATTTTATTTTTCTTACAACATACAATACTGTTCTCTTCATGATAGGTGGGTATGGAGCCCATCTCATGTCAAAACTAATCCCATCTACAAGAGATTTACCATGTCTGTTATCAACAATGTTGTAACAGGTTCACAACATCCAGCCAATCAGAAAATATTTTAAGTCTATTAAATTTTAAAAATATATGCTGAATTGAAGTATTAGTGGAACAGTTGTAGACTAATAGTCATATCTTTCACAATTGCATCCTTTCTACCATCACAGATTTAGCAGGGGCTTGCTATCCAGTAATAGATGATTCTTTGGGTCTTTTATCTATTAAGTCCTTTAAAATTTTTTCATTTCAGAAGGTGATCTTGATCTCTCCACAGTGACAGCCTAAGTAAGGGGCTATGAAGCAAGTTCCACACCAATTTGTTATAAATCATTAGGACATGATGTGAACCCTTGGGATCATATACCTTTTAACGTGGATGCCTTAATTGTATGTACATTGCTTGTGTTGGAAAGATACAGAATTTTAATGCAAGTGGTGAGCATATCTTCCAAAGAGAACACTGTCACTGAGGGACAATTAATTAAACTTTTATATAAGTGAAAGTTTAGTAAAAGATGTTAAACACCACTAGGAGATATAATTTTTGAATTATAGTCTCTGATAATTACATAATTAGAATGCAAGTCTCCCTGTCATAAGAGAATTTTATTTCATTTTTCTTTGTACTTCAATTTTTTTCCTAGAGATTAATTTAGGAACGAACACATTGCAAACATTGAAAACAGAGAAAAATGTTAAATAGTCAGATACTTAATTTACCATTTCTTTGGTGGCAGAATATGTATAGTTTAGTTTAACTTGCCCATGCATGGAAATCATTTTATTTAACAGCACAATAAACATTTATAGGAAACATTAATATTGTATTACAAAGTTAAATTATTATTATATCACTTATTATAAAAATATATTGGCTTTGACCTCCCATGGAATTACCATTTTGAGAACAAAAGAAATACTAAATCCTCAGTATATTGAAGCAGATATCTAGAAGCAGATCAGTCTTACTTAGAGTTTTAGAGGTAAAGCTAAAAAAAGACATTATTTAGAGCTTTAGAACAATTAATATACTTTTATAATTAAAGAAAATGTGCATTGATTCTATAGATTATTTATTTCAGTCATTCAACTCAACTCACCTAAACCAGTTGCTTGAATGAATTAAAAATAATTTTAAATGAATCGATGAATAAAGTCTAACAAATTCTGCCTTAAACCTTTTATAAATTTGGAGACAAAAAGTTTAAAACAAAGAATTCTTATATTAAATTTCTATTAATTATTTATAATATATTTGCTTTGTACCATGATTTATCAATGTCTTATGTTTGAGGATAAGCCACAATTAATCAGATTATTGAGAAAGTTGTCCTTGTTAACTGAAATAGTTATCTAGCTCAAGAGTCACCGGGAAAGACTTTTTGTTTCAAATTCTGTTATGAAAAAATGACTACAATTAATTTATTCAGAAAGTCCATATTAAGCATATAGCATATTCTAGACACTTGTCCAGGCACTAAGGATATAAGGGAAAACAAACAAGGCAAGAGTCTCAATCTTCAGCAAGCTGACATCCTGGAGAGAAAGCAATAATAAATATAACCAATTACATAGTTATTTTTATTTTATTCTTTTTAAAATGGTGCTAAGTCATGGTAAGGAGAATCTTCCCTAGGCAAGCACTGGGTTGCTGTATTAAATATCGTGGTCAGGGTAGAAGCCTCATTGAGGAGCTGTTCTTTCACCAAAGTACTTCCTTATGGAGGTGCTAGAGCAAACTATACAGATGGATATTGCGGGCAAGGACATTCTAGCAACAGAAGTGGCAAGGCCAACACCTTCAAGTGGAAGTATGCCAAGGGACAGTGTGGGAGCTTACCTTTATTATATTGCATAGGATGGCCATGATGGGACTATAGTGTAATGACCAAAGGTTTTAGAGAGCTTCAAGGTAATTCAAACATGAATGTGCCTGATTCAGGCCTGTGCATTGGAAAGGTCGCAATGTTGGGGTTGGATTTATACCAACATCCTATACTTTTCACATGCTGGTAATTTTAAAGAATCCAAAAAAGAATGTGGTGTTAAATATTGCTCTCCAAGTGACAAGAGTCACATTTATGAAATAAAAACTGAGTAAATGGCATTTCTAAAGCAAGTGGGGCATGAACAGATACTGTCACCATTCATTGTGAAAGGAGGTGATTGAAAATTCATCAAGTTATATGGGAGCTTCTTGGATAAGGAAGACATTGAGTTGTATATTAAATTAACGGTGAGACTGTGAATTCAAGTGGAGGTGGTATTGCTCTTGCTCTCCACATATCACACATCTACTTTAATATGAATTACTGAGTAAAGGAATGGGGTAGTCCTGATCACCCCCAATGGTACTGCTGCCTGGCATTTATACCCTTAGAGAAGTCCCTGTGCCTATTATACCAGGTTGGCCTGTATGACCACTAGAATCCCAGGAAAATGATGACATGTCACACCTGAGATTAGGTTACAGAAAACATCATAGTTTCTCTCTCTCTCTCTCTCTCTCTCTCTCTCTCTCTCTCTCTCTCTTACACACACACACACACACACACACACACACACACACACACAATGTCTTTACCTGATTGCTCCTTCAAGCCAACAGCCATATGAGTGAACCATCTTGGTTGGAAGCTGATTGCCCAGCCTCAGTCAAGCCTTCAGATTACTGCATTCCCAGCTAACAACTTGGCTACAATCTCATGAGAAACCCCAACCCAGAACCACCCAGCTATGTTGCTCCTGGACACCTGACCCACAGACTTTGTGTGACTTAAGTGTTTTTTGTTTGAAGTCATTAAGTTTGGGATAATTTTTTAAATATAATGATAAACAACCAATACCAGACCAAAGCAGGTTTTGACTGCAATAGATGTTTCTGGCTATAAAGTAACTGATCAGGGGGTGGTGGGGGATAGTGGGGAGATAAGGACACATATGTAATAACTTAATAAAAATAGAAAGAAAACAAAAAAAGTAACTGCTCAGAAAAGTCAGAATCTCCTCTTCCTAAACTACTTAGGACATGAGAAGAATTTGAATAGTAACCAGAGAGACACTTCTTTTGGCTGATAACATTTGCAGTGGAGCTAATACGATTGCTTTCCACCTACACCAGGATACAAAGAACACCTGTGGGAAATTGTCTTAAAACAATGCAGATAACTGAGTAAAACTGAAGCCAATGGAGACACTTCAGGTCCCCATACTTCTCTAGATGAACAACACCAATAAAACAACTCAATAATAACTCCCATTTACTTAGAACCTAGTATGTTCTAGGCACTTCATGAATGATGCACAAATAATGCACTGCCTTATTTCATTCTCAAATCATTCCATGAAGTAAGTGCTATTGCTCTCATTATTCATAAGAGTGAGGCACGTGAGATTTAGTGCAGTGCCTCCAAACTAAATGCATCTACTAAGCTTCCCTGAAAAGGCAAACATTACAGCCTCCATTTTGCAAGTAAGAAAACAGAGAATCAGAGAGAATAAGTGGTTTTAAATATATCAGAAATAATTTCCTCAAGAGTGCATGGTTATTCAATGAGCCGCTTCGCTGAGGTTTTCAATCTTACTCTGTATAACGTCGACCCTCACATCCTTTCTCCCAGGTCGCATAGAATAAAAGCAATCTACCACCCATTAATAACAGCGTTTGCTGGAAAAACATCTCTAACCTAAAAAATAACAGTAATAATAATAATGGTGTTAAGGTGACACCTTTCCTAGGTCCAGTTAGGTTTCTATGCAGATGTGCAGGATGGAGTCCCAAAGACTTGCTCTGATGAAAATATTTTGGCAATTCCTTTTTGCACTCTTGTATGTGAATATTTTGGCCCCTAGAACAGGACGGGGCAATGAGGATCAAGAATTTCTCTCGAAATGACAGAAAACACAGGGAATGCCAGCTGGGGAGAAGGGAGAATAAGCTGCATTCGCTGCATTCATTCCTGAGAAGGTCCCAGAATGTAACAAGAAACCATCTGCTTTTTCTTTTTTGTTCTCCTTTAAGAACAGCTTGTGTTTGCAACTCACAATTTAAAACAAGGTAATAACCTGCAGGACTTTGTGAAGCATGCGTCACACTGCCTTTTTTTTTTTCTTCCCTCGTTCTCATTTTCCCCCCCCTACTTATTTTTTTTTCCACTCTGTGTTTGCATAAAGCAGAATGCAAAGAAGATATTTGCATGTTGCAACTTGGATAATAAAATGCTTCTGACCATGGCCTGAGTTGCCTTTTTGTGTGTTTTCTGAGCATTCCAGGATCCTGCTGAGAAATACATATGATAGGAATCAAAGTAATACTCACTTAGCTGTAAAAAGCACCCTGGGCTGACTCTGTGGCTGGCGTGGCCCACCTCCTGCTCACACTATGCAGGGAAGCATTCCTGCACCCTGCTTTATCTGCCACAGCACCTGGTAGGGACATGGAAATAGCTATTTTGAGGAGGGAAGATGGGAGCAGTTTTATATGTTTACTCTTCTCATTAGGATTCATCTCCAGTGCTTTGATGTGTGTGCCTTCCTCCCCTGCCCAAGTTTTCTTAATGATTCAGACTCCCCTACTGCTGAAGTGCTAACCAAGGAGAGTTTACTGCAGGAAGAAAGATGGAGGGGCTTCTGGGGTTTCCCGGGGAAACCGCCTTAAAGATCTTTGGCGGTCAGCAATTAGATGATATTGCAGTGGTTCCGAACGCTTAGTCTTTTCAGGTGAGAATCCTGGATCCTCCACTTACAAGCTCTGTGACCTTTGACACATTGCTATACTTCTCTGAGACTTAGATCTCTTGCCTACAACATGGGGATAAAATAGTGCCCATCTGGAAGGTTGATATGAAGGGGAGATTATTAGAAGGTGCCCAGGATGGTATCTTGAACACAGGAAGCACTAAGGAGAAAAACCAACACCTAAGGCAGGACATTTCCAAAATTTAATAACACTGTATCATGTTTTCTCCCACAAGGCAGAACCTCTGCACACATGGTGGTGAGATTCACAATAAATTTATATATATATATATATATATATATATATATATATATATATATATATAGTGGCCAGATTATTATGATCTCTGAATGCATAATAATCTGGTCACTCAGTGTATATCCTATACAATAAAAGACTAATATTCAGCCTTCCACTGGTTAAGACCTCCAAGAGCAAAGGCCTACCGAGGTGAGGATGCCCCTACTGTCACCTGTAGAGGGGCAGCACTGAGCTGGCCAATATTTGTGGTGCTGCTTGTCCTGGCTCAGGGGAGGCGTTCCACTAAGTCTGAAAGACTAAGACATCGCGGGGACTCTCCGCCACCGCCCGCGACCAGCTCGGCCCTGCCTTTGCGCCACACCCTCGGATCCCGCCGCCTCCACCGCTGCCACCGCCCATGGCCTGCTCTGCCAGGCCTTCGCGCGCGCTGTGCTGGCGCTGAGCCTTCCGTTGGCAGACCCGGAGAATCCTCTCTCCGCTGCCACATGGCCAGGCCAAAGCATCAGACACTACCACCATTCGGATTTTAAAACTACAGGGGAAATTGAGCCACAGGAGCTACCATCGCTGCCGCACCCGCCGTCGCCCCCCAAAATGGGAATCCACCGAAATCAGAGCTCACTACGCCCTGGGCTCACAGAGAGTGAGGCTTCAGAAATTAGCCTCTGCATCCACAGCAGCTCCACATCCACACCAAAGAGGACACCATTGAGGGCGAACTCTCCCTATGCAGCCATCACAGCCCGCCCAGCACACTCACCATGCTGGGAGGGAGATGGAGTGCGCTGGTGAGGAAATGGCACGGCACCTTCCATTAGCCGCCCAGGCAGGCCCTTCCTCCGATGCCCACATGGCCGAGCTGAAGCTCTTGCCACCACCGCCATGTGAACTTTAAAACTACAGTGGTAATTGAACCACAGGAGCGACTGTCACTGCTGCACCTGGCACTGCCACCGGCCACTGCCGCCGCGAATAAAGGAAATCCACCGAGAACAGAGCTCACCATGCCTTGGGCTAGGGAGTGGGCGACCTCAGAACTTAGCCTCCATGTCTGCAGCTGCTCTGCTCCCACACCGAACGAGACACCTTTGAAGGTGGTCCCCCCGCCTGCAACCATCTCAGCCCAACTGCAGCTGTCCCAGCCTGCCCGCCATGCTAGCAAGGAGCTAGTGCGGCGCCTCCAATATGCGACCCCAACACCCTAGAGGGGCCGTGTGCCCCGGGTGAGCCGAGTGTCCCAGGGGACCGAGTGCCCAGGGTGAGCCGTGTGTCCCAGGGGGCCGTGTGCCCCGGGTGAGCTGAGTGTCCCAGGGGGCCATGTGCCCCGGTTGAGCCGAGTGTCCCAGGGGGCCATGTGCCCCAGGTGAGCCGAGTGTCCCAGGGGGCCATGTGCCCCGGGTGAGCCATATCCCCCAAAGGGGTCGGGTGTCCTGGGTGAGCCGTGTGTCCCAGGGGGCTGTGTGCTCCGGGCGAGCCGTGTGTCCCAGGGGAAGCAGTGGGACCCAGGGGAAGGGGCAGTGAAAACCAGAGGAGGAGCGGACTCTATTCATATGGTCCTGAGATAGTCACCATAAAACAAGCAGAATGCCAAATGAGGAGCGGATTCTATTCATGGAGTCCTGAGATGGTCACCATAAAACAAGCAGACTGCCAAATGAGGAGCGGATTCTATTCATGGGGTCCTGAGATGGTCACCATAAAACAAGCAGATTGTCAAATGACAGCGGGGAGGGGAAGGAGACCTGGGGGGAGATAGGAGAACAACCAAGGGACTGGTATGCATGAACATAAGTACAACCAATGAACACAGAACTCTGAGGAGGGAGGGCATAAATGGGAGGTGTGTGTGTGTGTGTGGGGGGGGCAATGGTAAGCTATGTACACATATAATACCTTAATAATAATAAAAAAAGACTAATATTCAAATTATCCCCTCTACCAGGAATTTGACCAGCAGGCAGGCTGGCCAATGGCCCATATCCCCTCCCCTGGCCAGGCTGGCTGGACCCTCTCCATGCACAAATTCATGCACTGGGCCTCTAAAATATATATATTATGATCTCTGAACACATATTAACCTGGCCACTCAGTGTATTTAGTCATATTTAATTACCCATAAAATTCATTAAATAGCTCTCAAGTGAGAATTGTAAGGTCTACTCCAGTGTCTCTGGATCCAGATAAATCTTTGTTGGGGGCCATCCCGTGCATTGTAGGGTGTTTAGCAGCATCTCTGGCCTCCATCCCCTCGGTGCCCAGAGACTATCACAGCCCTGTCATAACCTTAAGTGCCCAGATATTTTCAAGTGTTTGCTGGGGGTCAAAGCTGCCTTTGTTATCAGCAATCTAATTGATCTCACCAACCTTTAAAATTGCTGGCATATGCCATTCTACGTTTTGTTGAGAAGAAAGCAAGGAATATATGAGGCTTCACAGGTCAAAAGGCCTGCTGGTCTTGTTTGAACTTGGATTTCAGGGAACAGATTCAAACTTCACTTCTTGTATGGATGCCCAGTAAGTGCCCATGAGCTATAGTTATTGGGAAGGAATAATTGCAAACTTGTTAAGTTCTTAATTTCCTCTTTCTTTGTATGTGATCTCTTTAAATTAAAATGTTCTCTTTTTAGTTGGTTGTAGATGAGGTGGCTCAGGCCTGTATACTGCATGAGAGGACTCATCTTTAGAACTGGAGGATTTAGAACTGGACTGTTCTGGGGGAAATTTCAGGGTTAAAATTATTTTTGGGGTGATTTTGAATTTTTTAATGTTTTGATGCTGAATTTTGGAAGTGGCTGCAAAGCCCTTATCAGTTCTTGGGTATTAGTGCCACATTCAATAGGCTGTTCAGCTACTGTCTGTCAGGTATTTTATTATTTTATTTATGTCTTGCAATTATTAATAGATTTTTTGGTCAACTTCAACAAATATAGATGTATATTTTCATTTTCTCTTGTTTTTAAAAGTTCAGGTATATCATTTTCTGCAATGTGAACAGTACCCAATTGTGGTCAAGATGGTAAAGTGTGTTCAGACTGTGCTTTGTTCTCTCAGCTATGAGAGCTTAGTGATGCTGGATAAAATACCAGATGGGAAGTACCAAACAAAACATAGCTTTGCTTAGGATCCAGATGTGTCTTTCCTCAAGCTGGGCTCTAGGTCCGATGCAAACACTCCTGGTGGGGAAGACTCTGCTTGCAGCTCAGGGAGCCAGGATCACTGGGAGTGGGGAAGGAAGGATACCAGAGGCCTGCTTGGAGGCTAGTGCTGGGTAGGACTACTCTGCAAAGGAACTAACTTTCAGGAAGTTAAAAACCTAGGGCAATAGGAGGCCACCCTCTCAACCATGCAGTCCGAAAAGGAACACAACCAGCCCTCACTCAGTGACTGGACATGAGACATCTTCTGTCTCCACACACCTGGAGTCTTTATTGCTATTGAAAGATCAATGCTAGATTGGAGATTCAGAAGGTTAGGTAAAGGCATATACAAAAGGTGTGTGTGTGTGTGTGTGTGTGTGTGTGTGTGTGTGTGTGTGTGTGTGTGATCACAGATGAAAAGTAAAAACAAACAAACAAAAACTCATAGACACAGACAATAGCATGAAGGTAACCCAAGGAAAAGGAGGGGAGGTAGAAATGGATCTAGGGGGAATAAATAATGATGGAAGGAGACTTGAATTGGTGGTGAACAACAATACAATATGCAGATGATGACTATAGAATTATACACCTGAAACCTGTATAATTTTATTAACCAAATTCACCCTAATAAATTAAAAAAAGGAGAAAATAATCCATTCCATGCAAAGATTCTGCATGCATGCCCAGTAAGTGTAGATGTGCTCAATCAGAATGGTTTGTAAACCAAGCACATGAAGCTCTCTAATGCAAAGGAAACCATTACATCAGATTGGATCAACCACAGAATCCATCAGGACAAGCCTGGTGCAAGGCAACTACTGCTTCCTGAGTGTGCAACATGACCGTCTATATGACACCTTGGCCTTGGTACTCAGATGTTTTATGGTATGTTTAAGAAACTCAAAGATAACTACAGAAATGGCATCCATAAATAAAAAAAATATATAAGAACAAGAAATAATAAACATTGAAAGTCAAACAGAAATAGTAAAAATGACTTTTGTTAGCATTTTGAAAAGGACTGAATTCTAGAATGGACATTGTCAGAAAAAGAATGTGTGTTACCAACATAACATTGAGAAGTTACCATGATCAAAAACAAAGAGGTGTCTGCTATGAAGGACCAATTAAAAGTCATGAAGACAGAGAGGTTCCAACTTAGGAATGTTGAAGGGTAATTTTAAAAAAGACAAAATCATGCTACTTATACAGATTTAAAATAAACACATGTTAAAGATTCATTTAACTTGTTCTTAATTAAGGAATCTGTAAGGTATTACAGTTGGTGTGAAGAAACATCAAATAAAGGGAAATGTATATTGAGAAAGGGAATGTTGAAATCCATTTACCAATAGATGATGCTGTAACAAGCTTTTTCCATGCAGATTTGGAACCTCCATGAGTTAGCATTTTCATGACTACAGAAAGCGTTCTTTGCATTGCTGTCAGTCATTTATAGTTTGTAGAGTTTGTAAAATTGCTCAAAAATAATGAAAGACTAAAATCTCACAACCCAGAGGGGTATTCTCAAAGCCAGGGGTTGACACATTATGGTCTTGGCCAGCCTCCAGTTTCACTGGAAGCAGCCATGCCCATCGTTTGCATAGTGTTGGTAGCTGCTTTCACAGGACAGTGACAGTGTCCAGTGGTTGTCACAGAAACCATGTGGCCCACAAAGCCAGAAACATTTACTATCAGATAAGGTTTGTCATGTTCTATTCTAAACCATGCAGTTTTTCATTGACACACAGTCTCTCAATATGAACAATAGAGTTCTGAAAGCAAAGGATGAGAGAATGGTTCAGAAGCAATATTCAAAAAGAATGAATGAATTGTTTTTCTAGAATCAAAGCAAGACATGAGTCTTTAAACCAGTATCTCACTCTGAGGATGGATACAAAAATTAGATTCAGCTTAACACGTAAAAGAAGAAGTGCAAATATTAACAGAGGCGGAAAAAAATGAAGGGAAAAAGAGTGGTAAAGGAAAACAACTATTAAATGATACAGTTAAATTCTGAATTAGAAATATCATGGAGGAATATTTTGTTTGCATTATTTAATCTAAACTTTATAATTATTTCAGGAGCAGGTACTGATATTACTATGAGTTTTCAGCAATCAAGAAATTGAAATGAAAGTCACACAGCTAATAACTGATAGAGCAAAGGTTTGAACTCAGGTCTTCTGGGTCAAGAAACACTGAGATTTGCCCATTCTGCTCCACTACCTTGTTATTCTAAAGGAATAGATTTTTTAAGGGTGAGTAACACACCATCAGTCCTCAGTTAGGATTCACAGAATGGAATCAAAAGTGTATGCAAAGACTCTGGTTGGAGAGAGGCTGCCAAGACTCAAGACTCAAGACTCGAGACTTGCAAAAACAGTGACAGCTGGAGAACGGATGGAGGGAGGATGGTGGAAGATGCGGCTTCAGGCCAGGTGAGGTCTGCAGGCTTTGTGGATTGTGCTGGGGACCTCACATTATACTAACAGCAAGTAGAAGAGAATGAAGTTTTAAAAATAATGAGAGGGTGGATGACTTGATCTGCTTTGTGTTTTCAAAGAGCCTTTGGATGGCAGTGCAAAGAATGGATTGAATCTGGGCCAGAATGGATGTGGGGAGACCAATTAGAAAGCTGCTGATTTATAAAAGCCAAGAATACCCAAAGGAAGCAGGTAATCAAATGATGATAAGAACTTGTCCTATTCAAAAAGAAAGTGGTGCCATTATTTCCACTTGAAATCTTGGTACCTTTCTCTGGCTTGTCCTCTCATTTATATTTTTCAGTATTTGGCCTAATTAGCAGGAGGAATAAACTTCTATTATTGTTCTGAGTGCCTGAATTCCCAAGGTGTTGGAACAAGATGCTGTAATGGAGTCTCTTTGTTCTTTGATTGAGCTTTGTGCTTCTTATCTCCAGTCTAGTATTTTTCTCATTGAATCATAATGTCCCAAATCACTTCCCCCTTCCACTAAAGCTCACCCTTCGAGAAGGGAGTCTTTGTCTTATTTACCTTTGCACCCCCACTGCCTTCCAAAAATAGTCATTCAATATAAGTGGGTGCCTACCTGAATGGGATTCAATTATGTGAAACAGATCAGTTTCTCCTGCCAATTTTAGCAACCCTTTTTATTTACATGTTTCTAGACTAACGCTAATTCCCAGCCTCCTTAGGAATTAAAACCTACCACAATAACACTATTATACACTTAGGTCAATAGTGTTTCTTACATAGAATAAAGAGGCATTTATAAGTGTTTTGAATAGCACAAATGCACTTGAAGCCTGCTATTGATATCACCTCAGTACCTTTTGATACAGTAATAATAGTACTTATCCAGTGTACCACTCCATGGACTCTAGAAATATGTGTTATTTATATATTTCCTCCACAACTTGCTCTTTCTGTGGCCTGGTCAACACCTCTCTGGGTCTCAATAGCCTCATCCCTAAAACAGAATTTTTATCCACTTTGACCAATTCTACAAGGAAAAGTGAAAAAATACAAGGAATATTCAGCACATAATAGGTGCTATTATTTTTGTGTTTTCACCTATTTTTAAATAAAATCTATTTGGCATAAAATATTAGTTTTAGGTGTATATAATAGTGATTCAGCATTTATAGATCTTATGATGTAATCAACACTTTTTTTTTGTCTGCATGTCTCCATCATGCCATGAATTATCTACCTGGCTGGGTCTCCTTTTTAATTCCCTGAACTCGCATTATTGAATCTCTTATATTTGCTCATATTTTGCTTATCATGGGTCTAGATTTCATCGCCTGAAAGTCTGCAGATGGTATAGAACTTCTGCCTTCCCCTTTCTCTGTTATATCAGATGCTGTGTTGTCCAGGGAAACTGGGCAGTGCCAACACTTTGAAGAGCTGCAAATAATAAAGCCTGTTATTCTCTCATTCCAGGCTTTGCTTTGTAGGGCTGGCATGTCTGAATTTAGGATGGGCAAATGAGTTTATTATTCCCTCCTCCTCACTTCCCCACTCTGGACTTACTTTAATTGTCCACTTTGCATGGGAATCCACTCCCCCCATATAATTTTAGTTTGAGTACTAGGTGAGAATTTCTCACATTCAAATTTCCGGTAGCAATTTTGTACACCTGTGCATCTTTCAAGTGTCCTATGAGCACCTTTTAAGGTAAACACACATTCCAAAAGAAGTTGGAACAAAAAGATATGGAAATTCTAAGGTAGAGGGCGTGGGTCTTTCCAAGTCCTTATCAGGACAGACTGGGACCAAAATGGGCTGCCGGAGACCTGTGTGCAAGGGCAAGGGCAAGGGCTGATGGTGCACTCATTTCAACTTAGCATTGCCACCCAGGCAGAAAGAGTCTATTAAAATGTTTCTGATAACATTCTCTCACAGGCTTGCTCCAGAGAGAGGAGCAGGAGTGCTTTCTACTTCAGGTTAAACACCAACACAGAATCCAGCAGACACTCTGCCAGGGCTGCTCACTGAAATTGCCTGGGAACGTTTCTCAAACTGGAATCTGTACGCCAACCTTAGAGGCCTGTGGAAATGCCGTTTCTGGTTCAGTGGTCTGAGCCTCAAAGGTTTATGTCCAACATTTGTAATAAGCAGCCTAATGATTCCATGCTACTAGCCTGCAGTGTGAAGACTTCCCCTCCCTGTTCTGTCCACCTCTTATGACCCACAAGGTGATGCCTAGGCACAACCCGATTTGGAAAAGTGTATTACAGTGACATCTGGATATAATGGACTAATGCCGATAAGGAAGTGTCCATTAAAGCCAAAAGTCTGTTACAAAGTAGGTTTTCCAAATGAATATGTTAAAAATTTGACAAGTTAGTTTACCTGTTTTTACTTATGTAGGCATACTTTTATAATTCAAATTTAGTATCTATGAAAAGTTTAATGTCACCAAAAAGTTTTCTCTATGTATTACTATAATTTTAAATGTATACTGAATAGATCTAGTAAATGTATGCATTCACCAGACACTGTGAGTAAACAAATGCACATGGCTGTGTGTGGCTTAGTATAGAAGGGAAATGATCAGCACCTTAAAACTGTTGTAGAAAGTCACCCCCATTCCACAACAGAACCAATTATTACCATACTTGATGCAGTGTGATCACCTGCTAATCATTCACCAAACATTGTTTATGACTCTTGGATTTAAGTATGTAGACTATAGTTATCCTATATAATGAAAGCCTAATATGGTAAGTGTTCGGTCATCCAGTCATCCATTCAACCAATCAGAGCATAATATGCTAATTATATGCTAGGTCACTCTCAATCACTTGCTTAGATGTGCACTGACCATGAGGGGGCAGATGCTCTAACTGGAAGGTTATCTTGCTGCTGGGGACCAGCTGATAGGGACTGAGTGAGATGGGTTGGACATGCCCTGGAGTCCTCCTGTGGTCTCTCCCTGTCTGGCCAACCTTCCCAGCCCTGATCATATACTAGTGGGGTCCTTTGGCCTGGCCTGTACTCTCTTGCAATCCGGGACCCTTCAGGGGGGCACATTGACTGTAAGGTAGTTCCATATACTATCTAATAAAAGAGTAATATGCAGATTGACCATCACTCCAACACACAATATGGCTGCCCCCATATGGTCAAAGATCCTGCCCCTATGTGGACACAAGATGGCCAGCAGGGGAGGGCAGTTGAGAGGGACCAGCCCTCAAGGGAGGGCAGTTGAGAGGGACCAGGCCTGCAAGGGAAGGCAGTTGAAGGCGATCAACTCTGCACGAGAGGGAAGTTAGGGGTGACCAGGTTGGCAGAGGAGGGAAGATGGGGGCAAATGGGCTGGCAGGGGAACAGTTAGATATCAATCAGGCTGGCATGGGAGTGGTTAGGACAGCCATGGCCAAACTACGGCCCCACAGGCCGGATTCGGCCCATTCGGCAGTTCTATCCAGCCTGCGGAGCTGAAAGAGTGGAGGGTTCTCTTGCTCTCCCCTCCCCTCCTTCACCAGCAGCCCAATATGAGAGTGCCATCATGGTCAGGTTGCTTTTGTTCCAGCCCTCTGGTCCAGTTTAAGAACCCATTGTGGCCCTGGAGTCAAAAAAGTTGCCCACCCCTGGGTTAGAGGGTGATCAGGCTGGCAAGCAGAAGCGATTAGGGGCAATCAGGAAGGCAGGCAGGCAAGCAGTTGGGAGCCAGCAGTCCTGGATTGTGAAAGGGATGTCCCAAATTGGACAGGGTGCAGGATGGGCTGAGGGACATCCCCCTCCCCAACCCTCATGCATTAATTTCATGCACTGGGCCTCTAGTATATAATAAAAGCCTAAGCCAGTGGTCGGCAAACTTAAGAGTCAACAGAGCCAAATATCAATAGTACAATGATTGAGATTTCTTTTGAGAGCCAAATTTTTTGAAGTTAAATTTCTTTTAATGCTACTTTTTCAAAATAGACTCACCCAGGTAGTGGTATTTTGTGGAAGAGCTACACTTAAGGGCCTAAAAAGCCACATGTGGCTCGTGAGCTGCAGTTTGCTGACCAAGGGCCTAAGTGACCATTACTTCGGAATGACAGAAATGACCAGTCACTATGATGTGTACTGACCAATAGGGGCCAGATGTCCAATGCAGGAACTGCCCCTTTGTGGTCAGTGTACTCCCACAGGGGGAGTGTTGCTTAGTGAGAAGCCAGGCTCATAGCTGATGAGCACAATGATGGTGGTGGAAGTCTCTCTTGCATTCACTGCAGTGCTAAGGAGCAGCAAGCTGAGCAGTAAGGAGCAAGCATGCAGGTGGTGAGGAGCAAGGATTCCCAGGCTGTGATAGGGATCCCAGACTGTGAGGGGGCGCAGGCTGGGAATGAGGGAGCCCCCTCCTCCAGTGCACAAATTTCATGCACTGGGCCTCTAGTAGATATATAATATTTATTTATGTTGGCAAAATTACTACAGTATTTTGTTAGTTTTTTCCCCCCAAGCATATGGTCTATTTGCTAAAATTTGTTAAAAATAACAGTGTTTTAATAACAAAATTATAATCTTTTAATTTAATTATAAATAAATCTTGGTTAAAAGTATTTTAAAATTAGCAGAATTTTAATTTTCACACATGAGACTGAAAATTTTGTCAGTTAAATCTGAAATTCCTTAAATTGAGGTCTGCAAAATTGAGGGTTTACTATAGTGTTCTATGGCCATAACAAATTGTTTTGTTCTATGGCCACAAACTAGGTGTTTTGTAACTACAGATATGTGTTCTCTAAATGTTTTAGAAGCCAGAGTTCAAAATTCAGTGGTCAGTAGGTCAGGATTCCCTTCAGAAGCTCTAGGAAGGTTCCACTCATTGCCTCTTCCAGCTCCCAGGGTTATCAGCATTCCCTGGCTTGTGGCTGTTCACACTCCTCTCTTCCTCTGTCTTCTCCTCTCCATGTCTTTCCTGGGCATGTTTATTTCAAAGATAATTGTCATTGTGAAGGAATTAAAGCAGAATTAGGTAGACAGGGTAAGAGGTGGAAGAAGGAGGTATAATGGAGCTACCTGAAACCACAAAATGCTTAACACGAAAATGGGGCAACAGAAAAATAGGGTATTTTGAAACAAGGATGTTTTTCTTGCAATTTGTATGACCCATTGACAGTAAAAAATAAAACATTGTAAAAGGCCAGGAACCAATCAGTGAGTAGCATAGATAGACAAAGAGTAGGCCTTTAGCAGATATAAGGGGAAGAGCAGAATGCTTTGGGGGCAACCCATTTGGGTTCCTTCCCTGAGCAGGGAGCCTGTGTTTGCTTGCAACAAACTCCTGCCTTGTTTGAACTCCTCTGGTCCACGGCTTCACTCCTTGATTCTGAGACATAATCCTGGAAAGAATTTCTGCTTGCTGGTTCTGGTATCAGTAGGATACAAGGTTGTATTAGGGTTCTCTAGAGAGATAGAACCAATAGGGGATCTATCTATCTCTATCTCTATCTCTATCTCTATCTCTATCTCTATCTCTATCTCTATCTCTATCTCTATCTCTATCTCTATCTCTATCTATCTCTATCTCTATCTCTATCTCTATCTCTATCTCTATCATATATATCTATATCATCTATATATCTATCATCTATCCATATCTATATCATCTATTTATCTATCTATCTATCTATCTATCTATCTATCTATCTATATTTATCTATCTTTCTATCTTGATTACATCTTTTAACCATAATTTGCTTATCTAATCTAATAAAAGGATAATATGCAAATTAACTGTCACTCCATGACAAAGATGGCGGCACCCATAGCATCCAGGGTGAGATGCTGGGCTTGTAACCCTGATGACCTCCCATGCCCTGGCCATGGTGTGAGGGAGGGCTGTGGACACAATGTGGGGCCGCTGGGCTGGGGGCATGCTCCTAGCGGCCACCACATGGCTCAGGGCACACCCCCAGCCAGGGGCTGCTGGGCTCTGTGCAGCACGGAGCATGCTTCCAGCCCAGCGGATACAACACAGGGTGTCCTCTGCACAGGAGCTGCAGAGGAAACACCATTTCTGACCGCTCATTAGCTAAACTCCCTGTACGTTGCCACTTGCAGTGTTCTTGGTAACTTGGTTAATATGAATCCAAGAAAGTGATCTAGGGTTTTTCTAAGATACTCCTGGAGGAAAAAAACTAAGGTCTGCTGCTGGAGGGGCTAAGAAATGTCATATACTGTCCTAGACAGTTTGGCTCAGTGAATAGAGCCTTGGCCTGCTGACCGGAGGGTCCAGGTTTGATTCTCATCAAGGGCATATACCTAGGTTGCAGGCTCCTCCCTGGCCTAACTCAGGGCTCATGCAGGAGGCAATCAATTGAAGTGCCCCTCTCACATCAATGCTTCTCTTTGTCTTTCCCTCTCTCTTCCAAGCTCTCTAAAAATCAATGGAACCATATCCTCAGGTGAGGAAGAAAGAAAGAAAGGAAGGAAGGAAGGAAGGAAGGAAGGAAGGAAGGAAGGAAGGAAGGAAGGAAGGAAGGAAGGAAGGAAGGAAGGAAGAAAGAAAGGAAGAAAGAAAGGAAGAAAGAAAGGAAGAAAGAAAGGAAGAAAGAAAGGAAGAAAGAAAGGAAGAAAGAAAGGAAGAAAGGAAGAAAAGTCATAGCCTATGAAAGACAATCTTGAAAATGCCTAAAGAAAGTTTTCTTTTTTTTGGTGATGAAGGGACTGGAGTCTGTGTTGATGAAAACACCTTGGCAGCTGTGACAGTAGCAACAGCAGTGGGGTGATGGGGCTGGCTCCTTCCCCTGATCAGCACAGTCACCTCCCACAGAGGGAGGCCAGGCTGATGCTTAGGAGAGCAGGCCTAAGCCATCAGTAGGATATCCCCTGAGGGCTCCCAGTCTGTGAGAGGGGGCAGGCTGGTCTGAGGGACCCATCCCAGTGCAAAGATTTTTGTGCACCAGGCCTCTAATAATTATATATGCTACTGACATCAGCAAAAACACTTTTTCCACTTAAGGTCACATTCACAGATTCTGGGAGGTTAGGATATGTACATATATCTTAGGGATACCATTTAGGCCCCCACCCCCAACCCGTGATCTGATAACCTTCACAATGTCCCATTCAAGCAAGAGATTCTAAAATTCTAAATAGGAAAACTGTGCATTGTAGTATCACCCTTAATTTAGAAAAGAGGGTGTTTTGCCCTTTTAGAATATCTGTCATGAGAATGTTGTTAGCGGACAAGGGGAAACTGGAGAGAATTAGAACATATGAGTCCAAGTGTTAAATGAAAGAACAAAGGAAACAAAGGAAGAAGGTGGATATGGGACTGAAAGCCAAAGACAGCAAAAGCCAAGGGCACCCTAAAGAAACTGAGGATGTATATGGCTTTCATCCCAAGTCAACTTGAGTCTACCAAAACTTCTCTTAAAGGCACATGGATGCTCTGAGCATCTCGTCAAAGAGCAGTAGGTCTGGGAAAGGGTCTGAGATTCTGCATGACTGATAAGCTCATGTGCTTATCCTGGGACCACGGTGTAAGTAAAAGGGCTTAGGCTGGAAGTTGGTAACTGGAAGAGAGGAAAGCCCTTAGTTACATTGGGTTCAGGCTGGTGGGAGCAGAGTCCTTGAGTCTGAAGAATTAGAGAGAAGACACTTCTTTTCAGCGTCTTTACAAAATTCCAGTTGAATGTTGCCAAACATCTAATTTTTAAATGTATTTTTGTAAAAGAATTCAATATCTATGTTGGCAATGCTTTTCAAAGTTCAAAAACAACAAGAAGGATAAATACATAAAAATAGATATTTAAAATGATCACTACTGTGTAAGCTCTAACAGGTTGTTCTTTTATGCCTCATTTGTACATTGAACAGATCTGTGACTCTTTTTGTATAACATAGTAATTATTAAAAAAATTGTAATTGATAAATTGAAGGATAAAAGATGACCAACAATTTACCATTGAATATCACACTCACCTGTAGTCTATTCTGCACAGCACTCCAATGGGGCACTGTTCAGAATACACCATGTCAGGGAGGAAATGAGACATTCCAAGGGCCATTAACTTCTCCACCAGAGATCTTGGGGATCACTCAGTGTTATTTAGTATAGATGTTTATTTAAATCTGGTGCAGGATGGCAAATTTACCCTGCTCAATGGTCCTCAAACTCACACTGGCTTACATGAGCGTAGTTTAATGACCCATTGACAGTCAGCTGTGGTGTTACCTTAGGAAATAAAGAGTGACAGGAGAGAGGGTGCCCTGGAGTAGTTGATTTTAATGTAGTATAGATATAAAGACTGTGTGTGTGTGTGTGTGTGTGTGTGTGTGTGTGTGTGTGTACACAATTCAGAGTTACCATGGTTACACTGGCTGGTTTGATTGACAGAAATGTAAGTTGATCCTGGTAATTGGCATTCTCTCATCTCTCTGTGGTCATAATTTGCCATGTGTTTAGATTAATGAGTCTACTCTGTTGAATATTCTAAACAATGCTAGGTAATTTGGAGGAAATGGCTAAATGGTGTTTTTTGGTTTCCCTGGAAGAATATGGCTGGCTCTTTGTGTATGGATCTAGAACTTGAGATTTTAAAAGATACAAATATTGGCAGAAATATGATTTCTAGGAGACGTGTAAGGAACAGTTGAGGAGGTGCAAGAAATATAGTAACTGTGTTTGCAGCTCACCATGTGAAGTTTGAGAGCCCTTTCACAATATTTCCCTGTAGTGGAGTACAGAAAATATGATTTAACTAGAGGCCCAGTACATGAAAATTCATGCACTGGAGGGGGGGAGGGGTCCCTCAGCTTGGCCTGCTCCCTCTCATAGTCTGGGAGCCCTCAGGTGCATGAGGCTACCTGGTGATCAGGGGAAGGCGATGCCCCCATTACATCTCTGCTGCTGCCACTGCCAGCCCTGGTTGCCAGCAGCAACCAGGCCGGCCCCGGTTACCTGAGCCTCAGGTGGCCCTGTGCAATTGGGCAGCTGTCATTTGAGGCTTGCCTATTTCTTGAGCTGGCCCTGGGTGGCTAGGAAACTGAGAGCAGGTCTGTCTGCACTGTGCACCTGCTGCCCCCCACAGGTGGGGCTTAAAGGATTGGGGGATTCCCAGGATGAAGGGACTGGGGGCTGCCATCTTGTGGCTATGGGTGCCACCATTTTTGTGATGGCATGATGGTCAATTTGCATATGCCCACTTTATAGATAGGATTGGCAGGCAAACCAGCATCATGATATAGTCAAATTGTTCTGTGGTAGGCAGTTAGACAGATGTGTGCAAAGCAAGGGTGGTGGGCCAGTTAGAGAAGGTCGCCAAATTCCAGGATACCTACAAATGGACAACTATAGGGTGGAACTCTATTCCCAGGGTGACCTTTTCTTCCTTAGCATATGTATGGTCATGCAGTTTGGACCACCTGGCCTTTCCTCCCTAGAGATAACATCTAGTTCTCAGATGTATCTCAGCTCCAGGCCCAGAAAAGCAGCAAAGTCAGACAAGTGAGGCCAAGGCTGACCTCAGGACTAGTTGCACTGGATAATGACCCCTGGTGCCCACCAATCAGGGGAGATCTAGACCCTGAAAGGACATACCTACAAAGCTGATGAATAGTATATTGATACCCTCCCTTTAGACTTCTAAAATCTCCACCCTTAAAAGTTTTAGGCAGAGAACCCAGTGTGCTCTCCCTCCTGGAGCATGCCCAAGCCCCTCCCGCCATGCCTCTCTGCCCAGGTACATCACCTTTACCTTCCTCACTTCTAAGCTCCAAGGGTCCCACCTTTGCCTCTATAATTTGTTTTCTAAGCCCATTTCTTTTATGGATTACTTCATCTACTTCTGTGATTTTCTAAATAAATGTTCTCTTATAGTTTGAGTCTTGAATTTTTTCTTAGCCAGAACTCAAGTACCAAGGTTGCTGAACCCAGGTCCAACCTGATTCCACTGGTCTAACACCTGGTGCTGTTCCTGCTGCCACCAATGGCTCCTAATGTAGCTTTATTATGGAGAGTATACAGCAATCATACTGTTCCTGGAAAACCTTGCAGAAGTAGCTTCCCCATAGAAAAGAGGCTCTTTGTACTCTGCAGAGCTCAGATGTGACTCAGCTCAGGATCTTTGGCTGAACTGAGAACTTTGTGCATGTGACAGGAATGTAGAAAAGGTTTGGGCTTTATGTTTTACCCTAGACTGTTGTTTTCAAGACCTATTTTTTTTTTCTGTAAGTAAAAAAGAAAAAAATCTAATTGGCAAATCCAGTTTACAATCTGTGAAGTTCAAAATTAGAAAAAGCAAGAAGGAGAAAATACAGGCCAGAGCACACACTGTTCACCAGAGTACCTTGCTATGAGTTGCCAATATGATATTCCAGGTCTGTTATCATTACTCAATTGATAGTGGCTTCCTGAAACTCTGACTTGGCAGAAATTCTGAGGCCATGAAAGAGTGCATGATGGATTAGCAATGTCTAGTAATAGACTAACTATGAATTATTAGCAAGGCCTGGTAATAGACTAAGCAGGTTCATTGCACTGCAGTTTTTCCATCCTCAGTATTAATGACATGCTGGGCAGAGTAATCATCGGTTGTGTGAGTGCATATGTGGGGTATGTCCAGGAGTCTACCCACTAGATACCAAGAGCACTTCTGAGTTGTTAAAACCAAAAGTACTGCCAAAACCGGTTTGGCTCAGTGGTAGAGCGTCGGTCTGTGGACTGAAAGGTCCCAGGTTTGATTCCGGTCAGGGGCATGTACCTTGGCTGCGGGCACTGGGGCGCATCCCCAGTGGGGGGTGTGCAAGAGGCAGCTGGTCTATGTTTCTCTCTCATCGACGTTTCTAGCTCTCTATCTCTCTCCCTTCCCCTCTGTAAAATATCAATAAAAATATTTAAAAAAAACACACCAAAAAACAAAAGTACTCCCAGATATTGCCAAATATCTGCAGAGGACAATTTTACCCCACTTTGAGAACCACTAGTCTAGTGTAAAGCCACCAGTCCTATTGGGCTTATTTCACTCAACCGTGGATCATGGTTTAAGTGGACCGTTGCTTCCTCTTCAAGGGAACCCATTCAAAATAGCACATTGTACACTAGGTAAGTTTCATGATGGAGGAAAACATTTGTGCTCTTTAAATTTCATGAGATATGTGTTCATCTTGATAATAAGTGTGCATATGTGTGTGCACAAAAACAATCTGCACACCAGACTCATAGTATGTCTTTTTAAAAATATATGTCATGTGTACATATGCATGTACAAAATGTGAGCTGATTTATGAAAAGAATTGAGCAGAGTAGATAACATATACTCTGGAAAGTTTCCTATTTGCTGCTGTAACAAATTTGCACAATTATAGTGACTGAAGATAGGACAAATTTACTGTCTTGCAATTCTGGAAGTCAGGAGTCCAAACTTGGTTATGTGGGCTAAAAACAATGATTGGGAGAACAGTGTTCCTTCTGGAATTTCTGGGAAGACTGTTTCCATGTCTTTCCGGCTCTGGAGGTGCCCACATACCTTGCCTGTGGCTTCTTCCTCCACCTTCACAGCACGTGACTCCAACCTTTGCCAATGGTGTCATAGCTAATTTTTCTAACTCTGATCCTCCTGTCTCCCTCTTATAAGAACATTTGGGATTATGTTGGTTCTCCTGGATAATCTACAATAATATTCCCATGTTAAAATCCTTACTTTAATCACATCTGAAAGTCCCTTTTGCATAAAAGGTGGCGTAGTCATAAGTTCTTTTTCTTTTAAAAATATTTAATTGATTTTTTTACAGAGAAGAAGGGAGAGGGATAGAGAGTTAGAAATATCAATGAGAGAGAAACATAGATCAGCTGCCTCCTGCACACCTCCTACTGGGGTTGTGCCTGCAACTAAGGTACATGCCCTTGACCAGAATGGAATCTGGGACCTTTCAGTCTTCAAGCCAATGCTCTATCCACTGAGCCAAACCGGTTTTGGCAGTTCTTAAGGTTAGATATAGATATCTTTGTAGGGAGGGGCATTAGTCAGCATATCACAGCATGTAAGAAAAGGTCATCAAGGTGAGGTATGACTGAATGAATGATATTTGGGAAGCCTTGGTTTAGTTATGTCTTACTGTGTAGCAGATGATCCCAAAACTCAGTGGTTGAAAACAACACACACTTACCCCGTCATTTTGTTGGTCTTTCTCTCTCTCTCTCTCTCTCTCTCTCTCTCTCTCAATCTCTCTCTCTCTCTTTCTCTTTCTCTCTCTCTTTCTCTCTCGCCTATAGTCAAGGTGTCAGCTGGAGCCACAGTCATCTCAAGGTTTAGCAGGGATAGGATCTGCTTCCAAATTTACTCATGGTTGTGGGTGTGGTTCAATTCCTTGTGATTGAGTGGAGTCTTAGCTTCTCATTAGCTGTTGGATGGAGGCACTGGCAACTTCTATCTTCATTAAAGTGAACAAGGGAAAGAGAGAGCATGAGAAACATGAAGTCACAGAGTTTACTACTCAATCCCAGAAGTGACATCCCCTCATTTTGCCACATTCCAGTCATTAGAATGAAGTTCCTGGGTTCAGTCTACAGTCAGCAGAAGGGGATTCTACAAGTCCATGAATCAAGGTAGTGGGATCATTGGGGGTCATTTCAGAAACAGTCTCTGTCCTTGTTTTAGGTCCTAAGTTTTCTACTAACCTATCTGACATGAAGTTCCACCCATTATCAGAAAAGTGACTACTCTATAGATTGCTACCTTGCAGGGATCTGGGAGTCCTGCCTCTCTATTTTGGATGGAGCTATATTACCATTGGCTCTCTTGGTTTCCCTAGGAGTCACAGATCTTTCTCTGTGACCCATTCCCTGTTTCCAAATATCCTCTTTCATGTTCCCCCTAGATTTTAAATAATCAATTTTAAAAATAATTATATAATTCTGTGTATTGTTTAAAAGCCTTAGGTAGAAGGAGGATAAAACCTAAGATTTTCCTAAACAAAATAAAATCCAAATCTGCACTCCTGTTCTTTAGAGGGCTGAGACATTTGATCCCAGAAATGAATCTGCTTGTTAAGTATTTGTGTCTTTCTCCATGACTTTGTCTATCTTTCCTTCAACCCTCAATTCCCTTTCTCACAACTTTTTGGGTTTTAGTCTGATGATCAAAGATGTTTGAAGAATGCATGTTTTACAACTGGTTGATTCTACCTTCTGACCTGTGTGGCATCTAAAATAGTAAATTAATCTGGTTCTTTAATGCAATTCTAACAGTGGGGGATTGTAACCCATCCCACCATTCTTTTGACATTCTTTATGTAAATGCTGACTCTGACTAATATGTAGCTTGTAGAAAAACATGCATGTTTGTATAAGAATTCTAGGAATTAACTTCAGAAGATACAGACTCCAACCTTCCATCATCCCAGCTCTAGGAGAATTGCTGACTAAGATGATGTGAAACCAGGATGACACATACCAGACCATCACTTGACCAGTTTCCAGGTGCTTATTGAAATATACTGTGCTAGTCTACACGTAGATAACATTCCAACCCTCTCCTCTTGATCCCTTTGTTCTGCTTTCCATCTCTCCCCTTATAAAAATCTCCGCCTGTACTGAGATCTTGAATAAACTTCTTTCCTTTTTTACTCCTCTCACAAGTTTGGCTTTTGGGGTGGTAGGCAACAAAACCTGGGTATCAGTTACAAAACAAGATGGTAAAATGGATTAGAAGGTGTTCTTTTCATAGTTTGAAGGTCAGTTTATTTCTCTCTCTGGCTATTAGGATACACTGGAGATTACCTGTATGAATTTAATTTGGTGACAATTTATAGCTGACTCAATATTTTTTAAATGTATTTTATTGATATTTTACAGAGAGGAAGGAAGAGAGATAGAGAGCTAGAAAAGTCTATGAGAGAGAAACATCGACCAGCTGCCTCCTGCACATGTGCCTGCAACCAATGTACATGCCCTTGACCGGAATCGAACCCAGGACCTTTCAGTCCACAGACCGACGCTCTACCACTGAGCCAAACCGGTTTTGGCTCAATATTTTTTTTTACCTGTTTTGATATACCCCCAAATTCCTGAGTAAAGAAAATAGAAAAATATAGTGAGTATCCACAAATCTGTGGGTTCTTGAGCAGTGGCTTTGTGTGCGTAGAGGATATGGAGGGCTGGTCCTGCCCTATGACACCCAGATGGATTGCATTCTTGGGAGATAGTGTTTGAAACAAACAGTGCTATCCTACCTTGCTTTGACTCATATCTTATATAATAAAGAGGTAATAAGCAAATTTTACCCTCACAAGATGGATGACTCACAAGATGGATGCCTACTATCAGACCTACAGGGATGTTAGTGAGGGATGATCAAATGACTGAACAAGCAGGATTTGTGGGGTGACCAGGCAGGCAGGGGAGGCAGTTGGGGGCTACCAGGCTGGCAGAGGGGGGCAGTAAGAGGTGACCAGACTGGTGTGGGGGCAGTTAGGGATGACCAGGCCAGTGAGGGGGGGGACAGTAAGAGGCACTCTGGCTAATGGGGGTCAGTTAGAGGCAACCAGGATAGCAGGGAGTGAAGTAAGGGGTGACCAGGCTGGCGGGAGGGGTGGGGCAGTTGGAGGGGACCTGGCTGGCAGAAGGGGGAAATTAGTGGTGATAAGGCAGGTGAATGATTAAGAGCCATCGGTCCACAATTGTGAGAGGGATTGGGCCTAAACTGGCAGTGGGACAACCCCTGAAGGGTCCTGGATTGGGGAGGGTGCAAGCTGGGCTGAGGGAACCCCCCCCATGCACAAATTTTGTGCACTGGGCCTCTGGTCAATATATAAAAGCCTAATATGCTAAGTTTTGACCAGTCAGTCAACTGTTTGGTCAACCACTCAACAAGTAGCCCACTGTAGGCTAGCTTGCTGCTAGGTTCCAGCCAATGGGGACTGGGTGAGATGGGCCAGACACACCTTAAAGCCCTCCCATGGTTCCTCCCCACCCAGCCCTCATTCACCCTGATTGAGACTCGGTGAGACAGTCCTGAGCATTCTGATTGCCCCATAGACCAAGGAATCCTACCAATTCATGAATTCATGCACTGTGCCTCTAGTTCAATAATAATGACCAATTATCCTGAAAGTTCAAAAAGCTTTAGAAGAAGAATATATGATTTTTTCCCTATTTATCAAAGGGGAATGTGGGCTTAAAAAGTAATTGGGAATCCTTTCTTGCTAGTAGTCTTTGAATCCAACACTAGGCACAGAGTTAGCACCCTTATACATTTCAGGGACTGCAACCAAATGGCAGAACCATTCTGTAATCCTCTTCATGCTTCAGTGTCCCTCCCCCGTACTCCTTAGGAAGAATTTCATCTTTAAAAACTATGCATTTTCCTACCTATTAAAATATATGTAGAAATTTGTAGAAGAAAGGCAACAAAAACATTGCATTTTTATTACACTCTAAATATTTTAGAGTTTTTTTTATAATCATGTAGAAGGGATCCATAGATCATTTTATAAAAATGAGTTTCCTGGCAAATGTGTAATTAAAATGGGAGACTATCCTCTTTTCAAAGTGATTATTTGCATCTATAATACTCTGTGTTAACTAGCCCTGGGAAAAATTATATTCCCATGTCTCACTAATAAAGGTTGTGCTTACCTGAGTAGACACTACAGAAAATGAGACTGGAAAAGGGAATGGGAACATAATTTCCTTTAAAAAGTGGCTTCTTGTTTTTTTGTTGTTGTTTGTTTATTTTTGTTTGTTTGTTTGTTTGTTTTTAATTTGCTTAACACATCACACCTGGATCAGTGGCCAATTGCCCCTGATTAAATCATCTTGAATGTCCTCAATTTTCAGGCCAAACAGACAAGACAAAGCAGCAATAAAACAACATACAAAAGAATTATTTTAGAAAGTCAAGATCTGTTGCCTTAAAGGAAACTGTGTACCAGGTAGAAATTGATATCTCAATTCTTCAAATCATCTTGCAGGGATTTTGTGCTCATGGTTAATCCCCGATGAAGGTGATCTGCAACATTTGTGGGGTAGATGATGTTTGCTTGTCCTAGGAAAGTAGATGACTATGTTGTTCATTCAGGGACAGCTACTGAAGCTACTGAAGAACCATGGCCGAAACCGGTTTGGCTCAGTGGATAGAGCGTTGATCTGCGGACTGAAAGGTCCCAGGTTCGATTCCAGTGAAGGGCATGTACCTTGGTTAATGGCACATCCCCGGAAGGGGGTGTGCAGGAGGCAGCTGGTCAATGCTTCTCTCTCTTCGATGTTTCTAGCTCTCTATCTCTCTCCCTTCCTCTCTGTAAAATATTAATAAAACATATTTTAAAAAAATAAAAGAAAAAGAACCATGGAAACAGCCACACCAGTGTCCCCAGCTTCCATCGGATTTGTACTCTTGCTTGTCATCGTTTTCCTTTATTCCTCTCCTCTCCTCTCCTCTCCTCTCCTCTCCTCTCCTCTCCTCTCCTCTCCTCTCCTCTCCTCTCCTCTCCTCTCCTCTCCTCTCCTCCCCTCCCTTCTCCTCCCCTCCTCTCTCCTCCCCTCTCCTCCCCTCTCCTCTTTACTTTTTCTTTCTTATTTAACTTTATTTATTTTCATCCTTTCTCCATCCTTCTTCAGCCTGTGAGCCTTCAATAACATGTCACCAGGTTTGCAAACCCAGTTCTTTAGGATTACTATTCTGACATTTGTGTTTTTTTTTTTTTGGGGGGGGGGTTGCACCATTATTGCCCCTCATAGAGGCATAAAATAGTCAAGATCTTCCAACTGCAAGTTCCTGTTCAAGACGCCAACTGCTGCTTGTGTCTAAGTCTCAAGGGCATGTGTCCAACTTTCTGGACCCTAAAAAACATGGCCCTGCAGTGATGGGGAGTCTCCTGTTCTTCACTGTTCCCCAAGGTGCAGAAGCTGAGTAAAGATTTAAACGTCAATATGAATCACTTGAGTTGATTTTTTTGATACCAGTTATTTCTCCTTTCTATTTTCTGATCTTAGTTATAGATCTACTGTCTAATTTCTACATGGGTTAGAAGTGAATCCGACTATAAAACAATAATACTATCTCTTCTCAAATACAATGTAGTTCAATCTATTGATCTTATTCATTTAAAAATTAATTTATCAATGTCACATTTCATCCTTCACTTTGACACTTCATTTACAGCTTAGGCTTACATGCCTCTCTCCTAAGCTACCCACTGTATGGCTTCCAAGTCCTCTCCAAAATATATGATATTGTTTCAATTTTGATTATTTTATTTTTAAGTAAAATTTTTATTTATGTAAAAATAATTAAAATGGAATCAGTATGACTAGTCAATTATGAATGAGTAGAATCATGTTTGAAAGCTCACTTAAACCATCAGACTTCCAATACTGCAGCAATTTCTGCCATTTATATTTGTGATTATTTATACATTCCACTCCTCTCTTCCTGAAGGAGGATCACACTGCTCACCTTTGCAGCTTCAGCACTTAACATGCCACAGGCACTTGGTTAGCTCAACCACCAGGAGCTTATATGGAAAATTTCACAGTTTCAATGTGGTAACTAACAGATAACCTAAAGGCTTTTCTGAAGACCAGCTTAGGGTATTTTCTAGGACACATCATTCAGACTGGGAGTATCATGCATTCATTCATTTCACCAGTTTCCTATCATCTAGTAATAGACCTGTCTTGAAGGGGATGAGTGGATGAATTCTCCTGGGATGAAATTAATTTAAATTTTGGTTTAAGCTATATAAGTAGACAGTGCTAGATAAGTACTTGTTGGATTCTATTGCCTAAAAGGCATAAAAAAAAAGATGAGGATGATAGCAGCCACGTGAGTGTGCTCATCTTCTATACCTTAGTGTAGTAAAAACAAACAAACCCCAAAAACAAGCACTGGAGGACTCTTCAGACCCCTGCCATCATTTGTGATGCTTTGAAGATATGTCAAAATGTTTTCCTTTTCCATTTTTTTCTGAAGTGATTTTTTTTCCTTATAATGTTGGAAAAAAACAAACAAACAAACCCACTCCATGTTTTAAAAAGCAGTGTGGAATAGAAAAAATAGCCCTAGGTATTTAAGCACTAGCAATTTTCAGTTCTACCCAGAGAAGTCTTTGCCACCTGACTCCCCAGAAATGAACGACTCCTGCAAGCATGGGAAGTGTGCTGTGGGGCTGCAGGGCTCCTTGGAACTTGTAACCAACCCAAACATTTTTATCAGCTCTCAACAACACACAAGTCGATAACAAAGGGGTGATTCAGCAGCCAATCCAAACTCAAACAACAGTGGTCTTAAAAATAAACAGCCCAATCAAAGTGACATGGATGTGGCTTTGAAACAATGAATATTAGCTCTGTCACTGCTTAACTGCATCAAAGAGCCATATTCTCTCTGGCTGTCACCTTAGAAAACCTCCAAGGGAGAGAGAAAATCTCTCCAACAGATTGCATTGTGGTTGCAGCTATAACTTCAAGTTGCCTTGAACTTTTTGCTTATTGGTTTTAAAAATTATTTTAAAATTGAACTTATTGGGCACAATTTTCAAGTGCACAACTCAGTAAAACATTATCTGCACACTGCATCATGTGCCCATTGCCCCAAGCATAAAGCCACTTACATGTGGAATCTAATGAAAACAATAAAGTGACAAGCATGATAGAAACAGAGGCACAGATGCATGGCACAGACACCGAAGTCAGAAGGGAATGGGTGAAAGAAGGTAAAGGGATTAAGCAAACACACACACACAACAAAATCATCATGGTGATAGCCAGAGGGAAAGGGAGTTGGGGGTAAGGTGGGGATGGTAAAGGAGAGGAAAATGGGGACAGAAAGTTGCCTTGAACTTCAAGTCAGTCTCCTCTGTTAGCTATTTTGTAGACACTCATCATGGAGAGAATCTGAGTTTTCTCAGGGGGAAGAGGTCATGCTTCTCCCACATGACTGTCATTCTCTACATCTTTAAATGTAAAGGGTGGGTTATGTCCAGAGAAAGAGAAGGAAGACCTTATTTCCTTCTGCACCACAGTTATATTCTTCTCTCATCTCACTCTACAAGTTTGTGTGTTTTTAAATATATTTTATTGAGTTTTTAAAGAGAGGAAGAGAGAGGGATAAAGAGTTAGAAACATCAATGAGAAACATCGATCAGCTGCCTCTTGCACACCCCCTACTGGGTATGTGCCCGCAACCAAGGTACATGCCCTTGACAGAAATTGAACCTGGGACCCTTCAGTCCGCAGGCCGAAGCTCTATCCACTGAGCCAAACCGGTTTCAGTTCACCCTACACATTTGAAGAGAAAACATTCAATTACCACACTCTACCACCCCCGGCCCCGCCATTTTTATAACTTCCAGAAAGAACAATTGCAAATACATGAGTAATGTTCTCAACTTTGGTCAGTCAACCAAGTGATCAGAGTAGTTTACTAACAAGAAGATAATTAAGTAAAAATAAACACATAAGATTAAGGATGAAAAGAAACATGTTGTTATGTACATGCATATACTGTATTTATTTTGCAAGGAGAGATCACTGCTATTCTATATCAATTAAGACTCTGATGGCCTTTTATTATCTCCCAGGTTTATTTTTAACAGCGATAAAGGAAGTCATTAATTCATACATTCTCCATTCCTAGATCATAATGGTGAAATCTGCCACAATTAAGAAATGCCAATTTCAGTTTTATATACTATATTCCTTCCTCTCTATTACCTCAAGATTCTTTCATTCACTGTTCAGAAACTAATTTCTTTCTTCTCTCATTGCTTTCAGATAGTGTATGAATTACTAGGGATAGGCAATGTCTAAACTATGTTGTCTGCTTTAGGGTTAAACTTTAAGGGGCAGACAGATACATGAATGACTGGCTATAGAACCAGACAAAATAAGTTCCTACTTTGGTACATTGTTGAAGAAAAAGACACTGATTGTGATTATGTGCCTACTAGTAGAAAAGTGAGTAATAGTCAAGGCAATTTTGCATCATACTATTGGCCCCTGTGGAAACAACCCTCATGGTCCTGGCAACTGACTCTGTTCCTCAAAGGGAGGACTTTCTATTTCCCTGATCTTGGCTGTTTTGTTTTTAAATAAAACAACAGATACTTAACCTGAGTCAAGTAGCTGCTTGACTTTTGATGCTTGAATCTTCTCATCTCTTTTCAAGCCAGACACAAAGGAAATGCACAGTAACAAGAACTTTATAAATAAACAAAAAATGGTTATCAGAGGGTCTGATTTAGTGACAATGTGGCTTCAATAAGAAATTTGAATGTCACGCAGGATATGGGTGCTTCTGGCTCCCAGCTTTGGAGGACATGATGACAGTGTGTGTTTTGTGGATAGAGAACTTATGAAGAACCTATTCTGTGAACTCATTTACTTTACTTCATCAGGTAAGGAGATGAAATATTAAGCATTGGCTTAAGATCCAATTCTCATGTATTTTAAGGCTGAAAAAGATGAATGCATATATGTTGACATCTGCCTCTTTGCTAAGTTTTCACTGCTTCTCACTATCTTTTCTCTCTGTGCCTCCCCCCCCCCCCCCGAACAATATGGCCAACCCTTAACCAGCTGCCTAAGCAAGATTTGACTTTAGGCTGGGGGGAAAAAAAACTAAAAAAATTGACTTGAGAGAGAGAGGGGGGTGAGGAGGGGAGAGAAAGAGAGAGAGATATTTGTTTTTCCACTTATTTATGCATTTGTTGATTGTTCCTTGTATGTGCCCTGACTGGGGGTAGAACCCTCAACCTTGGGATATTAGAAAGACACTCTAAACAATTGAATTACTCTGCTAGGACTAGACTGTTCTTTAAAAAATCCTCAATATGTCTGGAGTCAGACTTGTATAAAAATGAAAAGTTCAATTCCCCAAAGAGCCTCAGGCTGTGCAACATAGAAGCTTATTTAGCAGTAATGTAAATCCCAGAGCCCAGGCTGATGGTGTGGAGTATGTCCTCTCCAATTCAGTTCCTCTCTACAATCTCCTGGACTCCATGCCATCCCTTACATGGCACACGGTTGCAATAGGAGGGGTAATGATGCTTCAAACCAACAATGTAATTACATCAAAAGCTTTTCCAATGAAAAGACATACTGCCAGTTCTAAAAAGCTTTCTAATCTTTATGTGATGTGATTATTTTGAAAAGTAAATAATGACTTTTGGAACAGAAGATTGTCATAAGGTGAAGATGGTGGGAAACGGAAAGTGAGAATTTTGAGAGGGCCTGCATTCTTCAAGCAGATGGACAAATGCTATTCAGAGATTGTTACACAGGATTCTGAGCAGACAAGGGGCTGTTCAGAATGGTTGCAAGACTATCTTCACCTGCTTGAGGCCCCATCACCTTCAAGCCACCTGATGTAAACTGAAAATGTAGACATAATAAAACTTGTAAAATGCAGTTTCATGGCCATATGAGCAAATATAATTTAGAGTTAGCTTGTAGAAGGAAAATAAAAACAGCACTAAAATGGAAAGGGCAGATCATACAAAGGGAGAGGCAGAGTTGAGGGCATCTCAATGATTCCAAACCCCACTGAAGTCAGGTTTCCTCACTATGAACGTATGCTGGTGGAAAGGACTGTCTTTGAACACTGGTGTTAGTGGTCAGCAATTGATGATGTAGTTAATTAAGCACCTCCTTCTTGCAAAGATATGTTGTAGTATATTTACCTGCTTAAAAGATAAGAAAAGGGGTGCACCTCAGAGGGAACAATCTTGGAAGTGGTGCTATTTAAGTGAATTACCCATTACTGATTCTATCAGGAGATTGGAAATTGAAGGCACGGTCAATATTAATAAATAGCCCAAGCCATGCAGTTAGTGATGAATAGAGACAGAAGTCAAACCCAGGTCTTTCCTTCCAAATCCATACTCTGTCTCACCACTAAGATCACTAAGCATCTACTATGATAGTGGAAGGGCCTTGAACAGGTAGCAAGTAAACCTCCTTAGGAAGGGTCAAGATGTCTGCCTCACTTTAAATCACTTTTCATTCTACTTACCAACCTTCCTAAATAAGATCTGGGGAAGGGCCATGCATAATCTGGCATTAGTCTACCCTTGAGGAAGAAACCTCTCTACATCTTAAGTCAGATTTCTTCCTCAAAATGGAATATACCCAGATGGAGCTGTAGTGAGATCCTGGTTGCTAATATTAATGACAATGTAAAAAATGCAACGATTGTTTATCAAGTAAAATGATGGGATGCTTGTAACTTTCCTTTAGACATTTAGTGGTATTCATAGCTCCTTGCTGCTTGGTATCCATCTCCACCACGCACTCCCCACTTCTTGGTGGGGTAACTTATGTGCAACTTCCCTTTGTGGAATTACTAGTCAAATTATCTATAAAGATATCTTGAATTCCTTAGCCAGTTGGGGAAGCCCATACCCTAACTTGGGCTCTTAAACCATTTATTCATGGATATGGATTCTTTAATAATAATATTTAGCAAGGCTGGAAAAACCAATAAGGGAACTATTAGCTCCCATGCCAGATTTAATGACTGATTAACACCTGCTACTTGGATGAGTTTGATCATGTCCTATGTTCAATTTCTAATCTTCTGATGGAGGCAGCAATGGGTACTTCAGCTCAAACAGCACCACATCCAAGAAGTCATCCTTGATTGTTCCCTCAGAGGCAGCTATCCCAACCCAGTCACTATGCAGTTTTAATATCCTTCCTAGCAGTCTTCACTATCTGACCTTATCTTGTTTATTGTGTATCTTCATAATATATTTGAGTAGTTTGGCCTCATAAAGTTTTCTGATTAATTATAATTAGGGTCCTCTATACTGAAATAGTAATTAAAACACCTGCATTTGTTTTTCTCTGTGATCTTTTGGCGTGAAGAGCTAGAGAAAAATGTTTTATTATTATTTTCCCTCTCAAAAACTATGTAAATAATTATCTAAACTGCAGGTGTACCATGGGAAACACACAAAATGCATTTCTTTCAGTGGTAGAGTACCAGGGATTTAAAAGTTTACACAACTCTTTCAGAGGTTGTGACCACCAATAAATTGCTGAGAGGATCAGTGTTAATGATGTAATAAACTCAGTGTCTATTTGGCTGGGATATTTATATTATCACTAATTTTTTATTACCAAATGTAATTGATTCAAGCTTTCAGGGTTGAGAGATTAAAAAGTCTATGAGTGTATTTTATCTAATGAAGTTGTGTTTAAGAATTAGGTCCATAACTATACCCTGGAGTAACTAATTGGTTTGAGTAGTTACACAAAACCAACATGTAGGAAGTGTGGATGTGTGTGTATAACACACTACCACAGACTGGAAGACTTATAAATAAGGAAAATTTATTTGTCATGGTCTGGAGGCTGGGAAGTCCAAGATCAAGGAGTTGGCAGATGCAGTGTCTGGAGAGAGTCCGCTTCCAAGATGACCATCTCTTTGCTGTAACCTCATGCAATGGAAGGGACAAGGGAGATTTCTTGGATTGCTTTTTCTAAGGGCTCTACTTTCATGACTTACTCACTCCAGAGGTCCGACCTCCTAATACCATCTTGGAGGTTAGTTTCAACACATGCATTTGGAGAGACATAAATATTCAGATCATAGCATTGAGTGCACATATACTACATATAAATAAATGTCCTATTTTTGGTATACTTAATGTTTATATGAATGCATAATGGTGATAAAAAATTAAGTGACATTCTAAAATCCATTTCTACTCTTTATATTTGGTGATAAAATTAATATTCATTTATGTTTTTACTATTGGGCACATTTCTAAGGATTTGGTGGATAGCTAAGATAGTCTATAAACTGTGAAAATAGCAAGGCAAGAGTGAGAAAGTATAATATATACATTTGCTATTTTTATATTGGGGAGGAAATAGACTTGATACATTTCTCTTTCTTTTCCATAACCTAAAGGATAGTAAGCGTGGGCACAAATTGACCAAAGAATGGTGATGGGGAAGTGAAGGGAAAGAGCATTACTGTTGAATTCACAATTTGTTTCAGGCCCTGGGGATGATATGATGCAGTATACTAAAAAACACAGTACTGACCCAATCTAAGATCCCGCCCCCAAAAGTGAGACTTACAAGGCAATGAATAGACAGACTGAAACTCCCTTTGGAGCAGAGATGCAAGACTAATTATAGAAAGAAGCATAATTCTGACAACTTTGACAACTCTAAGTGAAACAGGCTTGATGGACTCAACAAGTATCAGCTTGTTTTCCAAATGCATGTGTATTGGATGGAGTGACTGAGTTCAATTACTCTTATAAGGAAGTTAATCTTTTAGAATTTTCCTTAGATATTAGAAAAATAATCCAAACAGTTTGGAAGCATATATTGAGTGAATTGCAAGGAATTTAGCATTGTGGTAAGTAAAGTAGATATAAAAAATTATAAAAAGTGGACTGTATCAAGGAATGTGATTTCATGTTTTGAATCAGACTACCGTCAGGGTTTAAACCTCACCCTTCCCACTTCCTCATGCACCCACATTTGCACAAGCAAATAAGAATGGGTGGTGCTCTCTCCTTTGGTACTGGTCGGACATGCAACTCATTCAAGACCATGCCCACAAGGGAGCTCTCATTCTGGACTCAACCTTATCCTTAACAACAATAATCCTGGTCAGTGTCTTTCTTTGTTCTGGCTGGAGCCATTTCTGATTTGTATGAGAGGTCTGGCCTGCTCTCCACAGACTTCAATCACCCAATTAAGAAATCTTTTTGTACGTGTGTGTGTGTGTGTGTGTGTGTGTGTGTGTGTGTGTGTGGTGTCACCAGCCTTGACATATGAGCCAAACCTTAGGAGGGGATCTAATCTGATTTTGTAAGGTGACCATACTATGATCCTTATCCTTAAGTAATAGATTATAAAGTGGGAGACACAGCACCAGCCTATTCAGGGTTGTGTAGAGTGACCTGCAAGCTCATGGTAGGCCTTTACTTGATGCTGTGGAGAATTATTGTGTTTGCAATTGTTAATATTCTCTGCCCATATCAGCCCACGAGTAACCAACTTATTTGTTAATAAATCTCATTTTATCTCCTAGATAGAAGTTGTTTTCGGGAAGGTGTAAAGATGAAGGTGATCTCTGAAAATGCAATCATTTTTTCCTTTATAGGGAGTAGAGATTTGGCTGAAGATCAGATTTCCTTATTCTGAAGTAGAGAAAATTCATATTTTTTGAAAAGTTTTGAAGTCATATTGTAATGAATCATGATGAACTCCCTAATAGGAGAGATGAAATGTAAAGGAAGAAATGAAGGCTATGGAGTGAAAGGTAAATGGGTATGAGGCAGAAAATTCTGGAAAACTAGAGAAGATAGAAAGACAAGTGGGACATGAACAAAAGTATGCTAAAATTAAAGAGTGGACATAATTTGGAGGTTGCTACCTAGTAGGTGTTAGACAAGTGTAGAAAAGTAATAAGACTATTCTGAAGGAGTGAATGGTGCTTGTTAAGTACTTGGAACCTATTCTTTTCAGCCCAGCATCACACTCTTCACTGAAATGGAGATGCTCAATTTGTTCCAAGAATCCCACTGGTTGACTTGACCCATGAAATGTGCCTCATGACAAAATTAAGTATATGGTCTCTGAAGACCACTGCACATGCAACATGGTACTTAAGAGGAGATCCCAGGTCTTCACATAAGGAATTATAGAGAATGTTGTTCTACCTGAGAGAGTACAAAGCAGATCCTGCTGGTATAGCTCTCATTTGTTATTAAACCACACTTTGTGAGGCACTGATGCTTAGATCATAAACAAAGAGAATTAGAGAAAAAAGAGTTCTCCAGAAAAAAAGTTTTATGGGGTAGCCCAGAGGGATATTATGAAAAGTAGAATGAAAAGAAAGATGAGAGGGATTTTAGAGGCAGGACTGTTGCTAGCAAAGGCAGAGGGCTGGAATATGCTTAAAAGAGGGGGGATAGAAACTGTGATGAACACAGCCTAAGAAATAAGCAGATTGAGAGCAAAAGAAATGTTGGTAAAGGAGAGAAGAGGCTTAGGAATCAAGAAGAGAAAAGATTGGATTTAATGTTCCTGTCCCAAAGGGAAACTTAGTTGTTTATTATTTGTATTTGTATGTGTTTGTAGAATTTATGCCATTCATTTAGGTTTCTGTATCCAATTTTGTATATTCCATGCACGAAAGACATATTCTTGTGATAACTAGATATAAACTCTTGATGACCACAATGTGATGTGTGGGTCTTTAGGTTACTTGTCAGGTAACTCATGACCCTCTTTGATATCAGTGTCATTACACATAGAGTCTGGTTTTGAATTTACAAAAAGAAGATATTTGGTTGAACTTGAAGAAGTTTTATGGAAAACAAGTTATAGAAAATACTGGAAATTGGCCAGAAATGTGTATGTTTTGATGTCTCACAAGTTGCCCAGGTGTGGAATCTGAAATCTTACTACTTGCAGGGCAGAAATTCAAAGCCTCATCAGTGAATAGAATCCTAGACCATTCAAGTGGTCAATGCAAGCCTAAGAACACACAGAAACTTTTCACATGGCTTCTTTCAAACCTAGGACACCTGGGAACCCAAGAAGAAATGTAACATATGCCTTTATCAAATAGAAACGCATAATAGAAAGTTCATGAGGGTATATGATCCAACATGGAGAGTCAATAGATGCTTCTCATGGGGGATTTCAATTCCACATAACATAATAAACTAAAATATTGTAGACAAATCCAAAAAAATAGATATGATCACAATAATATTATTCAATTTATTTGAATTTCAAACACAGGCAAACTAATATATGTGGTAAGAAATCAGGATAAAGACTATCTTTGGGGCAGTAATTCTGAAATACACAGAGGCCTCTGAGACAATGGCAAGCTCATATATATTTTTTTTAATTTATTAAGGTATTATATGTGTACATAGCTTACCATTGCCCCCCCCACCTCCCATATATGCCCTCCCTCCCCAGAGTTTTGTGCCCATTGGTTGTCTTATATGCATGCATATCAGTCCTTCGGTTGATCTCTTATCTTGCCCAGATCTCCCTACCGTCCCCGCTGTCATTTGACAGTTTGCAAGTTGTTTTACTGTTACTATATCTATCTTTCTGTTCATTAGTTTATAATGTTCTTTAATATCCATAAATGAGTGTGATCATGTGGTGTTTCTCTTTCATTGACTGGCTTATTTCACTCAGCACGATGTTCTCCAATTCCATCCAGGTTACTGCAAATGATGAGATTTCCTTCTTTTTTATGGCAGCATAGTATTCCATGGTGTAGATGTACCATAGTTTTCTGATTCAATCATCTGCTGATGGGCATCTAGGCTGTTTCCAAATCCTAGCTATTGTAAATTGTGCTGCTATGAACATAGGGGTGCATATATCTTTTTTGATTGGTGTTTATAGTTTCTTGGGGTATATTCCTAGTAGTGGGATTACTGGGTCAAATGGGAGTTCCATTTTCAGTTTTTTGAGGAAGATCCATACTGTTCTCCACAGTGGTTGCACCACCCTGCAATCCCACCAGCAGTGCACGAGGGTTCCTTTTTCTCCACAACCTCGCCAACACTTGTTGTTTGTTGATTTGTTGATGTTGGCCATTCTGACAGCTGTGAGATGGTACCGCATTGTTGTTTTGATTTGCATCTCTCGAATAATTAGTGACTTTGACCATGTTTTCATGTGCCTCTTAGCCTTCATTCTGTCTTCTTTTGAGAGGATTCCATTTAGTTCCATTGCCCATTTTTTAATAGGCTCATTTATTTTCCTTTTATTGAGTTGTACAAGCTGTCTGTAGATGTTGGAGATTAAACCTTTATCAGTGATATCATTTGCAAATATGTTCTCTCATACCATGGGATTTCTTGTTGTTTCGTTGATGGTTTATTTTGCTGTAAAAAAGCTTTTTTATTTTGCTGTAGTCCCATTTGTTCATTTTCTCTTTAGCTTCCATTGCCCTAGAGTTAGTATCAGTGAAGAAGTTCTTTAGGCATATGTCTGAGATTTTGCTGCCTGTGGATGTCTCTAGTATTTTTATGGTTTCCCGTCTTATGTTTAAGTCCTGTGTCCATTTTGAGTTTATTTTTGTGTATTGTGTAAGTTGGTGATCTAGTTTCATTCTTTTGCATGCATCTGTCCAGTTTTCCCAACACCATTTATTGAAGAGACTGTCTTGACTCCATTGTATTCTCGTGCCTCCTTTGTCAAATATTAATTGAGCATAATGATTTGGGTTGATATCTGGATTCTCTAATCTATTCCATTGATCTGTTCTTGTGCCAGTATTAGGCTGTTTTGAGAGCAGTTGCTTTGTAATACAGCTTGAAATCTGGTATTGAGATACCTCCTACTTTATTCTTCTTTATCAAGATTTCTGAGGCTATTTGGGGTCTTTCATTGTTCCAAATGAATTTTTGGAGAGTTTTTCTAGGTCTGTGAAGTATGCCGTTGGTATTTTAATGGGGAGTGCATTGAACTTATAAATTGCTTTGGGAAGTATGGATATTTTGATGATGTTGATTCTACCAATCCATGTACATGGTATGTTCTTCCATCTGTTTACATCTTCCTCTATTTCTTTTTTCAGTGTCATGAAGTTTTCTGCATATAGGTCTTTTACCTCCTTAGTTAAGTTTATTCCTAGGTATCTTAATTTTTTTGGTGCAATGGTAAATGGGAATGCTTTTTTAGTCTCTGTTTCTGTAAGTTCACTATTGGTGTATATAAATGCCATTGATTTCTTGGTGTTGATTTTGTATCCTGCTACATTGTCAAATTCATTTATTAAGTCTATTAGTTTTTTGATGGAGTCTTTTGGTTTTTTGATGTACAATATCGTCATCTGCAAATAAGGACAGCTTTGCTTCTTCTTTTCCAATCTGGATGCCTTTTATTTCCTCTTCTTGTCTAATTGCAATGGCTAGTACTTCCAATACTATGTCAAAGAGGAGTGGTGAGAGTGGGCATCCCTGTCTTGTTCCTGTTCTTAGAGGGAATGGTTTTAGTTTTTGCCCATTGAGTATGATGTTGGCTGTGGGTTTATTATATATAGCTTTTATTATGTTAAGGTATGATCTTAGCTATATCCTAGCCACAAAATGTAGATACTTGGGGAGCTTATTTAATATCTGTGTCTCAGTTTTCTCATATAAACTTAAATTATTATATGAGAGCAATGATTGCTAGTCCCCAGATATCTGAACAGCATTTAACACTAGTAAGTCCTAAAATTTGAGCTAAATGCAAAGGTTTTATCTCCTATGTTAGTCAAGGTTACTAGTAAATAATATAATGTGGATACAGCATTTAACATAACAAAAAGACAATACTAAAAAATGCCAATTATTTTCTGATTTCCTGGGAAGATATAGTCTGAGAAATTTGACTGACCTTCTTTTTATTTTTCCCCATTTCCCCCATTAGATTAAAAAATAGCCTGTTAGGGTATAGTCATATAGATAGAGTTAATCAGATTGGAGAAAAATTATATTGCTAAAATGGATTTGGAAAACAAGTAAGTCATCCCTCCCCAGCTCATGAATGGCTGAAACTTTCACCTGCCCACCAAAGATCTCTGCAGTGCAGGAGGGATGGAACATAAGCTCCCTGCTGCCCCTGGAGGCTGAACTTTCTTCTGTGGATAGCAATTAAGCTGGATAGAAGAGTTATACTTATAAATCACATTCCAACAAAAGGTCATGGGATCTATTAGGCCCTCATTGACTTGGGGAAATCAGACCTGCTTTATCAATGTTGGGAAGCAATACAGTAATTGACTCTGCTTAGTAAGGAAGCTGAGGGGTCAAGAAAACATGACTGAGATGGGTGGAGCCCAAGCAAGCCAAATAGTAGTTGGGTGATGAGCCTCTCCAGTTGCAAATTCCCATACCAGCTGGGAGGTTTTCTCCTGTTCTCCCCCCCCCTTTTTTTTTAACTGTAACTAAGTAACTATATTACAAAGTGATAACATAAGCAGAATCATTGCAAGAAACCAGGGATCCTACTAAAGAAAGAACAGAGGAAACAATGTAAGAAAGAATTGTCAACATGTGTTATAATCAAGCCAGAATCCTTGGCTATTGGATGCATTGACATTCCAGGGTCAGAGTGGATGCTCAGGTCAAAGACAGCCCATTTCAAATACATGGAGCTGGGATATCAGGTTAGTGAAGGGTTGAGATCTGGTCTCTACCACATACTAACAGTGTGCCCTTTGGCAAGTTACTTAACTCTTTCCAAACTTCAGTTTCATCATGGGTAAATTAGAATCATACAATAACCCACAATTTAGAAAGGTATTGGGATAGAGAAAATGTAGTGAAGAACTTAGCACAATGAATGGCAAAGAGAAAGAAAGCAGTAATATGCGTTGTCTGTAATATTCAGTTGACTAATTTCTAGACACTAACTTCTATAAGATTCAGCCCGAAGAAAAGGTCTCAGTTTAAAAATTAGTCCTAACTTGTTAAAACAGTCAGGAGGGATCATTTTGTATTTATGTTGCACTTTAACTCAGCTGTCTTTGGAGACATCATGATTATAGTTGTGACCGTGAAGGAAGAAATGACTCACCTGACTGAAATGAGAAAATGGATCAGGAGAAGGATGGTGTGTGTATTATTGATGACTGACAAATTATGATTTACTTAGTGTTGTGGAGTCAAACCCTGGGTTCAAAATAAGACCACCGGAGGCTGATAATTGATTTTAAAAAGCAGGCAAGGTTTTATTGAAATAACTGGCCAGGACAGCTGCGAGAGTACCACACACAGGTGGACTCCATACGACTGCACTGTTCCAGGGATAGGCAGTTCTTTTGAAAGATTCTGAGAAGGAAACTCCTATTTTGTAACAAACTGCTGTTTGGAATTTTCTGTTGTTCTTCTTAGATAAAATATTGATTTCTAGTCTGCTTTAGCCTGTTTGAAGAATGATGAAGATAAACTTAGCTGTCTGACCTTGTAGGCCAGAGACTAGATATGCCCATAATCTCAATACCATGCCAGGTCCATTTTTTTAATTGGATAGAACTGTATTGTTTTCAAGGACAGCATGGAGATAACCACTAAGTGCACATAGGGCTGGCTCTTTAATAAAAAGGGAAGTTCTGCTTGTAGCCTTGCTTAGAATTTGAATTCATTTTCTCTAAGCCCATCACACGATGAATAAAGTAAGTCTCTCCAAACTCTCCTTCTGCATTGTTTGATTGCTTGGGAACTCTGTAACAGTTCAAACCACAGAAATTTTCCTTTGTTCTAAATTTTAAATCCTAAAGACTACATTCTAAAAACTGAGTGAGCCCGCAGGGTCGTTCCCAGTCACATCCTGCAGGACATTGGAATGTGGCCCTATCTTACGATAGCTTAATTCAATGGTTAATCTCTAAAGGTTATCTACAGTTTCTATCCCTGAAGCTACTGAGTCAGTGGGAATCAATCTCCTGTGCTCCTGGTCCCAGGCAAGGGAAAATTGCCTCAGTCTCCAGGTAATTTACCTGGAGGCTAAGGTATATATTCTGTGTTTAATCAGGTGCAAGAGACAGACTAGAAGAGTTAAAATTCAAACAGCAGTTTTTACCAAAGTATGATTGCTACCATATTTCACTTAGCAGCTTAAAATAATGCACATCTATTATCTCTCGGTTTCTTTGTGTTAGAGTATGGTATGTTTTAGTTGATTTCTCTGATTGGAGTTTCACCAAGTTGCAATCAAGCCAGGCCTGGGGTCTCACCTGAGGTTGGGCTCTTCTTTCAGGCTCGCTGGCTGCTGTCAGAATTCAGTTCCTTGTGGTTGTAAGACTGAGATGCTCATCTCCTAATGTTCTTACCCTGTGGACTATCTAGGATGGCAATGGTAAAGCATCTCCTGCTTCTTTAGATATTTCTGACTTCTATCTCTGACTTTAGAGCCTTTTTTAGAAGGGCCTACTTGCTTTCGTAAGGCACACAGTATGGAGTAGGTCCTCTGCTGAGCATGCTCACCAATGCATGGGGATTTGGGGGAAGGGGCATTTTAGAATTCTGCCTAATGCAGAGGGCAAATAAAAATCCATTAAATTATTGTATGATTTCTTAGTTGTTGTTGTTTTTTTAATCCTCACTCGATGATATTTTCCCAATGATTTTTAGAGAGAGTGGAAGAGAAAGGGAAAGACAGAAGAAATATCAATGTGAGAGAAACACCTTGATTGGTTACTTCCTGCATCATCCCTGGCCAGGGAGTGGGAGGAGCATGCAAGTAAAGTAGGTGTCCTTGACTGGAATAGAACCCTAGACCCTTTGATCCACAGGCTAAATCTCTATCCACCACGCCAAAACAACCAGAGCTCACATCTGCTTAGTTTTTAAAAACAATAGTGGACAAGAAGTCATGTTTGGTCTCTCAACTGATTTTCTTTCATTCTCAGGATAAGATTTCTCCATGTGCTATAGTTACATAAGGTGGGAAAAGGCACTCAGATTTCACTATAGCCACTTAAGCCAAAATATCTTATGCAAGATCTGTTTTCCTGATTGTACATGAATTTTTCTCTGCAATCCTATTTCTAACACATCCAAAGAACAGCATCCAGGCTTACTTAGAGGGGCAAAATGTAATTGGCCTAATTTAGTAGGCAAGTCTTCAGTTTTGTAGTCTCATTCATTATGCTCTAACTTAGAACTCTATTGCTCATCTCACTTTTCCTCCTGCAGTCTAAAAGGAATGTGTCTATGTATGGCCCTATTCTCCCCATTGATAGAGCCGCTTCAACTCTGCCCCAGTCTAAATTATTACCACGCCTCCAGTTTGACATGTTGATCTACCCAGACTCCTTGCTGAAGCTGCCTAATAGCAAACCCCATGATAATAGGGGATAAGTCATGTCACCTACCCATACCTGGAAACTAGGGAGTCTTAGCCAGTGTTTCTCCAGTGCTTGTCAGATTTAATCTTCAGATTCTGGGTGAAAATGCATGAATGATATGAACACAGTGGAAAACTCTAAATCTATGTGAGAGCCCTGTTTGGAGCTTTGGCTAAAGATCCAGGATTCATTATGTGATGGTTTGATTTTTTTAATACTTCTTTTGAAGAGTTTTCTGCCTTTTCAGGTATTTCTAAATATTCTTTCCTATAACTTGCTCATTTTGGAGTATTGATTTGAGGTGTTGATGCTGGTGACAATACCTAAACACACACACACACACACACACACACACACACACACACACACACGGGAACTATATATCTTGATTAGATAATAATTAAAATTTGTGATATAAATATCAGACTCCTGCCATGAACACCCATAACACTGTCTTTCACATTTGGTCTACCTATCATGGATTGTAATTCTTATATCTATGTGATTCTTTGATTATGTACCCTTCCGCACACCTCTATCCTCCACCAGAGCAGGCCCACCTGAGTGTGTTTTGGTCACTGCTGCATCTCCATTGTTCTCCACAGTAATTATCTTAGAGTAAAAGGTTAGTATGCATGTGTTGAATGGTTGAGTGATTAAATAGATTAATGGATGTTAACCTTAAATGCATTATATATTCAAAATTCCCTATAGAGTGGCATTATTTAACTCCCAGATATTAAAACAAATCCAAACTGTGGTCTGCCTACCTTCAAGGAGTTAGAAGTGGACACAAATTACAAATTAAAATTTAACCATTGTGCTGTTATTTAGAAATGATAACCATTATATTTGATGAATATACTTTTACACTTTGCAGTCATTATTGCACAAAATTGAATGTGCATGATATTTATTAACTTGCTCTTTCACTGGATATAGTGTGAACCTTTTCTAAGAAATATTGTCCTTAGCTCAATGTATCATAGTGTCTGGCATTCCATCATAGAGATGAAGAATAACTTCTGTAACCAATCTCTATTTTCTCGCATGTGAAATTTCTTTCTAAAAATTTAGGATCCCTGACATAGCATAATGTACTGCTGGATGGAAGGGCTCATCCCATGTTGAACCCTCTGACTGTGCCTTTTACCTCATCCTCCTATTAACATCAAGTTTTAGCATTATAAGACAATTTGTAATTTATTAGGTGAAAACAATATATTTTCTCATTTAATGTTTTTTCTTAGGTTATTAGGGTGGCTGAACTCTGTGACGGTCTGTTTGATTTGTGTGTCAACATGACCAGGTTATAGTCCCTAGTAATTCAGTCACTAGGACTAAGTGATGTTGTGTAAGGTACTTGGTTGATTTTACTAAGGTACATTGTCCTGGATAACCTGGGAGGCCTGATTTCAGCACTGAAAGACCTTAAGAGCAGAGCTAGGTCTCCATGGTGAAGAAGAAATCCCCTTGTGGACATCAGCCTCTGCAGATGCCCCAGTCTCAGCCCTTCTCAATGTCCTGCCCAGTGGATTCTAGCCTTGCCTAACCAGCAGCTACAGTCATCTAAGCCAATTCCTTGCAATAAATCCCTCCCTATATACCTCCTCTGTTTGGACTCTGACTCATGCAAATACCTTTTCATGTTTTAATTTTGTGAGTAGCCCATTTTTTTTTCACTTGCCCATATTCCTATTGGTGAATGTTTTCATTTATTATTAGTGGGACAAGTTCCTTATTAAGTAAGTTAATCCTTTCCCTGTTTTCATATTTGGCAGCACCAGTTCTTTTTCAGAAATTGACTAATCCACGTGTAGTATTTCATTAATGTCAGAAATAACTCAAAGGGGGAGAGAAACCAAGATGGCGGCATAGGTAAACATCTAACTGCAGCCTCACACAACAATTTCAAAAAAAAATACAACTAAAATGCAAAATGGATATTATCCAGAACTACAGGAAAGTTGACTGACTGGAAATTCTATAACTAGAAGGAAAGAGAAAACCAGAAAGAAAATAAGAGGAGCTGTAAAAACCTAAGGTATAGAAACACAGTGCGTGCATGCATGGGGAGAGGACGGAGCTGGAGAGGAGGGGGCTGTAAAGTGCCTGGCTGGCATTCCCTAGCAGGAAGGAGATAAAAGCTCCAGACTGTGCTGAACCCTAGTTCGTACTGCACTGAACCTCAGGTCTAGACCAGACCCTGGGGACCCAAGCTCATATGGAGGGAATCTGGGCTGTAAGGTGGAAACCCAGGGGAATGGCGAAAGACAGAGCCCCGGAGGAGGGTGCATTGCATACAGAGGACAAACTGTTTATTGTGCTTTTGGATTGCCCGAGCAGGAAGGAGAGAAAAACTCAACTACACTGAACTCCACTTTCAACCCCACCTCCAACTGCACTGAACCCTAGTTCCAGGCTCATTGGAGGAGAGACTAAACTGCCTGGTAGTGGGCGAAACTCAAGGACAACTTTCTCTCAGAAGTGCTTGCAGCGAGTACCAAAGCAGTGAGTATCAAAGGACACTGAGGAACACAGACTCAGGAATCTCATAGGGTGGGGCTGACAGGAAGCCAAGGCTGTAGGCCCCACCCTGAAACTCCAACCCATCCAAGCTGAACACAGAGGCTTTTGCAATTTTCCAAGTCTAATCAAATAAGGCTGTCTCCTGGCATAGACACAGCTGAATTGGCCTGGAGGTCAGTTCCTCTCAGTGATACCAACAACAATCAAGACTTAACTACAATAAGGCTGTACACACAGTCCACAAAGGGGTACAACAAGAGTGTCTACCTCAGGTAACTAGGAGGCTGACCCACTGAACCATATAGGACACCTTAACACACAAAGCCACCTTACCAACTCAGGAAAGATGCAAAAATGCCAAGACAAGGGAAGAGATCACAAACGAAAGAAATGGAGGACAAAAAGAGACTAGATATAGTGTCCAAAACCACGGTTATAAGGTTTTTCAAGAATTTCCTATAAAAGGCCTATAAAATAAACGAGACCTATTAGGATATGAAAAGGGATCAACTAGAAATAAAGAAAACACTGTCTGAAATGAAAAATATTATACAGAGTCCTAAAAACAGCATGGAAGATCACAAGAATCAAGTCAAAGATTTGGAATATAAAGAGCCAGAAAACACTCCTCCACAGAAGCAAGAAGATAAGATAATCTAGAAAGTTGAAGATAATGTAAGAAACCTCTGGGACAACTTCAAGAGAACCAACATTAGAATTATGGGGGTCCCAGAAGAAGAGAGAGAGCAAGATACTGAAAACATACTGGAAGAAATAATGACAGAAAACTTCCCCCACTTGGTGAAAGAAATAGACTTACAAGTCTAGAAAGTGCACAGAACCCTAAACAAAAGGAATCCAAAGAGGACTACACCAAGACACATCATAATTAAAATTCCAAGAGCAAAAGACAAAGAGAGAATATTAAAAGCAGCAAGAGAAAAGCAGGTAGTTACCTATAAAGGAGCACCCATACAATTGTCAGCTGATTTCTCAACAGAAACCATGTGGGCCAGACAGAAATGGCAAGAAATATTCAAGGTGATGAATAGCAAGAACCTACAGTCAAAAATACTCTACCCAGCAAAGCTATCAGCTAGAATCAAAGGCCAGATAAAGAGCTTCACAAATAAAAATTTAAAAAAGCTAAAGGAGTTCATTACCGTCATACCAGAATTATATGAATTGCTGAAGGGGGTTCTTTAGGAAGAGGAAGAAAATAAAGATAAAAATTATGAACAACAAATACATAACTATCAATAAGTGAATCTAAAATACAAGGGAATTAAAAAATCTGATGAACAATATTAACTGGTGAATACAATAGAATCAGAGGTATGGAAGGGGAGTGAACTGACGATCCTCGGGGGAATGGGGCGTGAGCGGTGCGGGAAGAGACTGAACATAAACTATGCACCTATGGATGAGGACAATGGGGTCTGGGGAAAGGGAAGAGGGTGGGGTAGGAACCTAGTGGAGGGGAGCAATAGTGGGGAAAAATGAGGAACATTTGTAATAATATGAACAATAAAGATTTATTTAAAAAATAAATATAAAATAAAAAAATAACTCAAAGGGAAATTTATTGGAAGGAAACTAGATTTATAAAAATTTTGGGAGTTCTCATATCTTTATAATATTGTTTTTCCATCCAACAATAATAATGTGGTCGATATAATAATGTCCCTTCCCCTCCAATGTGCCCTTCCCTTTCTTTAGTCTCTGAAATCTATGGCCATTATGACCTTTCATAGTAAGAAGTGTGCAGCCCTGGCCGGTATGATCAGGGGTTAGAACTAAGTATCCAAGGGTCATGGGTTCAATTTCCAGTCAAGGGTATGTATCTGTATTGCAAGATCCATCCCCCAGCCTGGGTTGAGGATACATGCAAGAGGCATGTGTCTCTTTCACATCAATGTCTCTTACTCTCTCCCCTCCTCCCATTCCCTTTCATTCTCCCTAAAAATCATTGGGGAAAAATCATCTTTGGGTGAGGATTGACAAAGAAAAAAAAGTGTGTGTATGCAATTAAGTGAAGGATCTTGAGATGGGAGATTATCCTGGATTATCTATGTGGACCCAATGTAACCACAGGGATCCTTGTAAGAAAAAAAATCAATTTTTAATTGGATTTTCCATGACTTGAAATTAAATGATTCCCCATGGGCACAGTCTTAATGTGGATTTATGTAGCATCTCAATTTTAGCTGAATAATATTTTTTAAATGACTCATCAACTGTTCCAGGTTGTCAGATTTACCATATATATCTTCTTTATCTGAAAACTATACAATTCAATGTACTTTCTTCTGAAAACAAAATATTGGGTTCTTAATTCAACTATCATGACACACCAGGAAGCCAGATATCCAACAGTCAAAATACCTCTAGGAAAATATTTACAAAGGCCATAAGAGAAAAGAGTCACTCCAATGAAGTCAGGGATTTTGTCACTTGGCCTGACAACCTTTTCTTCTGTAAAGAAGCCATAGGCAAAAATACATATGTCATAAGCATTGCACAGCAGTCAGGAGCAGTGGGATAAATTTGAAAATAATGTCTTCATGTCTGGCCAAGGTAAGCAGAATTGTTGAAATAAAATGCTAGGAACTGACAGAGGAAGGTATAAAGCTGCTGTTTCATGCAATAATTAAGAACAGGAGAGAATAAGATCAAGTAAACAAGTGTCTGTCATTCTACAATAGTGACCTGGCCTTCTTCACAGATGTTTCTGTTTGAAAGCAGAAAGATAACTTTCTAAAGATAGGAATCAGTGGGAAGCATGTGTAACTGTATTTTTGGTTAAGTGGTAATTTTTTATATTTAGGAGGCATTGTAGGTCAAACTCTATGGGTGTGGTGGGCATTAAAGAAATTAAATAAAACAAAACAAAATAAAACAAAACAAGGAAATAGAAAACCGACCATTTGATCACTTAGAATCTTACAACCCCAATAAATAAACTATTTTCATCCTATTGGTTAGCATGTTTGGATTTGCCACATACTTTTAACAAAATTGACAATAATAATAATAATAATAGCTAGCATGTATTGGAAGCTTCAATACACAAAGTGTTATGAATTGAGTTTCCCCATATTGATATGTTGGTGTTTTAAGTCTGAAAGGCTTTATTTGGAGATAGGATCTTTACAGAGGTAATCAAGTTCATACAAGGTCATTAAATAGACCTAATCCAACGTGACAGGTTTGGGGACAGTCATACACACAGGAAGAGTATATGAAAATGAAGATGAAGTTTGAGATCTGGGTGATGCTTCTAGCAGGCAAGGAGCACCAAGGATTGCCAGCAACCCCTAGAAGCCACGGGAAAGCCACAGAAATGATTCTTTCTCACAGCTCTCAGAGGAATCAACTCTTCAGTACATAATCTCAAAAGTTTAGCTTCTAGAACTATGAGCCAATAAATGTCTGTTGCTGAACCAACTCACTTTGTGGTACTTAGTTGGAATGCTCTAGCACTGAGCTCTGTGTTAAATAAAGTACATGAAACATTTCATTAGATACACAAAGAAACCTTGTGTGAGATAGTAACTCATCTTATCCCCACTTCACAGGTGAGAAAGACACAGAATGAAAGAGAGGAAATATCTGGAAAAGGTGCACATGACTTCTAGGTGGGAAGCTGGGGATGTCTCTCCAGGTGGGACAGATTCATAGGGCCAGGATCATATCTTGTTTGGCTTCATTTGACAGTTTATGTCTGCTACTCTCAGCCTAGCATCTGCCACATTCTCACCATATACTTATTGGATAACTAAAGTTCAATGATTCTCATGTAAATTGAATGCTAGCATAGATAACACTCAACATTTTATTTCAGGGATGTTCCATATTCCTACATAGTTTTCATAATTTTTGTTTTTAAAGGCTGTACAACATTCTATGAATTAATGTTACTGTCATTCTTTTATTGTTAGATTAATGTTGATTCCAATGTTTTACTCTTATAAATAACACTATAGGCCCGGTGCATGAAATTTATGCATAGGGGTGGGGTGGAGGTGTTCCTCAGCCCACCTGCATCCTCTAATCTGGGTCCCCTCGGGGGATACCCTACTGCCAGGATCAGGTCTAAACAGTCAGTCAGACATCCCTCTCATAATCTGGGACCACTGGCTCCTAACTGCTCACCTGCCTGCCTGCCTGCCTGAGTGCCCCTAACTGCCTCTGCCTGCTGGCTTGATTGCCCCTAACTGCCTCTGCCTGCTGGCCTGATTGCCCCTAACTGCCTCTGCCTACTAGCCTGATCACTGCCTAACTGCTCCCCTCCCAGCCTGATTGCACCCAACTGCCCTCCCTTGCCAACCTGCTCACCCCTAACTGCTTGCTCCCCCATGCTGGCTTGATCTCCCCTAATCACCTCTACCTCAGTCCCTGCCACTGTGGCTTTGTCTGGAAGATGTCTAGGTGACCTGGTCTAATTAGCATATTATCCTTTTATTAGTATAGATCATGGTGGGCATCTTCGTGCTCAGATATTTTCCAGTTTTTTTTAGACAAAGTGTTCCTTATTTTCTTATAGTAAGTCCTCAAGTTTGTGAACATTTATACAATTACTATAGGGTGCATTATCAGTGTAACTTCTCAAAGACTTCTGCAAATGAATTTTATTGATAGACATTCATAAATGTAGAAATTTCTCAACATTTACATCAGTATCAAGTTAAAATTCACAGTAATTTCTAAACCCAGTTAGGTCATAATTGTTTTAAATTTGATCTTTTTGATTTAAAATCTATTTTAATAAGTATACTAATTGCACTCATTCTTATTATTTATTAAAAATGTAAATTAATTTTGAACAGCCAATGACAAAGCGAGTTTTAAATCTTGAGGTTTATTACATAAAAAATGAAAACATCAATTAAATGAGGTTAGCAGCTGATAAAATTTATGAAACTGAGGTCATATGGAAATAGCATACCAAATACTGTTAAAATACAATTAATGAAAATGGATACAGGTTAAAATATATCACAAATTGACCAAATGGCAGTATGTAGTGGCCAGTTGGAATTTCATAAAACTAACAAAGATAAGTTGCAATGTGTCTCAGAATTATAATATGAAAAATAGATGCATACAGTCCTATTGTGAATTAGGTTGAAAGGAAATTAAATACTTAAATTATGAATTAAGATTAATTGGAAAAGAAAGAGTAGTCTAGAGATGTCATTTCCTGCTCCCCTCCTCCCTGCAACCTCTAAGATGTAGAATTCAGTTTACATTTGGAAGTTAAAAGTTAGCTTTTTGGCCGCATCAGATTTCTTGTCTGTGACCTATTACAGTCAGCTCAGCCCAAAAGCATTGCATTATCTGAGCAAATGTGCTAACGAAAGATTTTCCTCTTCACACTTCTCTTACTAAGTGGCTACTAAAGCCTATTGAGTGGGGGTTGGGGAGAAGAAGGGATGGGGAGGGAGATGGCAGGACAGGACATATGGAATGTAAGAAAAATCAAGAGAAAGAGAAGGAAGGAAGGAGACAGAAGAGGAGAGGAGAAAAGAAAAAGGGATTAAATGGAGACGGAACAGAGAGGTGGTCTGGGCAAAACGAGGGATATGGGAGATAGGGAAGGAGAGGGAGGAAAGAGGGAAGAAAACAATTTATGACATAAAGACAGACACATAAATATTGTTGGCACAGAATAAAAACCCTTCACTTCAGTACAAAATATTCAATTATTTTTAACAGCCCATTATTTTAATGGAATTAATTGATAGTGTGCTATGAATGGAAATGAACTAAAACAATAATTACCTTCAAATCAGATATTATTCTTTTGCTTAATTATAAAATGCAACTAAGAGTCTTTAAGCAGTAAGTTCACTTGTGAAGGTTCTGAGCCCTGGATTTCTCTCACTGGGAACCAGCCTTGGCTGATGCTGAGCTTGGTGCCTTTGCAACCGCTGAGCAGCCTGCAGCCTTCCTGAGCTAAAGGCAGAAACCAGGACAGCACTGCATCCATTTCAAAACATTTCAAATGTCCCTAATCTTACTTAGACTGAGCTAGTTCTTGTCCACGCTTTAAGAAAGATTATCCTTAAAAATGAAAACCCCATGTTTTCTTCTCCCGCAGTGATAATGGAAACACTAAACTGAATTTGGCCAAAGTTTCCCAGATTTATTTTCGTCCTCTTGGCATCACAATAAATGATCAGAAACCAAACAGTGTGATCTCCAACCTGTGAAAACCAGTCTTGGCTCTCCATGGCAATCGGCTTCAGCTAACACAGCACAGCTCATCTGGGCTATAGTATTTATAGACTCTGCCCAGAGAGAGCATAGATATAAATGTTTGAATATATTTTATTTAGTAGCAATGTCTATTCGAATGTTGGTTTTTGTCTTTTCCAGTAATTGGTGTGGATGCCTTGAGAACTGAATTAATTGGCTGAGCAAACTTATTAGATTGTTTGCTCCTTGTAGACCAAGTTGGGGAAATGAAATTAGGCTAGTGGATAAAAAAAAAGGTGTTTACCAGTCCATTTCTTTATTCTTTCAACCATTTACCTAATTCTTTCCTTTATCAGAATATTGCTCTATGTATCAAGCACCACTCTCGGTTTTTAAATCAAGTGATAAATCTATTATTCATTGCCACAAGGATTCTGGGAGTCATCAGCAATAACAGAAAGTTGTCTTAAGCAATAAGTATTGTTATGGCTCATGAGCTACAGGCCACCTGGGCTGCTTGCTGCTCTCACTGGTGTCCATTCACACACCTGCTGCCAGCACAGATTGGTGGGCAGCTCAGCTACTCTCCACTGGGCTCCCTCCCACATTTGGGGTTGGGGGCTGTTGACTAGTCTTGGGTTGCCTCACATGGAACAACTGAGATCAGACTCTTTGCATATGGTCTTTCAAACTCAATTCCTCTGGGGACACCTTTCCATGACTCTGGGCCCAGGTGCTTAGTTGTAGATGAGATTACCTGATTTGGGCCTGGACAATCACAGTATCACATTTTCCTGGGATTATTTTATGGTTTATTTTCCCCAAACCTGTGAAACATTAAAGGACCTATGTATCAACCAAGACAGTTGCAGGTCTGTCTAGGTGTCTGAATTTAAGAGAATCCCTCTGCCCCTCTCTTTGGAGTGAGCAATTTACATGAGCATCCTCTTTTCTAGGCAACAAGGACATCTTGCAACATTGGATTGTGTCTCCTTTATAAACAACAGGTACTAGTTCACTGAGCGTCCATGGCAGATCTACGTAAATGCCTCTGTCATCCCCACTTTATATTTCTCCTGTGCTTTGACAGTGTAATTGACTCACAATTACAAAATAAAAGTTTATGGGCCCTTTTAATGCTTTTCCAGTTGAAGGGGGGAGGGAATTAGGTTTAAGTGAGGCTGGTTCTCCAAATGACACTCCCAGATCCAGCAGACAGCATACACACATCTTATTATCGTCTCATAGGAAACATATGCATCAAATCATTTAATAAAAGAAGCTGCACATCGAAAGCTTTCAAAACAAAGTTGATAAAAATAGGACATGACAGACTGCCTCCCCTGCCCCCACTTCGTTTCTTAGATTTGCAATTATGCCTGATTCACAGGACATGGACTAACAAATACTGTGTGTGTGTGTGTGTGTGTGTGTGTGTGTGTGTGTGTGTGTTTGCAGGGGTTGGAGCAAGCAGGGGGAGCATGGAACAACTTTTATCTGACAACTTTAATCTTTCTCAACATTCTCCCATGAGATAATGCCATGGACTCGGGAAGAAGTTGTATAACCTGAATGTACCAAGTTGCACACTGTACCAGTTTCTAATGATTGATCTGTAGGTGCCCTCCATCCCCACCAATTGTGCTGTTTTTTAGAGAAACAACGAAAGACCAACATTAGAATGATGCTTTTAAAATTACCTGCTCTTTATAAAATGTGTTTCCAAAATTAGCTTGGAAAATGTGGCTTGCAACAGCTTTAAGAACATATTAATGGGAGGAAATTAGGCAGCTACACAAGGACAATAATGGGCTTTTTAGACAATAATCTTGCATTTAATTGCAGACAACTTTAACCGCAGTCAACATAAAAAGCTTGAATAGGCAAAAGCCTTGAGGTATTATCCGACTACTGAGGTTTTCACAGCCCAGTGGGAATGGGAATGCTGGCAATGATGTGATTGATTTCATCAGTGCGGACACTTCCACATACAATTCAAGGTTCAAGGAGGCAAGATAATTAATTTGTGTTATTTGCCACTGAGGGACTCAACTGCTGAGTCATTGTCAATGATGAAATGAACAGAAAAATTGTCTAATGTTCCCTTCACTTTTTGTAAGATTGACAATAATAAAATGTTTCCCCACGGCACCCTCTTCCAACTGGCTTGTTGGTAAATACAGTGAAAGAGATTTCATTGATTCAGCCAAAAATGTCTTGAAACATTTCCACATAAGACCAATGATACAGGCTTTTAAGTATGGACAGTGTTGTATGTAGTATATGATGTTTGATCAGATCAAAGACACTGCTAGTTATGATGTTGCAAAATGGATGAGTAACTATAAAATTACATGAGTTGAAATTTTCAAATTAAAGACTTTTCCATTAAAGACTTTAAGGAATTTATTTAAAAAATAATTTACAGGATATGATTCCAAGTACGACCCCAAGCTTAAAAGGATATGTGTCAAAAATGTAAAGATGCTATGAGAATGATATGAAACTGTAATTCTGTATTATGTATTTTACTTCTCCCCAATTTTTCCCAGTGAGCAAGAATTATTTTATCATGGGAAAACATTTTAACTTATCTTTTCTCCTAAAATAGAGGCAGTGGAATTGGTGGAGGTCTTTTAAGAAAATACTCTCTGTGTAAAGTCAGATTCCAGTTGTGTAAATTATTAGCACCACAGCTTGCAACAAGGACACTGACAAGAGCCATTATTAAACACCCAGTGAGTACTCTGCCCACGTTCTTTATAATCCTCAAAATGACCTGGCAAGATGTCATAGTTTGCACTCCGGTCACTTTTAATAAAATGCCAAGACTTAGACAGATTATGCAACTGCTCATACATGGCAGAACCCTTCCTGCACCTGTGTTTGTCAAATTCTGAACCCCACATGTTCCTAGTCAGGCTTCTATTTTTCTTCCAGAAGTGACTTCTGTCAAAATTGAAGTCTGTTGAAATGGATATAAACCAGCATGATACATTCATTTAGTAATTGGACTAGAATTTTATTTATGTGTGTCCTGTTAGTGGTTTGGCAATGGGCAGTTCCACAGTTCCAAAGTACCTGTCCACTTCATCCCAACCCTTCTCTATTGGCTAAAATTTAAAAAAATAAAATACACCTGTTATATTTTATATCTACTTTTTAATAAATGACATATTATGCTATATTTTATATTAATGAATACAGAATTGGCTGCTGAATTCTTTCAGATAATATTTTGGGTCCTTATTGATATAATAATATTATTTTATTACTTTATTTTCTGCCTATTTATATGCTGAGTTAAAATGATATTTTTCTACTATTGAGTTATTCTCAAATATTTGAACTAAAACCCACTTGGTTCAGTGTATTATTTTGATATGTAAGGGGAATCTTATTTGTTGGCACTTGGTGATTTTCAAATCAATATTCACAAGTTTGGTTTATAGGTTCTGTTTTCAGTGCTTAGGTATTTGTTCTTGTGTTTCTGCAAAAAGAATTTGAAAGCATTAATTCTAACTTTACACTTTAGGACAATTTAAAAAGCTCCTGAATTATCTGTTTCTTGAAGTTTTAAATGAATTCATGCATGAAATTGTCTTGAATTTTATTGGGAAATAGATCTTTGACATCGTTCTCAATTTCTTGCTTGGTTTTGAGTCTATTCAAATATTCTATCTTTTGTTGAGTCAGTTTGCAGTACAGTACTTTCACAGTTATAAAAAATTCTCTATTCACTGTCTCAAAGTTATTAGCACATTTTGTAGAAAATATTCTTTTACAATCCTTTCAATCAGTTCTACTTTTCACACCCTTAAGTTTGTATGTTAATATATTCTTTTTATTAATAAAGTACTTTATCTTTATTCAAAGAACTAATTATTTCATATATTTATCAGTTCTCCTTTTTATTTTCTAGTACATTAATGTATTAACTCAATTTCTCTTTTCAATTGTTTCCTATACTTTTCATTTCTACTTCTCCTCCTTTCCTATAAATGAGTGAATGCTCTTGTATTTATCAATTCTATTGTTCCATTTTTCTTAACTGTTTTTGAGTTCTTTTTTCTTATATTTTTACATTGAACATACTACTCATTTTTATAATTCTTCTTCTTCTTCTTCTTCTTCTTCTTCTTCTTCTTCTTCTTCTTCTTCTTCTTTTTCTTCGTCTTTAGCAAATCTTTAGCCTTATAACACACTTTATGAGAATGCCTTTGCCTCATTATGTTCTAATGAGTCAGGCATTGTTCTTTTGTTTCCATGGTCTAAAATTTATTCCACATTTGAAAGAAAGGACTTAAAAAAATACCCATTGGTTGAGAGATTTGGTTTCCTCCGTTGTTTTGTGTTTCTGGCTTATATTGGATTGTTATTGGGAATACTGGGCACCCATATATGTCTTATTTCTACTTTTTGGACTTTTGAATTTGCACTGAGGCTGACTTATGGCCAATAGATGTAAATAACCTGAGTCTGCTTTTTTCTATCTGTCAGTAGAAATGTTGATATCCTATACGTATGGATGATGTTGTTCAGGGGTGTATGTATTTAACTGCTGTTTTATGTCTTTGTGATTTGTCAAGGATGAGATGTTATGATGATGCTTCCAACAACTGGTATATTTCAATCATTTTTTGTTCTTTCTATATCTGGAAGGTTTCCTTACATATTCCAAAGTGTAGGAGAGGTGGTAAAGTGGTTTAAATGGTACTGTGTGTAGAATAAACAATTTTGAAGTAATTTCCTTTCTTTTGTCATCAGGTTTTGGGGATGATGTAAGACACTTCAACTCCATGCTGGTAGCACATGTCCATCCCTTTGCTGATTCTGCTCATTCCATATGCTAACAGAGAAGAGAAGCTGAGGTCAGGGTATTTGGCAGAATAGAGGGTTGTGTGGGGAATCTTCTGTTGGCCCCAACACGCACATCCCACCTCTCTCCCTCTGACCTCTGCCCTGGGAGGGGACCCGACTGTCTGTGTTATGATCTGTGGATGCTGTGAAGGTAGAAAGTGTGGACTTTTGATCTAAGTTCTAGAGGGACCAGTGGGTGTTATTTTAATAATTGGAGGTTGAGGATTAGGACGCTGAGGATTCCTCTGTGAGACAGCAGGTGTCCGCCCAGTCCTATTTCAGGTCACAGAAAATGGCACCCTGAGCATCCTGCTGGGATAGAGCACAGGGGTGAATACACGGGGTGGGGGAGGAGTGTACAGGTTAGTTGGAGTGTTGAAGTGTCTTTCAGACAGTTTATGAGACATACATGGTAGTCAGAATGGAGCAGCCAGGTCAGGATGAATCCCCAGGGAAGCCCGGAAATAAGAAAGGTCCATCCTTTGCTTGAAGGGACAAGCAACATCTTTATTTTCTTTTCTTTGCAATTTTATTATGATGTTTTAAGCACATCGAAAAATATGGTGAATGACATAATACACATGGAAACATTGTTTTTAGAGGGAGCAAGTGTTTTGTGAGCTCCCATTTCCATCTTAAAACTCAAACAATTTGCTCATATGTATTCTTCCTAGTTCACCTACATACTTTTTTGCATTTGCTGTATTTTTAAAGAGGTGGCTGTGTACAAAACTTGTCATCTTCCTTTTCACACATATGTACATTCATATATCATAGAATGAACTCATAATTCATTGCATTTGCATCAGCCACTCTCTTCTTTTATTCCACATCTGCGTGCCAGTGCTCCGTGATGCCATGTCCTGTTAGTAGTGCTTTCTGGAAAATACTGCTGGTAGGAAATGCGCAGTATTTCACTGACTCTGATTCCTCATTTGAGAAATTCCAACCTAACCCTGGTAAATGGCCGCTTGGCCGCAGCTGAGTGGACACAGAAATGACATCTCCTGGGGGTGTTAATCAGAAGTAGCTATCCCCCATCCCCACCCAGTGCCCTGAGTGCTCACCTATGAGCTCAGGTGTTGTTTCAGAATCCCATACCCAGCATTCTCAAACCTCCTTTCTTCAGTGCTTTTCCTTTCCACCTACATCTCCAGAGATTTCTTGTGTGTAATGTAACTTTTGAAATCATAATGCTGTATTTTTGAATCTAAGTATTTCACTTTGTTAAAAAATGTATTTACATAGAACAAGGCAATCTCATTGTTTTTATTTCAGATCAAATCAGAGGAGCAAGCAAAAAAGCACATTTTTCATCTATCTTTGGTCAAAAGGACTTTTGAAGTAAAAATAGTCTTGCCAAATTGAAAAGAAAAAGAAATAACCAACACATCAGACTACCCAGGTGTGCGTATGTATTAAATAAAATGCATGGGCCAGCATGCAATCTATCAGAAGCCCTTTCAGGCCTGTTTACAAAAATCCTGTGATTTGCTGAGATCAAACCCAGGCTCCTTAAGTCAGTGGGCTGCCGCATATATTATTTATCAGCTCCTTCCCAGGAATGATGAGAGAAGGCTGGTCTCAGTCCTCCCGCCCCAGCCTGGTGCCTACTGGCTTCCACACAAGTCATGCTCCAGGACTAGGCTGCAGTTGATTACAAGAGACAGTTCTCTCTGCCTTGTGCAGGCCCAGGAGAGGACGGAAACTCCAGCGGTACCGGCACTTTCACCTCTTTCATGCTCCGACGTCAAGGTGTCTGGTCAATGTTGCCAATTTCACAAATCTGACTTCCCTTTTTCTTGCTCTTTGCTTTCCCTTTCAGCTGGAATGAGCAGACTGAGTGGAGTGTTTGGATCCTGAGGTTCCTTGTGTATGCAGGACAGGGGCTAGGGTAAGATTTCTATGTCAATGATGCCTATACTTAAACCGGCTTATGCAAACATAAGGACACCTAAATGTGGAGTCTTTTTAATTGGCTTTCTTGATGAAGGATGTGACAAGATATAATTGGTTTTTGTTGCTGTTGTCGCTAAAAGGCAATAAAGAAAATCACGCTGAATCCTTAAGCACCAACTTATTAGAATAAACACAAGTCCAAGCTTCAGTTCTCCATGAGTTGTTGTGGGTCTTTTTTTTTTTTTTTTTTTTTTTGAGTGCTTATGTGAAAAAGCTGGTAGCCAAGGTTCTTGGAGAAACAGTTGTTTAGACACCTGTTCAAGAGAAGAACAAGTAGATAAGTAGGATTTGAAACTTTAAAAATGTGAAGTATCTCAAAGATATTTGCAGAACTACTTGCATAAAACAAAAACTGTTTGGACTGAATTGTAAAGTAAACTGCAGCTTTTCTGGGGCTGAGGACCTTCTGCTTCCTCCTTGATGTGCATTCTCGCTGTGGCTTTCCTGTGCGTATGGTGTGGGCAGGAATGCAGCCCCTCGGGTCGTGGGTGGACTATAGCCCCAGGCCAATCCTTACCCTCTGTAGACATTGCTGGTATCCTAGTCTATATTTTGAATTGATATTTAGAGTATCAGGTACTGTGTGAGATATAGGTGATGCACAAGTGACTATGCCTTCCAATAATCTCAGAATCCATTAAAAGAAGCAGATGTGTGACACATAAAGGCAGTACAGTGGAATAACATGGGTATTGACAAAGGAGAATAGGGATATACTGATAGTATGGGAGTTAGAATATGGAGGAAAAAATAGTATGCAACACATCTTGGAATTTTGCTGGAAAACTATTTCCCTGCCAAGCTGTGTTGCTGCTAAGCATTTCTCTGCAAAAACTTTTCACTGTCTTATTTTCACCAAGCCTAGCAGTAATGCTCTTCTCTTTCCCCAACTATGTACTCAAAGGTTCTATATTAATTATTCCTTAAAATCCCAAGTCTTTCAAGCGCATGTAGTTCCTAACTGAAAGCCACTGAGACTGTAGACAAGCTGTGTGAGAACTATTTCCCCCGCTCTGGTCAGCTCAGTTCCACAGCCAAGGGGCTCATGGAAGTGTTTAGAGAATACCAGGGTGCCCATCAATTTATCCTGGAATATTATACAGCACTTAAAAAGTATGGAGAAGAGATCTAACATTGCATATTAACACATTGCCTAGTGGAAACACTGCAGCAAAATTATACATACAGCATGTAATGTTTATGCAATAATATTAACCAACTATGTGTCACACACACACACACACACACACACACACACACACTCAAACTCACGGACTTGAATCTAATCCTATGCTTTCAACCACTTAGTATCATTTTTTTTAGCAGTTGCTTCACTTTTTCTACTACCTTTCTTGGGGCATTGCCTAACACTGTTACATATATGCTTATTTTACTTCATTAAACTGTAAATTCTTCAGTTCCTATCTGCTGGACATTGAAACCATTGAAAAACTCAGTCTTGGGTTCTAAAATGCCAACTTTTGAAATTCAACTTAGTCTGACCCTGGTGCTCCCCACCCTTATTAGAACTGGGCAAGTAGCTAAATCCCTTCCAACAGCAGACCGTTCACGTGTCTGTGTCTGTCTGTAACAATAGATGTTGACCTCTGTTTGGTTTCATATTTATATGGAACAGTGGTTTTAAAAGGAGTACTTCTCATCTGAAACAGTGAGGACTTTCCTGGAATAAGTCAGAGATGAGATATCTGCTACAGTTTATCTTCTGCCGAATTTCTTCCAGGACATCCATTCATATGTGAGCACCTGCTCCCTGAGAGATAGTTGGCTAGGCCTGAGTGAGCCAGGACGAATGAATAGAACTGATCCCTATGGTGTGGCTTTCCATCCCAGGGCTAGTAGCACAAATAGCATGAAAACACATACAAACACCATGTCAAAGAACCTACACCACTTAGCTGGGCTCAATGGAGACCCTGGGGGAAAGACATTTGACCTATGTCAGCACAGGGAGATATAGGGATGGTGGCTCAGGCAAGGGAAGAGCATGTGGGAGGATTAATGTACAAGAAAGAACTGGCTTGATTAGGTGCCTAGAGCAGGGAAGGACCATGTAATGAGTGCTCTGATCTTGAGAGCTGTGCTGTAGTCTTGTATTTCTCAACTACTCAACCCTGTAGTTGTAGAACAAAAGCAGCCATACATGGTATGCAACTGAATGATGTGGCTGTGTGCCAATAGAACTTTATTTGCAAGAATAGGCATTGGGCTGGATTAGGCCTTAACGTGCCAATGCCTGGACAAGAATAGTGATAATGTGGTTCCACACAAGGGCATGGAGGAAGAAGATGGACGGAACACGCAAAGTTCTGGTGCCTCCATTGTAGAATGGGCAGGGTAAGTCCTGGTCTGGCCCATCGGGATGGAATGTTCTCTGACACTTACCAGCTTCCTGACCTTGGGAAAGTAGCTTACCCTCTCCTGATTTCCATATCATCAAGGAGATAATCATATCTGCCTGGTAGGGAAGTTATGAGAATGAAGTGAGACAACACATATCTGTTAGGTAGTGGACTCAGTCAACAAATTCAACAAACCTCATTTCCTCTAGCCCAAGTGAGGATCTGTGATATCTGGGGCATAGAAAGAGAATATGATGCGCTCAGTGTGGCATGGCCAAACAGCTTCAGGCAGTGCCACCCTCTGGGACTCAGAGGGTCCCTGAGACAGCCTTTGGAGAATGGCTCCGTAACTCCCAAGAGCTTCTCTAGAGATCAGGGAGGGTCCTGGCTGCACATTTCGCCTTTCATTAACTGCAGAGAAATGATGGGAAGAGTTGTCCTTAATTGCACAGCATGGCTTTAATTCAATTTCTCTTCCTAGGTTCATTTAGTGATTTTTAAAAATGAATTTCATTTTTAAATGAGTGAGAGCAAAGGGCATTTTGCATTCTGTGTCAGAATGGGTCAAACATCATTGCTTCTAATAAGTAAGAACGAGGAAAAACATCTGACCCATTCATGTCATTAAAAGATTATTCTGTTTATATTCCCATTTGAGGCATCCCTGTGGAATAGCTGGATAAAGTATGAAGAAAATTTAAAATAGTAGATTGCCCAGCTAGTGTGGCTCAGCGATTGATCAGGAGGTCATGGTTTGATTCCTGGTAGGGGCACATGCCCAGGTTGCAGGCTTGATCCCAAGTAGGGGGCATGCAGGAGGCAACCAATGAATGATTCTTTCTCATCGTTGATGTTTCTATATCTCTCTCCCTCCCATCCAGTCTCTAAAATCAATAAAAAATATTTTTAAAAATACTAGATGGGGGAAAATTATCTTTTTGCATATACATATAACAATTATCTTATATAATAAAATACTAATATGCAAATTGACCAAACAGCAGAAAGACCAGTCACTATGATGTGCACTGACCACCAGGGGGTAGATGCTCAATGCGAATTTCTCCTAGTGGTCAGTGTGCTCCCACAGGAGGAGCACTGCTCAGCTAGAAGCCAGGCTTATGGCTGGTGAGTGTAGCAGTGGTGGTGGGAGCCTCTCCTGCTTCCTCTGCAGCGCTAAGGATGTCCAACTGATGGCTTAGTCTTGCTCCCCGTGGGCCTAAGTTGGACCTCCCCAAGGGCTCCCAAACTGTGAGAGGGCACAGGCCGGGCTGAGGGACATGCGCCCCCTCCCCCCCTCTGTGCAGGAATTTTGTGTTCTGGGTTTCTTGTCTATAAAAACAAAAGGGTGGTATGTTAATTAGATCAGATGTCCTTCTGGATGAAGCAGGCAGCCAGAGGGAAGCCACCTGGGTCCTGGGTGCCAGAGGGAATCTGATGCCAGCAGTAAGGAAGGACTACTCTTGTACAAATTTTCATGCATTGGGCCTCTAGTAATACATAATATATAATTATGTGAAATGATATGTCATTATATTAGTGATTATAATATGTAATTAATGATATAATATATTAATATACAGTATATTTCTAAATTTTATGATTGTACATTTCAAACTTTTGTGTGTGTTCAGGCTCATGAGTGCATGTTTTAATGTAACTAAGAATAACTACACTGCTAAAGTGAGAAATGGAGAAAGATTTTACCATGCTTGCTTAGTAACTTACTGAAATGATTACAAACAGACTGTGGTTTTATATCTAATCTCATTCTCTGAATGACTGAGGAGGGGGTCATGAACTTATGAAAAATCAGAGGAGAAAGTCTACTAAATGGGGAGAAATAACTTTTCTGACACAGTTGGTCCAGAGGGCTAGAGGGAGGCAGCCCTGGCTTCAGTTCTCCATGGCACACATGGGGTTTTGGTCTGAGAGTTTCTCCTCTGAGAGCCAGTGTGGGGATGAGACCAGGCCTGTGCGTGCATGGAGAAGGAGGCGGCTCAGAAAGGCTCTGAGCAATTCTGGACTGAAACCCACCCAACATGGACACTGAAATGGAATAATCAGCGAAGATCTGCCTGTATGCACACACATGGTCATTCATTCAGCTGTGATTTTCTGCTTCAAAGCCAGTGAGAGTAATTGAATGTGTCTAAGTATCACTTGGAGTTCTTTTCAGAGATGAGAACTTCAGGGTTCTGTGTCACAATATTCGTTTAGGAAGTTGGAGACAAGACCCTGGAATCTGAATTGATGTCCTGGGTGTTTTCATAAAGATGAACAATGTGCCATATTTGATAAACAACCCTGTAAGTAACGAGATGACTGTTAAAAAAAATGACCAGCTTTTAAAGCCAATTTATTTATAGTATTTCTATCTCTCTCTCTCTCTCTCTTCCCTCTCTCTGTCTCTCTGTCTCTCTCTCGTCCTCTCTCTCCTCCCAACCTAATGATCAGAACATTTCAATGTATACTCATGTATGTCAATCTGTGAATTTTCTAGAATTATACCCAAATCTCCCCCCACACACAAATTCAAAGCATCATTTTTTTTTTTACTTAAGTGGCCAAGAAAGAGAAAGTGCCCACATGTCTGCTTTGGGGTAATTGCTGCTCACTGTTGGTTCACTCCACCTTGGAACAGGTTTAGAGGTCGTGAATCATCCCTCCTGATTGACATTTTGCAACTGATTGTTTCAGAGGCCAAACTGTGTTGTGAAAAACTTAACTTGTCGGAGAGCTATCAGGAGGATGGTTGACATTTAAAAGATTTTTTCCAAGTCAATAATCTAGGAGGCTCCACACACATTTCTTTGGGTATTTTGAACATTCACTTCCTGAAAGAAATTACTTTTTTTCCCCAATGGAGCTTAAGCAACTATCTCCACCTATCACCCCAGGAAACCTAGTCTCCAATGCAGTAGTTATGTGAGTGCAACAGATTTTCCGGTCATTTGTCTATTATCATGAACTAATTTAACAAACTCTGTTTTTTTGCTGGAGAAATAAGAAAGATTGTTTGGATTTCACTATAGAAAATGCTAATGCCAGGGACTATACACATGCTGTTGACTGAGGAAAAATGCTTTGCACAAAAATTCTGGAGTGAGAATGAAAATAAATGATAACAAAGGCTATTGGTTATTGCAGTGCTTTTACAGTTACAACTATTGGGAAATAAGCACAGGGGACAATGCCCTATATATATTAACTTAATGAATCCTTGGCAGACCTCCTTTTAATTATTAATGGAGGTGAAAAATGGGGCTTACTATGTTAAATAACATTCTTCAGACAGTACAGGTGGAGTCCAGCTCCCAACCTCATCCCGTGAACCATGACACTAAACGGACTCCATATTTGCATATGCCTGGCTTCCTTACTTCTTAGAAGCAAGCATACTTACATAATTCAACCTCACTGAATTACTATTTCCATCTCTAAGAAAATGAACACAGAAAATACTTTTAATGGGTTAGTTTAAAAAATGAATCACCTGGTCAAATTTAATTGTTTCTTGAAGTTCTACATACAAATAGACTCTACTATTAAGAACAATACTAAAATAATTGAGATATTGTCACATTAGTATGGGAGCATGCAGTATCAGTGCCTGCTTTGAGTCTGTTTATTCACTTGACATTCAACTACAGCTACACAAAACCTGGCTTAATTGGAGGTTCTGGTGGTACAGTCAATGGGGGTATTCCAAGGTCAATGATATGATCCCAAGCTGGTTATCGTTATGACTTATTTAGACAGCCAGAGTCAAACTTCTCTTGCCTCTTCTTTCCCCTGGGGCATTTATTAAACACTAGAAGCCTGATGCATGAAATTCATGCAAGGGGCTTCCCTTGTAGCCACTGCAGCCTGCCTCAGCTTAGTCTGGAAGTTCATCCTGAAGGTCATTTGGCTGTCTGATCTAATTAGCATATGGCACTTTTATTATTATAAATACTTATAATTTATAGATTTGTATCTAAGTATTTATGACCAAATTTACAGTTGCTAGTAAGAGCAGAATTATGTTTCACACACGTATCAGGAAACATAATTCTGGCTGTAACTTAAATTTTTCTTAAGAACAAAGCAGATGAAGCTGATCTTTAGTCAATAGGATATTAAATTAAAAGAGGCTATCTTTCTAATTTCCCAGTGATCTATCAATGGCATACTTGTTCCTGAGTTCCTGTGTTTTCTGCTACTGTTGTTTATATGTTTGGTTTCATTCTGAACATGGTTCTCTATATTGGCGCAAGCTCAGCCATTCCGAATACAAGATTAATTTTTCTTTTTGCCAAGTTCAAAGTTTGTTTGAAAGAAAGTAATTATTTTCTAAAAGCATTATAGTGATCAGTTAGAATAGCCATATGTGTGGGCTTCACTCACACCAATCTGTAAAGACTTCATTTCGTGCTTATTTACCTAAATGCTATGTGAAAGAGAACATTTGAATCTCTCTATTTTAGGTCTTGGAAGAATGCTAAGTAAAGAGAAGTCTGGGTGAGGGGAAAGAAACAAAGAAATTCATTGGTCATTAATTTATTGATTCTTCACTAAGTGGCAGGATCTGTGCCAGTCAGGTAGGGATATTGATAACAATCATAATTATATAACATCAGAATAATTACATCAACTATTTATTGAGCAGGTACAGATTGCTATGCATTATCTGTAACTCTTCCAACAATTCCATGAAGTGAGTATCCTTTTTTATCTCTGCTTCACAAATGAAGGAAAGGAACTATGGCTTAGAGAAGTTGAGTAATTTGTCAAAGTCAAAGAAAGTGGCAGAGCTGTGATTTGAATTCAAATCGGCTGCTTCCCTTCCAGTAGCCTGCTAGAGAGAAGGATACAGTAAAACAGCATCAATTAATGGAATTTAATCAGAAATATTACAGATTAATTAACTGATCGATTATAAATTTTCATGTTGCAACTTAATCACTGCTTAACCATGTGTTTTAGTAAAAAGAAAGAGAGAGAGAGAGAGAGAGAGAGAGAGAGAGAGAGAGAGAGAAGAAGAAGAAGAAGAAGAAGAAGAAGAAGAAGAAAAGAGAAGAGAAGAGAAGAGAAGAGAAGAGAAGAGAAGAGAAGAGAAGAAAAGAAAAGAAAAGAAAAGAAAAGAAAAGAAAAGAAAAGAAAAGAAAAGTAAAGAAAAGATAAGACAAGACAAGACATTCTGGGAAATCAAGCACAACTGTCTCAGTATCATAACTTTGTTGTAGATATCTCCTGTTTTTTTGGATCTATTATCAATCATCCTTCTCTTTGTAAGGGCTCCCTGAACCTTTTGGGGAAACCTCTCCTCCATTTTCAACTCACATGGTTTGGATGGAGACATAGATTTAGCTAGTTAAGTAAAATTTTATCTCTCTGTCCAATATGATTGGTTCAGGGGTGGGCATCCAAGTCATCCAATTACAGTCAGTCCTGGCCTTTATGCTAGTATTTGCAAAGTTTGTTCTCTCTTTGGCCCTGTAATGGCAAAGTGTCTCCACTTGTAACCTGAAACTAAAGCCAACAATATAGAAGACAAATCTGAGGTGGAGAGAAATAGATTTGTCAACAGAACCATTTCTGCCTCTTGATCAAGTCCCATCTTAAGGCAGTGTCACCAGTGGACCTAACATTACTTAAGTGATTGATTCCCATTTGGGCCTAAGCCAGGATTGCCTGTTGTCTTTTATTTCTGTTTGTTTGTTTGTTTGTTTGTTTGTTTGTTTGTTTGTTTTTCTGTCATTTGTAATCAGAGGAGTCTGGCTTATTATTGCAACTACCCAGCTAAAGTGGGAAACTCAGTTATCTGGAACAAAATTATCTTTCTACAGGCCCACTTTTAACTTTTTAAACATTTATAAAAACATTGTAAATTAAACATTTTAAGATTCAATTGAATCAGCATACCCACATTCAACTCTTCTAACGGTGTGACCTTGAGCCAGCCCCTTAGTCACTCAGATTGTCAGTTTCTATGTCTATAAATCATGGATATAAAAAACATTTTTTCTGGTTTTGAAGGTGATGTAAGGCCCAAATGACATAAGGATTTTGAGATCCACAAAGAATGGAACAGATTGGAAGATTCTCATCTACAATCTAGTCCAATTAGAACTGTAAAATATTTATACTGCCTCCTCTCAATCCAACATTTTCTTAATCACTATACTTTTCAGGCAAATAGGAGAAAAATGATAATGTTTATCTTATTTGGAGATAAACCAACATCTCCTATTTCCATTATTCAGTTATAGGAAGCATAGCAATTATTTCCAAATGCCATTAGGAAGCTTAAAACCAATCCTCAAAATTGTGCTGTACTAAAGTGAATGTCAACATTTATGTAGAGGAAGGAAGACTAAAAAAGTTTTCTTAGTCATTGATGAGTAATTGATTGTGTTCCAACTCATTTTGAGAAATGGCACCTGTGTGGTTTGGAAACAATTTTAAAATAACACACAATCTGGGTTGAAATTAAGGTGTGGCAGGCAAATCAACCTAAGTGTTTTTTACACATAAAACAAGTCCTCTGCCACTCATTAAATTGTTCTCCTTTGAAGGGAGAATAGAAAGCATTTCCTGGATAGGCAACTATTCAGCTTACTAACTAGAGAAATGCTGTAGATGATGCTTGTCAGAGTTCATCTAAAATTTATCACCACTCAACAATATGTATAGATTATGAAACACAAGTCCCAATAAAATGATATTGTCAGTCAAGAAGATATATATGTGTAGTTGTTAACTGGTGTGTTTCAAAGTAGGTTTATATATTTCATCACAGGTTCACCTATTCCCCAAAGCATACTTGCCATCTGAAGTTCATTTGGGGGTGTACTAACTGTACAGACAGATACACAATCTCTTCCATTACCCATTTTGATCAGGAATCTGTCTAGAGCTTAACTTCCCCCTCTTACCTCCTGCTAGGTACTATATGTTTGTGTTTTCTCAGAATTCATATGTTATAATCTGAACCCAAATGTGGTGGTATTTTGATATGGAGCCATTGGGACGCAATTAGGTCATGAAGTTGTAGCCCTCATGAATAGGATTAGTGCCCTTATAAGAAGAGCTTTCTTTTTCTCTCTGCATTCTGCCAGGTGAAGATATAATAAAAAGATAGCCATCTACAAGCCAGGGAATGGGCTCACCCAGAACACTGGTTCTGAAGGTGCCTTGATCTTACACTTTCCAGCCTCTGTGTAAAATCAGGGTCATCCAGAGCATCAGAACCAACAAGATATATATGAATATATAAGAGGA